>CM077106.1:20399376-20412563 GCA_039619505.1 Cimex hemipterus | reverse complement strand
ATATATATATATATATATATAAATGTCATTTGTTAATTTTAGTCTTTACATGCAAATAATTGATTATGTAATAAACATTATTGTATAACACAAAGTTACTAAGCACAGTGCTGAGGTGTTAAAGCTTAAAATATGAAACTTCGGTTTTATATTGCATTTTTAAAGTTTCATATTGCCCGCTCAATTTCCCGTTAACCCCTTTTTAAAAAAAGTCGAAGTTAATCTGCAGATTAAATTAGTTTGAGCAATTATTTTCATTGTAATATTTAAAAACAATTTTGTAAAAGTTAAGACACCCAATGCTAATGTTGTTTTTTAAATCTGGCAAACAAAAATCAAGGTTCATCATATTCTATTAGAAAAAAGTAAAATATTGACATTTTAACATAGATGAAATAGAATAACTTTTAAAAACTGTGTTTTTAAATTCCCACGTGTCAGAAAAAAAGTAGTTCACGTAAAAGGTCAAAAAAACCTACGATAGATGGTCTTTTGTCCGTGACATTTCTGCAGAATTATCACTTTCGACCGAACTGATCATGTCAGATGTTGGCAACTAATAAATAATTTCAAAGGCACGAGCTTTGGACTACATTCACAATTCCTTATTTAAGAAGAAAAACTATTGAGACAGTTTGAAATTAATATTTAATTAGATTCTAATTAAGAGATTTTCTAATATATCGGGAATTTTTTCTTTGGATTCTTCGTTAAATGCAACGACTCTCTCCTGTGTAATGTAGTTCTCACATTTGCCTCACCTGTGGATGGGTAATTCTTCAATAATCAAAAATTATTTGTAAGAGGAAACTAAAATGAAAACTAAAAGCAAAAGAAAAAATAAAATGAAGAGGAAATAGATTTCTTAGAAACTAAAGAAATCTAAATCCATTTGAATTTATGGTTATATGAATTTTATTCACAAAACTTTTTTTGCGAAACGTCTAAAATTGTTGGCATCAATTCAAAATTGGTTTAAAAATTGTGTTACATATTTGTTTATTTATAAAGTACAAAAAGCGAATTTTTACAAATTTTATTCAAATATAAATAACTTGTTTAGCTTTGAATAATAAACTCATTACTCAACTAGTGTTTAAACAAAAAAATAAACTAAGCAATAAAAATGAAATAACTTTTTGCCAAAACTTTTTTTTTTTTTATTGTGAAATGTTTTAAACTTTAAGTATTTTTTCATTGTAAATTATGTTTTAATACAAGAAAACTCTTAAGTTAGAGTACTGTGATGGGAGGGGTGTCGCTTGCTGGTACTAGTAGGTTTTGTTTCGTTGAGCCATCGCATCACCGATCGCTCACCTGGAATCTGAAGACCCGACTGTGTTTGTTGTGGGGGCTGAGCTTGTGCACCTGCTCCTCCCGGCTGTGGTCCGGTGGCACCACCATTTCCTCCTGCCCCAGCTCCACCGCCAGCTGTCACCCCCGCTCCGCCAGCACCAGCACTGCCAGAAGGAAGCAGGGATACGGCAGCGGGAGGTACCCCAGAGCTATGCTGATTCTTTTGTTTCAGCATTGTCCAGTCGAATGTATAATCATATTGGTGGTTCAGCGTCCTAAACAGTATTCTAAACAACTGTCTAAGGTACATATAATCGGGAGCCTCTTCAAATCTCAGCCCTCGGCAGTAATTTAGATACATGGAGAATTCAGCAGGGAAACCCTGTAAACACAAAAGAGTAGTAAATGTAATTTTTTGATTTTGACATATGAAATTTAAAATTTGGAATTGCTAAACTTACTTTGCATAAAACTTCAACAGGTGTCGACATTTTCTTTTCACTTATTTTTTCATATTTTTGTTTCTTTGTTGCAGCCTAAAAAATTAAGTTATATTGAAATTTATGTAGCATCAAAATAAAGTAAACCACTTTGAACCTGCCTTTATAAAACAACCTTTTTCACAATGTATAGATTATCATAATAATTACCTTAAGACCCTGCCACGGAAGGCTGCCTCTGTTGAAGTACATCATTACATAACCCAGTGATTCCATATCATCCCGACGGCTAAAATGAAATTTAAAAACACTCAATTAAGGACAAAATCAGAAATTTTACATAAACATAAATTTACCTTTGTTCGATACCGAGATGTGCATTAATGGAAGCGTACCTCGCGGTGCCTGTAAGGTTTTTATCTTCTCTATAACAGATGTGCGTTCGAGTTCTATTTTCCCTGAATTTTTTCGCAAGGCCGAAATCAATGAGGAACAGTTTATTGCAGTGACGACCTATGCCCATTAAAAAATTATCTGGCTTAATGTCCCTATGAATGAAAGACCTCGAGTGAATGTATTCAATTCTGCCAATCATTTGGTCAGCCAACATGAGGACGGTTTTGATTGTGAACCGTCGCGAGCAGAAGTTGAACAGATCCTCCAAGGAAGGGCCTAACAGGTCCATAATTAAGACATTGTACTCTCTCTCTTGACCGTACCATCTGAAACAAATATTTTCACTCCAATACATGTCTACGTATAGGTAAGCAAAGTAGTAAAAATCACGCAAAGACATTAATAAAACAAAGTTTAACATTTTATACCTGCTATAATATAAATACATATTAAATTCTAGATATAGAGTATAGAATACAAGCATATTCTAGTTTAAAAGTTTCTATACAAAAATGTATTGCTTAAAATAAATATAATTTCAAATTATATCTAAAAACTATATAAATTTCATAATTTGTAATCATTCCATCATTTGAACAATGGCTTGATTTATACCTTATATGAGGAATTCCTACTCCTCCTTGAAGTACTTTGTAGAGTTTGCTTTCATAAAGCAGTTGAGGGTGTCTTGCACGAATTGGCTCTACTTTCACTGCGACCTCCTACAAAAGGGGAAAAAATCAAAATGTTATTTATTCCTGAAACAAACAAAATGTATTCCTTAAAGCTATACAAAATAAGCGTATTGAAAACATTACCAACTCATATTTTGATAAATTTTTTTATCAAAACGGCATTATATACTATGTCCTAATGGTTAAAATAAATATATTTGTTTGGAATAATATCAATAACAGTGCATTTTTCTCTTACTTTTTGAATTTCATCATTAATCAACCAACATGTTTATCACTACTGTTAAGGTTTCAAGGTGATGGACCTGTAATGTCTTTGATTGTCTCGCCGGTTTGTTGGTACAATCGAAATGCTAAATGCAATCGTCAGATTTCATTTTCATTTCATTCCTACCATCAAGGAGATGAAGAATGAAAAATGAAACTAAATAAATAAAATACTTTGTGATATATAAGTAATAAATTGACTTTTTAAAAAAAATTAAAATATAACTTGTTTTATTCTATCAATTATTTATAGAAAAAATAATATATTAAATTTAATTTTTTGGAAAGTCATTTATGTAAATAGAAATTACTTATCTTTCTTTTCTAAATTTAACATAACTTTAGATTAAATATCTGATAGCGCCACAAACTAAATTCAATGCACTATTATCAAATTCATTATTTACTTTAAAAGAATTTTGTATTATCAGTTACTGTTCTTTCATAACAAAACTATCAGGCATTTTGTTTACATAAAGGAGAAACTTAGCTATACATCTTACAATACATTTATAAATTTCATATATAATACAAATAGAAGTAAGTATTAAGTGGCATAGAATAAATAATTCTAAAACTTCTTCTTAAATATAATATTAATTTTTTTTTTACAATTCTGAGGTGTTTGATTTTAAGCCTTCCTTGTGTTATACAACCTAACTGAATCTATTGCAATTTTTTTTTTAATTTTTAGGCATAAATAATGAAATCACTTCATTATAGTACGTCCAACATCACGCATATTTTTTTAAGTTTCCTGAAGTGTCAGTTCTTTATTCTGGTTCTGTTGATAAATTCAATAATTTTTCAAGTTCTACTTCCTCTTCTCATTAATGATTATCAAAACTAGTTTATCTTGTTCAGTCCCATCATATCCTGGCATATATCAATGTGACTTCATTACTTTTAAACATTATGATTGTGTTAAGCACTCACTCTCTAACTAGCTTTGAATTAACGATATTTGATCATAACACTCTGAACGCTTCTTTACTATCGTTACAACTTCAAATCCCAACAGAATAAGCAAAACAGAACACTGTTTTACGCTTTGATGCTATAATCTAACATTGTATACAACCAGATGCGCTAACCTACAACGAAACAGGAAGAATTGTTTTGGGATATACAATGCAACAATAGAAGAAAGTCAACCATTGAAATCAGACATACTAATCAAATTTCTTGATTTATTACGTCTCATCTGAGTGCTACAGGTACAAAACAATACAATAGTTCAAAGGGTACTTCACCCAAGGTATTTCTCACCTGAATACTAAATCTACATCAACTACTACTAAATTCGTTTGCAAAGACCTTAGCTCAGAAAATAGGTGAAAATGTCCCAGGGGTTTTTTAAAGGAGAAATTAGTTGGTCTTACCGACAGGAAATTAATTTTGACCAACTTTGCATTATTTACTATCATGATTTTGTGTAGAGATTAGTGACCGTTAACGGATAATTATTCTTTACTTTATAATACAAGCTATTTAGAATTTGTATTTTAAAGATTCGTCACACATAAACCATGAGATTTTTTTGACCAACTTCAGGACTTTGGCTGAGACAAGGAGTCTGTCAACGATTAGTCGTTTCAAGATGGTGAAAATGTACTATTTGATCAAAATTTTACAGAAAATGCAAGGGTGAGGGTTTTCAGGAAGATACTCATTGCCATACTTTGTGGTGGAGTTCTTGGATGGGATTTGCAATGTGAAAGTAAATGGGGAGGTTATCACAGATAAGGGAAAAGAACAGGTTGAAGATATACAAGTACAGTATGATGGAGTGATGTAAACAAATTTATAATTTTTTGCACATCCTAATGAAATTATTTTATTAAATTTGTAGTTTGGTCATATCCAATCTTGGTCTGCCTGGTGTTGGTATGATCTGTGAGATCCATTTCAGCATCTTCGGTTCTGGTTCATTTCTGTGTCATTATTGAAGTACGTATTTTGATGACCACAAATTATCAAACTACAAGTTCATCATCCTGCAGACTTCACGGATCATAATTGTTAATTTATTTCATTAACCTATTAAATTTATACACTTTAGTGTTCTTACAACAGACCACATGTAACGTCAAACTAATTAAAAACAAAATCGGATGAATTAGGCTGTCAGGTTATGATTTAGAAAAAATGAAATTTAATCTTTCTGTCCACAATTGTTTAGTCTGTGGTAAATTTTTCAGATTCTTTAGTTCTGTGTCTTGTTGAATTCCATGTCAAGTCTTTGATCACTCAAGTGTGTTTTGATGATCAGAAACGACCAAACTGCAGGTTCATCACCCTTTAGGCTTCATCCCACAATTTAATTCCCAAAATTGTTAATTTATTTCATTACCCCATATAATTTATACACAAAAACTTCTTACAACAGAGGTGTTTAGTTCAATATTATAAAAAAAGAAAATTGGATGGAACAAGCGTCTAAACCCTGTTCAATTCAACATAAGATTTTTTAAAAATATTAAATACATACATAAATACTATTTTTATGTGCATTAAAGGTTAGAAAGATTCAGTGTCTTTATGAGCTTGCACTCCACGACCAATATTGGCCCTTATCACATGAAGGAATATATTTACTGTATGTATAAATACTTATTGATAAATATGTTTTGCTCTTAAAAAATAAATATTTTTGTGAAAATATTTCAGGGAAGGGGGAACAAGGAGATGTGGATGTTACAAGTGTAGTATGTATATTCAATGATGTGAACAAATGAAAAAATTTTCAGCTCCCCCTGATAAAATTATTTGATTTTTTGTAGTTTGGTCATTTCCAATCTCGATGCCTGACCTTGCTGGTTTTGTCTGGGAGCAGTTTAGCAGCATCTCAGTCCACAGTCTGGTTGATTCTCTTCTCAGTTCTTTGATGGATCAAGTGTGGATTTTGATGATCAGAAATGACCAAACTACAGGTTCTTACACCATACAATATGTGAGGTCATAAAAAGAGAAAATCAAATGAAACAGGCATATCAAAAGACAAAAGACAACTTCGGAAGAAAAAAATATCGACCCAACAAGTACAACGTCGGTTAAACAAGAGTTCACCAACTCACAGATCAACACTCAACATCAATTTTAAAACATCTTGTCGCTCCACACCCAATACAAAACAGGTTTAAAATAAATAAAAATGTTCTAAATATTGTACGATCTTCTGTGGACAAAGTTAATATATGAAACAAATCACAAAGTCAAAAGGAGCCTGCCTCTTTAACACCCTGTGCTCGACCAATATTGGTCAACATCATGTTATAAACATTTAATGAAAAATTTGTTTACTTTACTATAAATATTTGTATAACATGTAAATATAAATAAAAAATTAATACAATGGGGAAATGATCATTGAAACTTCACACTTTCTCTAAAATCTTTTCTATAAAGTAAATTTAAATATTTTTGTTAATATTAAGCAAGAATAGCCGAAAGTCGTACTTTTGGTTCCTCTACTTCAATTTAATTTCATTGTTAAAAAGTGTCAGATTTCACCATTGGGGCCGACTTATTGTACATATTTGACATATCTATGTCGTGTCTACCGTCCAATAATTGAGGGGCAATTTTTGTCTTTTGTATAACTAATTAAAAATTAATGTTTTTGAGTTATTTTGTTCGTTTAAAAGAGAAGAGTAAAAGAGAACGTCGATAGTAATTGTTCAAGTCAAAATCTTTACGATATTATTTCGGAAAGGGTTTCTTTATTAAAAATTCTGCCCAAAGCAATGAAAAAGAGAAAGATGTTTTCAAAAAACACGAGGTGGCCGACTGGGCGAGATGGGCCTTTTGAAAAGTAGGTCCCAGATTCTGGGGGTGAGGAAAAGAAAGTGCGTATTACAGCACTGTATGACTAATAAGTGTAAGGGAAAGAAAATTGCGCTGTGTTAATCAATAAAACATTTCTAGGTTAAATTAGGGCGAATTGTGTTGCCGAGACAAAAGCAGATGTTGTGTTGTGTAACAAAAAAATGATGAAATGTCGTTTCTAGAATATAAAATAAAAACTCACTTCTCCGTTGGCGATGTTGATGGCGAGATAAATATCACCGAAGGATCCGCTTCCGATCTTCTTCAGAAGACGATATCTTCCACCGATGACAAAGTCTCCGGAGTACTGTTTCGACGTCAAAGACATTTCGTCCCAAAAGAAACTCGACACACAAAGAACCGTCCCGTTTTACAGCCCCGTTCCAATTATAAATTACAGTTTATATTTATATAAAAGAAAGAAAAGAAAAGAACCACAAACAAAATAAACACCGTGGAAACTTTATTTTCATTTATTTTAATTCACCATGTAAAAACAATTTTAAAAAGAAATCGATATTCTTGAGGAATTTTTAGAAGAACCCGATTATTAGACGAAAACGAGACGGGACGACATTTTAGCTAGGGGAAAATCCACTGCACACTGGATCCGTTAACTCACAATTCGCCTTTCGAAAGGGTTCCACTCGTCCTACCACCAGGAGAGTTATCGACGCCCCTATTACGCACATCGCGTCCAAAACCGCAATAAAACAATTTCTCTTCATCCCATTTTTGTCCTTTAAAAGTTTATTTTCCCAACTTGAATTTTACTTTAATTAAACAACACTCATTGGTACATATATGTACAAACCAAATTATTCTTTAGATTTTTCAATATTCAAAAAATTTACAAAAACGAAGCCAAGAAAATCAAATTATAATTATTACTCCAGTTAAAGAATATTTTCATCTTTGTATATATGAACAAACTTTGAAATCCAATAATGAACACTAAACCAAAAGTGATATCTATTACAATGGAACCCAACTAAAAAAAAAAAATAATAATAATAAAACTGTTTCCACTTTCTATGGTGTCAATTTAGACAATATATGTACAACATTAATAATTAATGTGGCCGGATGTCATAGAATAAGGCAAAAAAATACACTTAATAACAATATAATTTATAAACTTAAAACCAAATTATTACAATTTTACCTTCCTAAAAAGAGAAAAAGAAGGGAATTTACATTATAAGATTTTGAAATGGAAATATAATACACTGCAAATGTGACATCTATTCCAATAAAACAAGGCTAGAAAACTTCAAACTGGTTGAACATTTCCACTTACTGTGGCTCCTACTTCTACAATATATGGACAAAATACATTAATACCAATATAACCTTTAAACTATGTTCGATCCAGCAGCCCTGAATTTGTATCCAACATACTTACAAACAGGCTTTTTTCAAAAACATCAGCACCTTGCTGGTTCATATAAATCGTAGATGAAATGATGAAATACCCTCATTTGAAAAATAAAAAAAACTACATTCAAATTATTACAATTTTACTTTTGTGAAGAGAGAAAAATGGGATTTTTATTGACATGTTGCAGATTATTATAAAGAGATTTTGAAAAGGGATAGTAATAAACTATGAGATGAAACATAAAAGCAAATTATACTCCAATAAAAAATGTTCCACTATATCCAAATTCTAGTTAATAATTCACTTTTAAAAAAAATGTATATTTGTATATCTCAACAGATTTTGAAATTCAATAATAATAGGTTATAAAAGTGACATTCATTCCAAGGAAATGTGACGAGAAAAGTTTAAATTGCTTCAATATTTCCAACTTATACAACATATAGATCAAATACAATACCCATGTAATCTATAAACTAGGTTCAGATTATTACAATTTTACCTTTACAAAAAGAGAAGAAAATGG
Source organism: Cimex hemipterus (assembly GCA_039619505.1). NCBI lineage: Eukaryota > Metazoa > Arthropoda > Insecta > Hemiptera > Cimicidae > Cimex > Cimex hemipterus. Next base: position 20,403,734 of record CM077106.1, on the reverse strand, counting down.
GATTTATATCAGGATGTATAAAATTGTAATAATAAACAACAAAATAACCCACACACCAATCACAGTATATTCATACAAAAATAATCCACCCAAATTGTTCAAGTTTTGTTAATTTCTTCTGATACATGCCTGAAATGTTCCCTCTATCAACATTGACTCTTTAGGAAATTTTATTAACGTAAAATCTAGCCTTAAAACCCAGTTGTTGTTTTTTTACTCGATAGGTAAAATACACACAGGCCAACATCTAAATGGTAAAATCTGTCTGCCAGACAAATCCAATTGGAATATGCAAACCAGACTAATTGAAGACTATCAAGCAGCTATGGTTCAACATAAACCTCAAAACAAAAGTTCAAACGTTTTGCTTCAGGACACTAAACAAAAGTTCACTTCATTTGAAAAATCTAGCACTCAACTTCCATCAGCATTATGATAATTAAATGAACAAACTCATTAATATATATATTTTTAGTGATTAAGCTTATTATATTATAAATATTGTATTGTGTGAGCATTTATTATATGTAATATCAAAACTATCAATCAGTGACATTTTAATATGCACGCCGTTAAACTAATTGTAACTTTATACTGTACTCTAAAAAGTATTGCTGATTTTTTTATTATTATAACATACTTACTTGAATACCATTGATTGCTTTCCCGTTAAGTACACCCTTGAAAAATCATTTGTTAAAATAATTGTCTTTAGAACAATTAAATAGTAATTCAAATTTGCTCACATCTTTTCCAACATTTGGAATTGCTTTCCCCGAGAATACTTGGCCAAAAGAGCCACTCCCGATTTTTTTTTCTAGTTTGTATATATATTTTGGGTTACCAAAAATCTTGTCTGGAATTGCATCCCTCTTTTCCGGTGAAGACAACTGAAAAACTGATATTTTTAAAAATCTGTTATGGATTAGGTATTCAGTATGTAGGGATTACGGAAACATTTTTTAGACTCTTTCTGTATGTTTTAACAGAAGCCTTTTCAAACCTGTTTAATGTTAATATAAAATATCCAACAAATTGAACTAGTTTTCTTAGTCCTAATATTTATAATTCATGTATGTATGTGAATTTATTACTAAACAAATGTTTAATAGGTGTATGTTGTCGTTTAGTTACATTCCTGATACAAAATAGTAATAGCATACCTTATTTCCAGTTTTGGGATATATAGGAGAACATTGAAACATCCTTGATGGTATGTCAGTAAGATTGTCGTCACCACTTACTTCTCTCCTTCTTGAAAAACTCTCAGAATATTGCTTCAGCCTTAACAAAATGAAAATTTGCGTACCATTGTTTTGCTATTAACATTTCCAGAAAAATGGGGTCTCATCACAGGAATTTTTGATAACTTCTTGCCAACTTCAGTTACACTCTTGCCGTGGGTTGGTCTGATGCAGTACCTGATAAAGGTATTTTACTACATTTCATATAAACAAAATTTTCCAAATCTGAGCTAATGGAGAATATATGAAAGAGGTGGTGAACAAAAGAAAAACTAAAGTAAAGAAGAATAGTAACGAAAAAAAACAAGGTTCACAATTAATGATTTTTAATTTTTAAACATCTGGGGAAAATTCAATGTTATTCTATTGTGTTATTTGACAAAGCTGTTTTTGATTCCAAATACATACCTGGTAACATGTAAAAGTTGTGAGTATTTACAATCCACAGGAATAGCATAATGTTTAATATTCTTCGTCTGTTACATTAATTAGTACTTAAAATAAGAATGTGCCTGTCTTCCTTTTTTTATTTCCCATGTTTCAAAACACATGAAACTTCTTTCAGTCACAAATATCAACTACTATCTAGCATTATTGATAGATATTTTTAAAAGTATATCGCTTTGCCCTAACCGATTAAATCAACTCACCTGATTTAGATCAGGTCAAAAATAATAAATATACAATCCAATCTATGTACAGCTCACAGAAATAGTTGTTTTCTTGTTCAGAAACTATTACTATACAACCTTTCAAAACTGTTGAATATTTCAAATTTTTTTCTATGTCATATGATGTACGCTGATCAAGATCGAAAAACGATACATCTAATCATATTGAACAGATGTTTAGTAAAGGATGTACAGCCTTTTATGCACCTTTTATATAAATGTGTGACAAATATATACGCTTTAAGAACATATATGAATTATTTCTTAACTATTTGCTTTTTTAATTTTATTAATTTACAATAGAACAAGTTTATTATACTACAGTTTTAAAAATTAACGATTTTAGAACACGTGTAACATATTAATATCAATATTCTTTATATATTTAACCAAAACAATACTGAATTTCATTGGCAGTAGCTAATGTTCATATTTAAATAAATACTTTAGAAATATTTAGTTTCACAGTCAACAACAAACAAAATTCCCAATATTGTATTACTTAAACAGAAAAAAAAAAATCTTTGATCAAATACTTCATTATTGACTAGTAAGGTCAGGTTTTTTAAATTAATTTCTAACAAAAATAAATAAAAAATATTCGACAATATTTTGAAATAATTTTTATTAGCTGGCATGTTGAAGGTTGTTTATTATTGCATACACATATTCCTTTGTAGTTGACTGACCTCCAAGATCCTTAGTTTTCACCTAAAAGGTTAATATTACTTATATAAGTAAAATATATTCGTAAAGCTAGAAAAATAAAAATTAAAAAGACACAACATACTTTTCCATCAATATACACTTTAGCGATAGCAGCTCTTATCATATCACCATAATACTGTAGATTTGCATGCTGCAACATTTTAGCACCGCACAGCAACATTGCTGTAGGATTGGCGACATTTTTTCCAACCGCCTCTGAATAAGTGTGTTTTGCACCCTTGACAAATAATAACAGTGTTATGGTAAATTTTTAAGAACCTTATCTACATTTACCACCTACAGGTTCAAAAACAACACATTCAGCACTGTAAGATGCACCAGCTACAACTCCAGCTCCACCAACGAGGCCTGAAGCAAGGTTATCAAGGATATTACCATACAGATTAGGCATGACCATTACATCAAACTGTTGTGGGTGAGACACCATCTGCATTGTACAGTTATCAACTATCATTGTTTCAAACTTAATTTTTGGGTAAAGTTTCGCCATCTGACATAATATAAACAAATTATTAAGAATAATCGTAAAAATCATCCATGAGTAGACAAAATGTTGTATTGTACTTCATTACAGCTCTTGAGGAACAGGCCATCACCCAATTTCATAATGTTGGCTTTATGTACAGCAGTCACTTTTTTCCTGTTATTTCTTGTGGCATAGTCAAAAGCGAATTTGGCAATCCTTTCTGATTTTGCTGCTGTCACGAGTTTCAAACATTCAACAACACCCTTAAAAAAGTTATAAATAGCATGTCAAATTCACATGTAAAAATACGATGAAAACTACCTTGACACTTTCATGCTCTAGAGCAGAATATTCCCCTTCGGTCTGTTCACGAATAATGACCGCATCTATATTCTGATGCCGGAGTTTTAATCCAGGCCAGCTCTTCACGTGCACAACATTGGCGTAAAGGTCAAGGTTTCGCCTCAGCTTCATGTTCAGAGACTGGAGTTCACCTGTGTGGCTATAATCAGGCGTTGCTAAAATACCCTTGAGGCAAATCCCATTACGGTTAATGGAAGCTGCAACATCTTCAATAGGAGCGCTCATACCCGCATGAACTTCGGAAAAAAAAAACTGCTCAAACTCGATTGGGGCACCTGCAGCCTAAAAATTATTATTATTTTAAGTATATATATTTGTTATGTTAAATACGTCAAAGTGATGAAATTTAAAAAATATCGGGTTGTCCGGAAAATAATGCAGGATTTTGGTATTAAACAAAAAAAAAGAAACTAGTTACTTTAAAGCAATGTTCTTTAATCAAAATAATTTCCCATACTCTCAATACATTTCTCCCAACGTGTTGGTAACTTATTAATTCCGTCTGAGTAGAATTCAGAATTTTTAGAATTGATAAAGTCAATAAATGCATTTTCCAGTTCCGTTTGATTTTTGAATATTATGTGTTGTAAGTAGTGGTCCAGGTGTCTAAAAAAATGGTAGTCAGTAGGCGAGAGGTCCGGAGAGTAGGGTGGGTGAGGCAAAGTTTCATAGCCAAGCTCCAATAATTTTTGTGACGTTACACGTGACACATGTGGTCGAGCGTTGTCATGCAACAAAATGGGCCCTTTCCGATTGACCAAAGAGGGCTTCATTACTGCCAATTTCTGATGCATGGTATTAATTTGGTTACAGTATGATTCAGCATTGATGGTTTCGCCAGGATTTAAGAAGCTGTAGTGTATTAAACCAAATGAAGCCCACCAT
>CM077106.1:20359625-20399276 GCA_039619505.1 Cimex hemipterus | reverse complement strand
GCGTTGTCATGCAACAAAATGGGCCCTTTCCGATTGACCAAAGAGGTGGTCAGCGACGGTCGTTTTACTGACTTTGAGTTGCTCTGCAAGTTCTCGAACAGTTGTTTTGGGGTTTTCTTCCACCACTGATCGCAGAACATCATCATTAAGAGAGGAAGGCCTTCCACGACCTTCTTCATCTTCAAGGCTGAAATCTCCCTCCCGAAATTTTTTAAACCACCTTTGCACAGTGCACTCATTAACACAACCCTCGCCCCAGACTTGGTTAATGTTTCTAGCCGTTTGGGCTCCGCTTCGGCCGAGTTTAAACTCGTAAAAGAAAATCGTACGAAATTCTCGCTTTGACATTATAAGGATGACTGAATTATTTCCAAGTAGCGGAATGCTACAGAGGTAAACAAACAATATCATTTGGAAGAGGATTAATAAGTGTTGACATTCATACAAATGAGTAATCCTTTAAACGTAAACAGAATATTTTATATAGATTTTTTTTAATGAAAACTTAAAATCCTGCATTATTTTCCGGACAACCCAATAAATTAAAAATAATCTGATTAAAAACAAGTTTTTTTTTTTCATTTTATTTTTTACATACTATAATACAGTTTCTACAACGTTAGCATAATTAATTTATTTTTTAATTTAACAGCAAATTGCAAAAGTTTGATGTTCTTCACTATTAGACACAATGTGATGCAGATTGAATTATATTTTTGTAGGAAGGGGAGCATGTAAGAAATTTCTGAAGATGATGTTGGATGATTATAGTGCCTAATATGTGGCAACAAAATATAAGCAGAGTGAGGCAGGCACACTAAAATGGTGACAACCAAAATACGTCTGACAGACCAAAGCAGCAGAGATATGAAAACCAAAATTATTGAAAAACGACCAAGATACAAAACCTTATTGTGTTCATAAGACTATGTCTTTTCTCCAATCAACTTATTTTAAATAGCAATTCTCTGATTATTTTTATTTTAAATGTTTAAAAAAACTGATCACTTATTATTATAATCCTAAATCATTCATGTGTTGGGCCTATCAGTTCTCGCAATCTACTGGCAATCCCAGCTTTTGTAATTTATAATCAATGACAGGCCTCAAGAATCACCCACCCCAGATGGTGGCAGTCTGGGATCAGACCTCAGACTTATCTGCCCAGTAGCTGAAATTGGGGTCCAGGGGTTTCAATTTAAGTTATTTCAGCTCCCAAAGCAACAAGTCTCTAAATCAGAACCTATTCACACTCTCACTAACTCTTATATAGATTCTTTATTATTTACATTCAATACTTACTTACTTACTCAATTACTTGATATTCCTCTACCACTCTTTGCACCTATTACATAACTAGTCTAATTGAGGGTCAATGGGGTACTCAACATTCTGCCATCGGCCCTCTCGTACTATCCAAGTATCCTAATATCTAAATTAGGTCCCAAAATACTCAAAGAAACACAAGACGAGACATCCATTAAGTATTATACACAGTAAAATTTTTCCCACTAAAAATCGAAACAGGAAAACCAACTATTCTCTGCCGTGCTAAAAATCAATCATAATTCTTTCCTGCACACTCTCTATGTGGAACCAATGTATGACATCCTTCGGTGGGATACATGCATGGGTTTGGTCCAAAATTAAGTGTCTCAGTGCAAACCTTGCTGACCAATTCTTAATTGGATGAAGTTCACTCATCTTTTACAAGTCAGGTCCTCCAAGGACTCTAGGCAGCGCTTATGATAAGTAAGAGCTTCTCTGCTCATCTAGCTCACTACTTGCAGCTTCTCCTTTCATCTAATTACATTTCTAACATCTAACATCATGGGGGCCAGACATCCCAGACAAAGGAATTTCAGTACACTTATGACGCTAAATGTTAGGCGAGTTTTCAAATTTATAGCCACTGATTACTTAGCAACAAACGAGGAATATCCAACGTGTGAATACGTCAAAAGATATCATGGATGCTGGTTGATGTCGTATTTTGGTGGTTAAGTTAGGAGGGGCTCGACCATAACCACCTTAAGAGCCTTTTCGTTTCCACTCCAAATCTATGTGCCTTGGGTATCCAGACAACCACCTTTTTTCCAAGATGTTCTAGTCCATGGTATCTTTTCAACAAGAGCAGAGGAGGATTGACAGAGGGCCTGTCATGAACAGCAGGACAACTGAGGGAGTTGCTGCTGAGTAGGTAAGCAAGCCACCTTCATTTCATATCACCTCACATGCCGAATCACTTGCAATTCCACCGTTTAAAATAAATTAAAATATATTTAGATACTAAAAGCCTATGTATACGTGTACCTGAAAAATGTCATAATCATAAATACCTTGAAAACCTCCTGCACGCAGTACATGAGTTCCGGTCCGACACCATCACCTGGTATAAGTGTGCATTTTGTTATACCTTCCGGCCTTTTAGTTTTAGTTGTGGCTTTCTATGGGCAGGACAATATATAAATAAGTCCTATACAATTATAACTATTTATAATCACCTGGTCTAATACTGGTGATGAAATGAAATTTCTTGAAGATAAAATTGGAAGATTGGTAGAAATCTGAAATGTGTACGGGGTAAATTGAGTCAAAGTCATTTTGGACATTTAACGCTTGTAGACTTACACTTTGGAACAAAATTTGAACATTTTTTCTTAGCAGGGCCATTGTAACAATTGTTTATTTTAGCTAAAATAATGATGTAGAACAAGGATCGAACACTAGTGAAGAAGAAGGAGGTTTTCTCTCTAATCTGGTGTTGGCAGCAACAGCACTATCTATGAAATTTTGTTTAACCGCTATTTTTAAAGTGGGAACATATAAATATAAATTCCAAGAGTTTAAATTGTTGTTTCAAAACATATAACTTCATTGTTGTGTTGGGTTTAATAGCCAGAATAATATTTTATGCTTTATTTCACTTAAAACTATCACACATAATGCCAATGGAATCAGGCATAATTTTAATATCTTAAACTGTATAATATATGAATAATGAATATTTATTGGTTTAAAATTAATTATACTTTAGAATATTAATTTTACTAACTAAATTTAGTTTCATTAAGTGTTTTTCACTAAGCTATGTGTAGAAGTTTTCCCATTGTATCATAATGCCACTAAAGAAGAGAAGGAGAACTCTAGACAAAACGCTTGGGGACTAAAACCGAAAATGGCCTGTTGTTTAGTAGTAATAAAACCCAAATTTCATTAATCTAATCATGAAAGAAAACATGATTTATACAGACTATCGTATTTCCATTCCTATAGAACTGATTAAAGGCACTTGTAGCTAATAGTGCATTACAATTAACAACTTTGGACCTCCATCTAGTAAACCCAAACTCAACAAAATCAAGCTATCCAAACATTAGACAGCCACAAAGACTGGGAAATGTATGTATCACTGGGTTAATGGGAAAAAAACACTGTCAAATGCACTAGAAACACTGCTAAACATGGAAATCAGATACAATGTCTGGTGTTGATCCAAACTAAACGGAACCGTATCATGAATTTTTTTTACAGGCCCAACATAATCAAACTCATTAGGAAAGCACACGTCGGTTTTTCAAACTGAAATACATGCCAGGTATCAAAGCTTATGCCTTAGAAAAATGCTACACTAAAAAAAATCTTCAAAAGATCAGATAGTCAAGCAGCAGAAAGAAAAAAATCATCCAAAAACGGAAAACGTTACATCCTGTTGGATACCTTGGGTGCCAGGAAACAAAGGCATTTTATTTTGGTAAGAGTACGATCATCAGGGCTGTATAGACTTGGGAAGACAAATATATAATCCTCCAGTTATGAATGGATCCAAAAAAGATAAAAGGAGAAATGGATAAACTCCAGATGTACGACATAGAAGCTAGAGCTAAAAGAATCCTCACCAAAACGGGCAAACTTATTGCTACACTGAGAAAAAGCCGAACACAAAGAGTAATACAGTTGACTGTACACTGGTACTGTTAACTGAGACAACCTTACCTATCATACTTTAAAGAAACAGACCAATTGAATTGAACTGAGCTAAGAAACCAAGAAAATACAATACAACAATGTTTGGAGGGCATAAACCCCCAATCGAAGATTTTCATCTTCCCATTGGATAACCTCAAAGACTACTAGTCAGAATTTCTGAATGAATTGTCATTATTACGTTAATTAATTTTTTCAATATATGGTCAGGTAAATTGCACACAATGACGATACTTATTAATTACTAATTATTTATTTGTTTTTACATTTTATTCATAACAGTCGTGCTTTCTCATTTTCTGAACAATTGTTTATAAAAGAGTATTTAACTTCAACATACAAAATTGTTCTGCTAGTGAGCTATAGTTAATATCTATATGATTGCATTTTCACCATGAAATGGAAGCATTTACTTTATAAATTTACAAATTTTGTACTTTTTTAAATTTAGACATTTTTATTGTTACTCAACATTTGGGGTGTATAAAATAAAGACTTTGTTTATTGCTTTTAGTTTTCTTCTAAGGGCATGGCATAGTTTTAAGTCTTTGGAAAGCCTGCTTTTCAAGGTTTTCTCTGTGATCAGGGTGAGCAATTTTGATCAATTCATACGCCCTCTGACGAAGGGTTTTTCCAAAAAGAGATGCAATACCATGCTCAGTAACAACATAATGGACATGAGCTCTAGTCGTAACGACTCCAGCTCCTGTAAAATATTATTAACAATCAGTGACTTTTATTTGTTTATTTATTTTTTCATTGTACCTTCTTTGAGTGTCGGCACGATCTTGCTCTCTCCTGATTTTTTATTCATTGATTGAAGAGCAATAATAGGTTTACCCCTTCCATCTAAACCTTCAGCAGCACCTCTGATAAAATCAACTTGACCCCCAAAGCCTAAATAAAAATTTTATTTAATAACATATTTAACATCAATACAATATTTAAAAAAGTATTTATATAAAAACTCACCACTGTACATTCTTGTCCCAATTGAGTCTGAACAAATTTGACCAGTCAGATCTACTTCAATGCAAGAGTTGATCGAAGTCATAATTGGATGTTGCCTAATAATTGCAGTGGAATTTGTATAATTAACTTCCTTCATCACTGCAATCAATTACATAATAATAACTGTACATACTAAATAATTTGTATTATACAAAATTACTCAAATCATAAATATACTTACAAACCATTGGGTTATTGTTGATGAAGTCGTAAGTTCTCTGTGTACCAATCAAAAAGGATGAAACAATTTTCCCCCTGTGTATTGGTTTCCTGTTGTTTGTTATGACACCTTTTTCGACTAGATTGATAACACCCTCAGAAAACATCTCTGTGTGCACGCCAAGGTCCTTGTAACATTCAAGCTGAGAAAGCACAGCATCAGGGATGCTTCCAATGCCAAGTTGCAATGTAGCGCCGTCCTCGATGAGATTTTCCCCAATAAATTTTCCTATCACTGCTTCCTCTGGTGTTGGCTTACCACCCCCGTGTTGAGGTAATTTGTCATCAACGTTGACTGCAAAGTCAAAGTGGGACTTATGGACAATGCTATCCCCAAATGTTCTTGGCATTTGTTTGTTGACTTGGGCTATAAAAAATCAAACATTAAATCATTACAGAATTTGAAAAGTTAAATGTGGTTCATACTTTAATTTAAATCAATTTTTCTCTATTAATAAAGGAGTTGCCTAGAAAAGCAGTGGTTGCAGATCACTAGAGTCATCATCAATGCAGCCTTCAGGCTTATTATATGCCACAAATATACAAGATCGCTGATGTCTTATGAGCCCAAATCATACGAACTCTTGGCTCATAAACCCCACAGTCATGGGCTTTATTACCACTACATTCACCCTGATACTTTTTGTCATGCTATCTTTCCCTCCCTCCTCTCAAAAAGAAAGAAATAAAGGAAAAGAAAAATATGTATAATTGTTAAATTCATTATATACCAGCCTACATTAGCCGACTTGATATTCCACACCCTAAGAAGGCAAAGTACCTTGGCATGACATCAGATGCATGTTAATAATACAAAACATACATACACAAAAAAAGCTTACCATCATTCCGGAAAATGTATATTTAATAGAAATGATAAATGTATGGTTAGTGGGCAGATGCTCTCTTTTGTCCATTCAGTGTGAGCTTTTACTTATCAACAGATCCTCTCTCAAGCCTATGTATGATATTTGGCTCTGGGACTGTCAGAAAGACCAATCGAAAAATCATACAAAGATTTGATTTCAGAGCAGAATAATGAGAAGCATAGTCAATACACCCAGATACATCAGGAATGGAACACACCCCTGATCTCAAAATGGTAACAGTAGAAGAAGCTATCTTTATAGAAGTTTTAGCCCACCATCAAAGGCTTAAAGGACACGTCAACATAAAAACAGCCTGTCCACCTGATAGACATTGAACACCTAGAAAACGATACAAACACGTCAAACCACATGATTTATTGTTGCAGTGTTGTGGTGACAGTCACAGACAACTTCAAAATCGGGGAAAAATTTCACTATATAAATTTTTATCTATAAAAAAGATTACTTATTTATTAGTAATATGAATAAAATTTATCCACTTCCGAGGATTGGAGAGGAAAAACTATTAAACAATCTAATCAAATTTCATAGAACAATTTCTGTAATGCTCATTAATAACTGGTTCAATAATCAATTGAATTAAATATCTAAAGCCTATCTAATCTATGTATGTTCCGTGATGAACTAGGACTTACCAGTATGCTCTAAGCACAGCATGGGGTATACAATAGCTCTCAAAGAGCGCAATATAATAAGACCCTGACTAATTCATCTGTCATCTATGCCTGTTTTGGTAATCTGGAGTTTGTTAGAGCACCAAAGTGAAGGCAAAGAACTTTTAAATAGTAAATAAAATCTAATAACACGTAAAAATGTAATCAGAGCAATTATACATACCTATAATAATTTTGGAATGTGTCATAGCAGCTCGAACACAGTCAACACTTGTTCCTAAACTACAAAAACCATGGTTATCAGGAGGTGAAACCTGCATACAAAAGTTGAATTATTATTTTTATTATAATATACATAATTGAGTGTACAACAGATAAAAATTCCACAATTGAAAAATGGTGATTTGTAATGAACCCTATTTTATTTTTCAAATGTATAATTGATATTGTAAATGTACATTAAAAAATAATGGGGAAATTGCAATAAAGATTAGAAACATTACAATTTAAAGGATTATAATGATATTTGACTTGTTTGTCACGTAATGTCCTTTGTTACTTAAGATGATAATTTTGAAATAACTGAATTTAAAACACAAAGGAAATGGAAATTCTAATTAAATGTATTGGGTTAATGTAATTCGCCATTTATATTTTCCTCTATAGCCCATGCTGTCGTTATTTTCAGACTTACGTGCACAATAGACACATCTGGCTTGTATATCCCTTTATAGAAGAGCTTAGGTATATCTTGAAGGAAAATAGGTATCGCATCACCCCTCCCGTCCGCTACGGCCTTCCTCACGTTGGCTGCCATGAAAAACGACACCGACCTGAACGCATCTGAAAAAAATAGAAGAGAATATACATTTGACCATATTTTCAAATATTTTGAGCTTTTTATTAGCTTTTGCCTTCAGTTTGTTGTTATGAAAGTTAATATTGAAATATGAACATAACTACTATCATTGCCATATCAAGTGGAGAACTGGGCTGTAGTGAAAATGTATTTCCAATTTTTCTATTTTTCTGTTTGACTGCTCACCTCATAATTAAATCAGCACAGCTGAAGAGGACACAACAGTTTATTGTAAACTATGGAATCGAATAAATGGGTAAGAAATTTTTTTTAAATTATACGTTAAAAATTTAATACATATTAGCAATTATTATTTTTTTAATTCATACATATTTATCACATAAATTATTAAAAAGAATTGGGAGAAAACTGTTTTGAAAAATACACGTTTTCTTTCGACTACTTACATCAATAATACAAAACACTAAATAGAAATGCCATAATTAAACTAAAACAAAATGAAGCAACTGATATTTTTATAATTAGCTTAGATAAACATCTTTATATTAAAAAATAAAAAGTAACAATTTATTTAGGGAAAGACACTGGTTGAGTCATTATATTTTGAAGGCTTGCATTTTTCACGCAGTGGTCCTGGGCTCGATTTGTGATGTTGCCTTCTTAATTTATAAATAATTTGCAATATTGTAAAATAGTCTGACTCCATATTCATAACATAAGTTCTTATGATATTCGTTTAATTCAAAATTAAATTATGAACTATACTCTGATTTATGCAGTAAAAGTATTGTATGTAAGTAAAGCAATTTCAACAATGCAGACATATTGAAAAATCAAATGAATAAAATTATTATTAATTTTATTTGAACTATGTAGATAAATGAAAAATGTTATGTAAGCAAATAAAACAAGTAAACTTAATTGTAAAATAACCGTGTTGTAAGTTAAAAACAAAATTAATGACGAATGGGCAAACAAACTGAAAAATAATTTTCAAGAGGGTGTTTGGGTTAATTCCTTTAGATTAAATTGATTACACTCTGACCAAAATAGAAATATTTACAATTTTTATCTCATTCTAACAGAAAGCAAGCTTTGATTAAAGAATAATGATAAGGACATACCGATAACATGTCTAAATGATTCATTCAACCTTTTTTTTATTTTTTTGCTTGCTTTTTTTCAAATCTAAGCTATTGTATTACATTGTTTTTAAATCATCATCATCATACAAAATTGACTGTATAGTATTTTGGAAACCACCTGACAATTTTGGATCACAATAACTTCCTGGCCCTTCTGTATGCATGTGGCAAACTGTGACATCAGTTAAATTAGCCTGCTCTCCATGCTTCGCCATAGCATTTGCTAGGGTGATAGGGGTAGCTGCTGCCCCACTCAGAAATACAGTGTTTCCTAGAAAAAAAAGACAGTTCTTAGATCAATAGTAATTTTACAGTTAAATTTAATATTCAAATTTACTAATTTCATGGTCCGCTTGACCAATTAATTAATATTAATATTCAAAGATGATAAGCAAAGAAACAGACGTCATAAAGAGTATATGTATAAAAGAAATTCTGACAATTGATACTGTATAATATTAAAAACAATAAAATGAGATAATACTGATAAAATGAGGAAGAAAAAAAGGATTAAAAGATTTGTGTCTGATAGAGACAAAGGAGATCACAAAGATATAACCGTTTTTATTGCCGTTTTATGCAATTTTTTGTTGTCAGAGGGGAGGAGAGGATCAGGAAGATAAAATGTAACTCACATTCCAATTTTATCTAATCGTAAACCTTTGGTTCTGCACTACTTCCTTTGCTTTGAGAAATCTCAATTTGGATAAAACTACAATATACCTAATTCTGCTAATAATTACAAATCATTCGCATTACTTGTCTGGCCTGTCACACAATTAAAAAAATTAATATCATACGGAAAAAAAGACTGAAAACAGTATGTAATTATTCATTCATGACAAACACAAGGACAAACATTAGTCATGTCATCTTAAAAACCATCTTCACCTTCATCTTCACGTAAACAACTACATAAAATTATTTCAACATATAATTATCTACAAATCAACACTTACTAATTAGAAATGATAGTTCTATTCCCAAACTGGTTTTCTAAAGCAATCTAGATTTTGAGCATGACCAGTGAATTGACAAACTCATTCCATCTTAAATAGTCATATCAACACTTAATTACAATTTAACTGAGGAAAATTCAATTTATTGTTAATGTACGTTCTTTTTTCTTTTTTTCTAGACAGTGCAAGGGGAAAAATAAAATGAAGGTTGCTACTAGATAATCTAAGTATTGAGTAACCAAAAATTTGCATATCAATACAATTCAAGTCTGGAACGTGTAAGGACTGGTTTAACGTAAAAAGAAAAAAAAAAAAACAAAAAACAACTCCATTTGAATTGTAAATAATTCTTTTTACGCATGTATGATAGTATGTATGTACTTTTTTTCTCATTGTAAATAGCTTATTTTGGAGATTTTGCCCTGTTAAAATAAACCAAGTTTGCAATTCTTAACAAGCAATAACAATGTTAATTGTGTTAAACCAGTTTTAACTTATGCTCTTTTTTTCTTCTTTTTTTTAAAAGAAAAATGTGATTTTTTGAAAAAGATATAGCATAAAGGTTTAATAACAAATTAATTACTGATAGTACTCAAAAAGGGGTGTTCTTCGGAGACTTCCACTGCCACTTTAGGCAGTTCATCTTGGAGATCTGGAGGTGTGAATGGGGTGCCTGCAGCTCTTTGTAATTGGGGGGGGGGGAGAAATCTTCTTCCAGACATTCCCAAAATGAAGAAACCCTTCTTGGCTCTCCCACAGTTTCCTCTTTGAAAGAACCCCCTGGCCAAGACTTAAATGTAAAAGACCAATAAGGTCGTAGCTTTAAAAAAATAAAAAGGAAAGAAAATATAAAAATGTTTCGCATCTATTGGTATACATTTCAGTTGTTTTCTAAAGTACAAAACGAACTTATATAATAGGAAAGAAAAAAAAAAGTATACTCTTATGAACATTTTCTTAACCAGGTAGAAAAAGATAAAAGCCATGTAATACATTTTTCTTTAAAACCTTGTATAAAATAAAGCAATGCAAATGTTCAATAGTGACATTATGGGAAATCAAGACAATCAAGTAATAAAATATAATGAGATAGCATAGTTCCAAATTGATTGAAATTCAAGGACAAGCAAGGTGGTGAACCAGCTTTACCCCACTTTCATGTTTATCGAGTTGCCGCCTTGACAGTAAATTTTCCTATTTTTAGAACGCTTACGTCTGTAAAGTAAGCCGCCTTGAAAAGAAGAAATAATAAAAATAGCCTTTGAAGGAAAAAAAAAAAAAATTGAAATGGAAACCAAACTGGGGGGAAAAATTACAAAAATCATGCATTCTCGATTAAACATAATTTTTTTTATATTAACTAAAGGTAGGATTTTTACCTGATTCTATGCATTTGACGGCCTCCTCAGGAGAGACCCATACAGGCTCACGGTTCAGGGGTTGTGCGATTTCCCGGCTGTAGCCGAAATAATTCCTGGCTAGCTTTTTCGTCGAGAAAATAGGCCTCGTGCGAAAAACGGAGCTCAGTCTCGGCACCACGCTCGTCATTGTAGGCTAAATAAAAAAGAAAAAAAGGCGGAAACCCTACGAGAACAATTTAAACGATAACGACGTAGTATAAGGATGGGCGTTCTCCGAACTACCGTCTTAAAATCTGCGAGTGAACTGAAACCTGAAAGTATGGGTAGTGAATAACTGATAACTGGGACAGCGTGATCCAAGTTTACGCTCGGTGGAGGGAGAGGAGTGTCTAACTATTTACAGAGGGGAAAGAGCCGTATCGTCTTTCCATGAAACCTGATGAACGTAGCATATTTACTCCACTAATAAACCACCCATTCCCCCAAATTTAGTATTTGTTTGTCTTAAAACCAATCACATTTCCACCATCTGTTCATGTACATTACAGCCTTTAAAAAGTAAAATTGTTTTTAATTCGGGGCATGTTTTTTTATATAAAATGTACAAAAATAATTATTAAAACAATATGTAGTTTTCAATGAAATAAATAAATGTCAAATGGTAACGACCGAGATTCAATCCCATATACCTTGTAACTTCTGCTTACTTTTCTTATATTTCCATTAATGCTAGTATCCCCAAGGCAGCATCTTAGAATCTTTTTTATTAACAATGTACATGTTTCCCTATCTGTACTATATGCTCTTTCATTGACGACACAGTCATTATGTCAGCTAATCCTGATCCCTAGTTTTCCTACATAACTTCAGTTAAACCTAATACAGTCTTGGTTTCGTAAATGGAGAATAATATGTAACAAAACTATATCGACTAATATCACCTTTATACTACAAAAATCCATTTGTTCTGTCTATTTCAATGGAAAACTCATTCCACTCTCAGGTATTGTGTACTACCTGGGACTATACATTGGCAAAAGAATAATACAGAATCCCATACAGAAAATTACTATAGTTGAAACTTAACACACTATGAAACACCTTAGTAACAAACTCATCATTTACAAGACCCTCTTAAGACCAATATATGGAATTGAAGTTTGGAGATACACAAAAAAATCCAATTTGTACAAAATTAAATCCATAAAAAAATAAATAAACTTGACAAAAATATTTAACTTATTGATCAATTAAAACCACTTACAATTGCACAATTTGTTTGCACATTAAAGCCATTAAAAAACTAAAATTGTTTTTTACATGCACATTTATGAACAATTAAAATACACACTTAGTAGTGTTTTAGTCTTTCCATGAAATCTGACAGAAACAAAGCATATTTTCTCCACTAATAAACCACCCATTCCCTCATATTTAATATTTACTTAATTTATTTCTATTCAAACTGTTCCTAGTGCCACTATTAAACCTTTTGAAAAACTAAAAATTATTTTTCATACGCACATTGTTTTTATATAAAATCTACATAAATGAATTATACAAAAACCAAATCACAATATATGTCGTTTTAAATCAATAAAACCACCTTAAATGAATTTATCATTGTTTTTAAATTAATGTAATTTACTCAATTAAAGACAGACAAATTCTGGTGTCCCACAGTGCTCTCATTTAGGACCATTATTCTTTATTTTGTGTATTAATGATATTTATTATTCCATTTCTAATATAAACTTACTTCTTTTTGCAGATGTTCTTAAAATTTATCAGCATATTTCAAGAGCTCAAGGCACAATTCTTTTATAAAAGTCTCACCCAGGAATCATTGGTTTCTTAAAATAGTTTCAATATAAATGCTTACAAAAAACCTATGTAATAATTTTCTAAGCCACCCTAGCCTGGGTAGGTGCTAAAAAGTTAGTCCTTATATATTAATTCTATAAATTGTTTTAACCGTTAATTTTGTTAAAAACTTACAAGTTACATTTTAACACAATATGTCCTTTTCACTCAGTGATAGTAAAAAACTTTTTAAATTGCTAGGGTTTATATCACATAATACCCAAAATTTTAATATTATTGCCTTTAAACAACTCTATTGATCCCTTGTCTGTTCTAATCATGAATTCTCATCTCTCATCATCTCTCCTGCCTGTCCATCTTCTCTGTCAGAAACATTGCTCAGAAAAGAATCTTCTTCAAATTAAATACTTCTTACTGTCCAAATTTTCTTATTTCCTATTTGTAACTAACTTATTTTTATTAGAATCTCATTGCATTTATTTATAAATTATTACCCTTTACTACTTACTCAATCCTAAATTTTTGAGTTTGACTTAATAATCAAAGACATTCTATTTTTTTAATTCCTCATTAGTATCTTCTTCATTCTAGTATCAACAGACTCCAGAAAATAGTTAACTTTATTCAGAAGTTTCCATTAATAAATAATTTATTAACAATTTTCATTAAGTCCTTACAAACCATCAGATCACATCTTCTAGCTATTCAAAATAATTTGTTTATTTTATGTAATTGTAAGTTTTGATTCTATTACCACTTAGTGGAATTGAGATTTTTTTGTATGTGGATTTTCATAAGTTCAAATCTGTATATATGAATTATATAACTTCCTTTAGTTATTCGTTTGTAAAAACAATTTGTATTATACCCAAGCATTTACCCAAGAAACCTAAACCCATACTTGCTGGTGAGTGCTGCCTTATTAATATTATTCCCTCTCTGACTAAACTATCAAAAGCAATTGAGAAGATTTTATCCAAACAAATATATGTATTAATTGACTTCTTTACCCTTAAACCTTCTTTTCAACCTGGCTTCTGAAAATTTCATAGTGGTGAAACAGGTCTTCCTAAAATCAGATGATATTTTCCTAAGCATTGATGATAATAAGTATACAATTTTCATTATAAATTTATTAATATTTGTTTAGTCAATTGACCATATTATGTTTTATTTAATTTTTCACCTATAATTGGCTTCATAAAACATAATTCGCTTATTTGGAAATTGGCACATATTTTTTTGATTTTTTGTGCTGCTTCTTGTACTATCTCATTTCCTCTGATTTCTGACAGAGGGTTTATAGCTTCAAATTTTATCTCCTCTTCTATTTCAACTTTAGCTGGTATACCCCTAGGCTCTATTCTTGTACTTTTACTCTTTTCCACGTTTCTAAATGATCATCCATTTGTTCTTAATTTCTCCACTTTTCATTTTATGGTTTTAGCTTTACATTCAATGTCCTACAAGCAACACCCCTGAAGGCTACCTCTCTGCTCAACAGTGATCTTCATTCTCTCAACCAATGGTCAAGAAAAAATAACATTCTTTTAATTTGAACAATAACAAATCGCAGTTCTTATTAAATCCCTAGTAATTCTATTACATTAATATTGTAGTGTCATGTTTTCACTTTCCTTAGACTCTCAATCTCTTCAAATTGATTATCATTCCTGCATTAAGTACTGTTCTGATCTTAAACCAGATGTCATATTTCTTCCCATATTAATGTCTTCAGCAACCATAACATTCTAAGCACTTATAGAGTTTTAATACACATATTTAAAACAAAAAAAACTTCAATATCTATCAACTTTCCCAATTTCTTTATCCAAGTGCACCAATCGTATGCCAAACCTTTAACAATCCTCTAAAACTTTAGCCTTATCCTTCAGAATCGCAGGGGCACAACTTTGAAATTGCCTTACCTGGGAACTATGTCCTGCTTCCCCCCGGCTTAAAAAAGGACTTCAGGTCCTTGGCATCTAATTTTTAGAAAGACATAATTCATTACCTTTTCTTCTTCCCTCTTCCTTTTCTTCTTCCCTCTTCCTTTTCTTTTCCCTATTTCCTTTTTTCCTTGTGCTTTTCTTGTGTAATGTGGTTTTATCGTATGATTATAAATGAAAAATTAAGGAATATACTATCATTATTTTATACACTTCATTATTATTATTTTACTATGTTTAAACTTATGTTATTATACTATGTTATATAATATGTTCATGTATGGGGGCTTAAAGCCATATTTGTACGTATATAAATAGAAAAAAAACATTACTGGTTTCCTCATGAATTTGTAATTCTTTAGACTTGGAACAGAAAACAGCTTTCAAAAAAACAAACAATTTATCAAAAAACAAATGTGTATAAAAAATCAACTCCTTGTTTTAGATTAAAAGGATGTGTTTACTGAAAAAAATGACTTAAGTTGGAGGGTTATTTAAAATAAACAAAAGATAATTTTTGTATTTTAGTAATCAACATGGGTTGAGGTTGCAATGGGTCTAGACTCTAGAATGGGAATTCTAATCAAAAATGCCGATAACGACGGAGCTGGACCGTTCTAAAATTTTCAATTTTACTGGGACGCACAGTTGGACAGAAGACCTACCTATATGCCGAGAATCAGGTGGGCGATAAGGAAAAAACTCGTCAAGTAAAAAGTACACAAAAAAGGACAAATTTGTATACGTAGAAAACATTGTCGGTTTGTTTTCTGTTTATATACAATTTTTTAGTTTTCCAGAAACTGGAAGATTTCCCTCAGAAGAGCTTCATAATTTTTCGAACTCCTTGTTTCGATTTTGGGAGTTCTCAACAACGCAGTTAATTGAGCTGCTGGTGTTTTTTTTTTTTTTTTTTTTTTTTTTTTTTTTTTTTTAATTAAAAAAATAAACGTGATTCGGGGTCTCTGTAACCCGATCATGTTGACCTTTAGTTGCAGCCATCATTTTCCTTATGCTTCAGACAAATAAAATATCCAGAGGCGATGGTGGGTCGAACCCATGATCTGATCGCAAGATTGGCTAGTCTGTCACAACCAATCGGCTACCTCAGTACCTTTGTAGGACGAATATAAAATCAAACTTGTTTCATTTAAGATGTATTTTATTAATGGACATGAACTACACCAAAAACAAGTCTTTGTAAACCCTTAGGACACTTTATTTAATCCAACACTAATTTTTTTCATTTCTTAGTTCAAATTGGTAATTTTTCCAATTAGGTGGTACATTAAATATATGAAAAATTACATTACAATGAATAAAAAATTATATGCATTGAGATGTAGAAGTTAAACGCAAAAAAAATTATACAAGTAAATTTATTTGTTGTTCAGAAAGGCTTAAAGCTATTATCTCATTTCTTGTTGTTGATTGAAAATAAATTAAATTATGGTTCAGATTGATCGATTCAAGCGATATGTGTCTGGCATGCCCCACTTTATTGAAGGGTGCAATTTCTTAGCCCCATATAGAGAGCATTGTAGGAAGGCCTCCTGAAATGAGAACAAGCTTGGGCACGCAGCAAGAATCTGTTCTTATTCTTGGGGAAAACAGGGATGCTTTATTCTATATAGTAATGTCAATTTTGTACCTCTAGTGTTGTGTGTATGTGTGTGTGTGTGTGTGCGCACGCGCGTGCGTGCGTGTGAATGAATTTATTGGCATGAATGTGTATTGTGATGATGAAATATTGAACACTCCATTGCCCTTCAATTAGGTTATTTATAGAATAGTTGTAAAGTATAATGGAGGGATATTAAATACTGGGCCACTCTACCTGAGTGAAATAATTTGTATTATAAAAACAAACACCTTGAATGGTACACAAATAATAATGGCATATCTAAACTTGAGTGAATGGTATGTAAATTGAAAGTATGTACTTAATTGTGAGTGAGGGTGTGAAAATTTTGGATTTAGGATTGCTGAGATAATCAAGCTGTTGATAGCTGCTAGCTGATAGATTCTAATGCACATTCAATAGAAGAATTGAGCAGCAGAATAGGCTGCGAATAAAACTAGTGCATGGGTTACAAATAAATTTTAAGAAAACAAATATTGATCGTAAGACAGCAAAAATCCTCCTTAGTTATAAATAACAATGTAATAAATCGAGTAAGAACATACCATTGCCTAGGGATGTTGATCCAACATACAAATGATCAGACTGCAGAGATCACTAAAAGGATCCTAAGAGCAAGAGATGTTTGTAGAAATTCCATATTTTTATGCAGTAGAATTGTAGACCTTCAAAACAAGCCCACATATTGAAGTTATTTACTAACTTAAGTATTCAATGGTGTACTTAGTATTTTCACAGTTGACCCCTTAAACCAGATAACATCTTAGTCATATTATTATATATTATACATATTATATGTTAAATATAATTGTAATGATACGTAAATTTTAAAATGATTTTAGGTGTTGGATATGCCTGCAATCAAATGTACAGCCAGGATAATCACATGTGGCCTGAACATCCATTTGAAGAGATATGCCTTCATTCAGGATCGAGTGAAGACTCTTCTGTCTTTCTGTATGGAGTATTTGATGGCCATGAAGGAATTCAGGCAGCTGAATTCACAATGCAAGGACTTGCTGCTGAACTTCTTTTAGGGCAGCTTGCTGGAAAAACTAAGGATCAAGAAATCAAGGAAGCATTAAGGTTTTCACAATATTTTTTGTAGAATATTATTATTCAAAAGAGAAAAAAATGAGATCTAATTAATTTTAATTTACAAATCTCTGTAAAACCCAGTTCTTTATATGTATTTTATCAAGTTTTTATATTTTTGATGATGGTTGTGTAATCACAAAAATAATAATAACTTACTTTTGTTAAACAATGATAATATTTTTAGCATTAACCTTTGTCTACTATGTTTAGTCAGGCTTTCCTTTCGGTTGAGAAAAATTATTTGGAATCTCTCGATGATAAAGTGGCTCAAAGAACGAGTTGCTTATTTGATATACCTGAAGGACTCAATCAGTTTGAAGCATACCAAAAATGTCCAAATATTGTAAGTGAAAACAATCTTTTGACATTAATGAATTGCTAATGATGAAAGTTATGAATAATTTCAGTTTGAAAGTATACGAAAACTCAACTCAGTTTTATCATGTGGTACAACAGCAGTAGTAGCCCTTGTAATTGGAAAACGTCTTTATATCGCAAATGTGGGAGACAGTCGAGCTCTCCTGTGCAAAACGGATTCGCACGGTGTTCATAGGGTTTTGCAGGTTTCCGTCGACCACGATCTGTCAAATGAAGATGAACTTCTTCGCTTAGATACACTTGGGATAAAACCTGACAAAGGAATCAGTAAGATTCATTTTTGAAATAAATTACTTGATTTAAGTACTGAAGGTTGGTATCCCTGCATAGAAAGATTGGGCAATCAAGATAATACTCGTTGCATTGGCAATTATCTTGTGAAGGGTGCTTTTAGAGAATTTGAAGAGCTGGCTTCAGCTTCGGAAGAGCCTGTCATTGCAGAACCTGAAATCCAAGGCGGTATTGAATTAGATGACTCTTGCCGGTAAGAAAATCATTTAAAAGTTAATAGATGAATTTGTATGAAAAAATGAATAAATAAATAGATTGAATAAGGAGTTTTTCCCTTTTCAGATTTTTGCTATTGATGTCAAAAGGCCTTTATAAATCTCTAGAAGAAGCAACGGGGACTACTCAAGTTAATAAAGACATCGTGCAAATGGCTGTAGCAGAGGTAAGTATATAAAAAGTGGTAAGTTGCTCACAATTTAATCAAAAAATTTAGTTTAGGGAACAAACAACTCTGACAGGTGTAGCACAAGCTGTAGTCGACAAAGTGGTCCGGAAGCACACAGACATGTCTATGTCAGGAGTCAAACCTGAATTGATAAAACGTGATGACATATCATTATTGGTGAGAAATTTTAATTTCCCGATGCCCCATGCGACACCCCCAATGCATTTCAAAGGTAAATTATACCTATCCAAAGTGTTTATTTGTGTTCAACACTTTTTCTCGATTTTAGATACCCTACAGACAATGTCTGATACAAACAGTTCATCGACATGCCAAACGAGAACAAATCCACCGACAGAAATAAAATCATATATTGATTTTTCAGAATTTTACAAAAAAGTGGGTGAGGCAAAAGCAAATGGTACTCTTCCCAAGGAGCTGTATTTCTAATTAGAATTAATGATGCCGTAAAAACATCACTTGTTTTGAAGTTGATTATAAAAATAATAATAGTAATAATAAAATAAAAAATAAACATATTTTGTGAAACTAAAACATTTTTTAAAAAAAATCAATTTTATCTAAATTGTTGCATCAGTAACTCTTAAATTTGGTTAATACAATTAGAATTATATGGGTGTAACTGATTTAATTTATTATATGACAGACTGATTTTTTTATTTTACCAACGTAAACTTTGTTTTAATTACTGCTATTTATTTTGTCTCTGTTGAGCTCAATGTACAAAATTGTAAAAAAATATGTATATAGAAAATTAACTAATTAATTATTCATCTCATATTATTGTACAATATGTTGATTTTTTCTTGTACATTTTTTATCATTAATAATATATGATGTTTATTAAATTTTTCAGAAGTTTCGTTATATTCTTATCATCTGCCTTTATTCTAGCTTGTCTTGGCCTCATCAATGAAGGTCGATATTTGCAACATTCTATGAACCCCTAAGAGTAAATATTTTTGTTTTAATATTGGCTAGTCAATATTATTGCACGAGCTTCTACTGTGACAAAATATGTTAAATTTTCTATTAAATAATTTTATTAAAAAAAGATACAAGCAGTGTTATTTTTAAATAAATAAATCTCTTATTAATTATCCTGTCGATTAAGCTTTATATTGTGTTATGGAATGTAAGTTTTTGAAAATGAATACCAATTCTTGTTGAAATATCATAATTACTTAAATAAGAATATTTATGTATACTTAATTTATGTAATTAGAAGACTAAAAATATCATTTCTGTTCAATTTACATCTTGGTGTCACTTGCAATGTAAAAGCAGCAAGTGTTATTTTTGTTAATTATATTACTGTTCTTGACATACATGTTCGAAAATTCCGAACGTTTCATGGTGAACAATAAATGGTAACAACAGAACATGCTTATAAAAGAAAATTAAGTAATTAAAGCTCAGTAGATTAAGAAATGCTGGATAATATTATGTTGGATGTTACTTTCATGTACTTTGGGTGATTAGTCGTAACATTTTTCTTCTGTTTTATTTAAAGGTAGAATATATTTTAAAATTTAGAAATAAAAGCTGTGACACAGCAGAAAATGTTTGTAAAGACTAATCAAAATTACTCAAATCGCACAAAAGAGATCATTTTATACAAAATATTATAACAAAAATTTTGTTACCGGGCCATGATAGCAAAAATGAAAAAAAATAGTACCAATTTTGCACTAGTTTTAAGTGGGTTATCTTAATTTATCTGTACACTAATGACGAGCCGCTGATTATCAGTACTGATCAAAATGCTGGTTTTACAACAAAATTAAGTAATTAAAAGGGTCAATTTGGTTAGATAAATTCCCTTCGAAAGAGTTTCTTTTGTGAAAATGATAACACCTGTTTTGGAGTACAGTTCAATTTATTTTATCTGTTCACTATGAGCCAATGATGATCAGTATTGATCAAAATAAGAGACTATGAACTATTCAAATCAATGAATAAAAATAAGTGAAAACAATTAAATTACAAGAAATACACTATTCTTGGTCTTTAATAATTTCTAAAAATCCTTGTGGTGTCACCACTTTTCATTTTCACCTTATCGCTACAATAGTGCACCACACTTTATGAGAGTATATTTATTTTATTCAACATTTATATTACTTAATCTGAATTCTATTATTTATTTGCATATATATAATTATTTTTTTGCAATCAATACATTTTGTAATTCATCCAGGCCCAGAATGTGACCGAATAAAGGTCAAAATATTTACCCCCAAAAAATTTTTTTTCAAAATGATTTCTTTCCTGAATGCTCTTCACTACTTCAACAAATCATTGAACAACTCTCACTTAATAATACACAATATAAATAATTAATGCTTTAATGAATATATTTTCTAATGTTTTATTATTATAATTACTAGTATTATTTGACTCTCTTTACAAAACAATATATTTATAAAATATGTAAATATTAAAGCTATATTGTACTTTTAAATAGATAAATAAATTAAATAATATTATTAGATCAAGGGTTATCATTATTGATCAAACTACTTGTTATCAATTATATTTAATAGGAGTGCATGCAGGTACTTAAATATTTAGATAATTAATTATTTTTTATAAACAAACTAAAGAACCAAATTTAACAGAAATAATATATAAAAAACATATAATAATACACTGTTGGTGTTCTTTTTTAAGCAATTAATTAATTTAAAACAATAGATGACTTATGCAGCCTTAGTTTTGATATATTTAAGAATTGTAACTCATCACTAAAAAGTGTGGTGTTTATCAAAAAGAGACAAGTAATTTGTTTTTATGACATGTCTTCCTGATAAGAGTTTATACTTTGTTATATTTATTTGAGTTTTATACAGTACATAAAACTAATAAATGTATAAGTAATCCTTATTCGGCGTTAAAATTGAATATTTAACAATGAATAAATGAAGTTCGTTTTATCACACCTGTGCCTGTAAAGTTAGCATTAAAATATTAATTCCATGGATGAAAAAATAAGTGTAATAATTATATTTATTGATTATTTTTTATTTATATTTTATGATTTTAAGGTGTATTGAAAATACATTCGAAATTTAATTGATCCTTATCAATTTCAACCCCCATAAAATAGTTGAGCGGTAATTTGAGGGGCTGATACATGGTGTATGGAGTTGATTGTTGCCAAGCATACCAGTTCGGTTTTCCCCCAAAAACTTTTTTTACCCAACCCTGGAAATCGGGCTGTGGATTTAATTTCTCATCCGTACCAATAAATTCTAAGGATTTCCCTTCAAAAATTGCCCTTTCTCCCACCTTCGGGTTCATCCGGCTTTTTGACAAATCTGATGCAGTTTTTAGCGGTTATGTTTTGTTGTAAGTTTGCCTGAGGAACCTTCCTGGAGTACCCATCAGTTCAACTTGTAGTTTTATTATTAAACGACATCTCGGATTTATATCCAATAACAATTAAATGGTAAATAAACAGTTATTAATTCTGAAATTATTAATTTTAAGCAGTTTGTTAATGTTGAAATGGACGTAATGTATGCTCCCTTTAGTAAACTTCTACCAGGTTCATAACTTACTACACCCCAACCATAGCCTAAATATTTCTAAACATCATACAATTCGTTTTAAACTATTCGGCTGAGTAACAATTGATTTATTGTATCGTTCAATTGCATTTTACTCGGGTCGTTCTGCATTTAAGTTGATTTGGTTATAGCAGTCCTAGAAACTAGTTAACTATTCGACTCTTTTACTTCCTTTTACTAAAAAACAAACAACTAAATCATTTTGCGCCTTGTATTAAAATAGCATGCCAGTTTCATAATATTTTTAATGTTAAAAATGTTTTTTTATCTAATCATAAATAGCCAGAAAGTAAGCGTTTTTTCTCTCTTGTTTACAATAAGTTGAATCTTTTATTTTGTACAATTCTCATTTTGTATTATCTAAACACTCTCTATTTCCACAATCAATTCAAACCCAAAATGTTTCTGCTTAACAGCTTTTATATATACTAAAAATATTAAAATATACTCTAATAAAATTTAAAAAAGTAGTAAGCTTTATATACATCAGATTACACTAGATCTTTTAAACTAAAATGAGAAGAGCTTTCTTTTTGTCTTTTCTGTAAAAAGCTGAAAGCACTTATATTTTATTAATCAATAAATGATTTAAAAAAAAAATCATTTGAATGTTCCTTAAATTTTGTTTAACCAAACTAAAACAGCCTTTTTATTTTAAAGCAATGCATAAAAAATGTTTTCTTGCTTCACAGAATTCTAAATCTTATTGAATCTATATATACAAAGAAAAGAAAAGGCATATTTAGAATAGAAAATGAAAATAACTTGTACACATTTTTTCTTTTTATTGTGCTTAATTGTTTAATTATTTAATAATTAGTATTGCTTCTTAATATACAGCCAACTTAAAAATAAACTCATGCCTGAAGTGGCATTGTGAAGGTCACTCTCAATGCTTATATTCATTGTTATTATAAAAATAGTATAACTAGTCAAAATTTCAATAAACATTCACTATTCGCATAATTAAATAAATCTCCCATATGTTAAATGTGTATTGACAATTTGGTCAAAATCAATTTACGCTATAAAATGAAATATTCTAGATTAAGTTTTTTTCCCATGAATAATTAATAACATTGTAAGTTTTAGTTTCGTGTTGTTTTTACATCCATAAAGGAAAAAGATTGTATGAATAATCTTGTAAATTTTTATTACAATGTTTAATTATATAGTATTTGAATCCTGTTCTGATTTTTAGAGGAAACTGGATTGTAGTACTTTATAGATAGCTTATTTTGAGCTGTTTTTATATTGTTTGATTTTTTTGTATGGAGACTGTGTGAGAGGGGCCTCAGAGGGTCTGATTTGTAACATGGCCTTCCTTACCTGATTAGGCATAGACCATGTAAGGTTGATACATGAACATTTACTTTTGGAGCAAAGCTCGCTTATGTCTGGCATGTAGAAAAAGTTGCTCAATATTTCCCTCTTAAATGAATGGATGTCTACCTCGGCTCCATATACAAGGGCAAAATTGTGCTTTAAAATGCCAACAAGTGTTTGGTTCTCCTGTTTCGATTATTATAGGAAACGGTTGTTTTACTGTTAATACTTTATGGATGTGCCATCTTTTGAATCTTTGGTGTATTGAGGCTGAATGTATTTATTAGCACCTGTGTAGTGCAAGCGGGCCGATGGGGAATAGATTGAATTAGATTAGATACATAACATGTGTAGAGAATGGAACTAAGTGCATGGTATATAAATATGAAAGAATTGAGAGTGATTGTGTTGGGGGCTGAAATGACTTAGCTGTTGATGATAGCTCCTGGTGTCCAATCTCTCTGGTTGGAAGAATAAGACGTTTGACTGCCAATCCAGAATGGGTGATATACTGTAAATTACCCGAAAGCTGGAATCGCCAGTGGACTGTGAGAAGTGATAGGTTCAGCTTTGTACTTGTGTGTTTATATAGCCGATATAAGTTAATAATCAGTATAGTATTTGAATTGTAATATTAACCCATTACTTTTTTCATGCTAAAAAAAAATTCGTACTACATATATTAATTTATTTAATTTATTTTATGCACTGAAACCATTTTTTATATATATAAACCATTTTTTCTTCTTATTATGCTACTATTTTCTTTTCAGAATTATCTGTCAAAAACAATTTAAAAATTTGCCGATGAAAATAATTTTCTCATCCAGAAGAAAAAATCTACAGTAGGAAGCGAGAGAAAAAAGAAGGATCTCTATATTTTTAAGTAAGAATTCAAATTTGTTTCTATACTTAAGTAAAATAATTTAAGCATGGATATATTTTTTCATTTTATAATTAATTGCTTTCAAATATTTTCATTATCTACTATACAATTATTTTTAACTTATTTTATTCTTATTATTTTAATGACCTTCTGCTCTTACATATTAGCCAGAGCAGATAATTTTATTGTAATAAATTTCATTATGTATTGGGAGAAAGGGAATGTAAAAAAGTCCAGGAGCGTAGTAGGAATCAATCCCACGACCCTGGGGTCTACAAGCCTAGTCCTATATTTTTATCTTATTAAAGACCTTTAAGATTTTTTATGCCCATTGTGTGTTGAAAATGTTGTAAACTATGGCAGATTTTCTTTGTTTAGATGGTTTAACTAATGCTGAGCACTCCTGACCTCATAAAGGGGATGGATGAGGGTGAATGCTTGAATGTTAACATCAGTAAGCTGATGAATCAAACAAAGACTGAGTGGAAGAGGTCAAAACCAATCAGGACCTACAGTAAAGCGTCACCACCAATGAACGATACAAAAAGCCGGTATGGCAGGTCGCACAAGCCCCGACTATCATGTGATTTTGTTTCAACTGACCGAAAAGTCAGCCAAATCCTTAAAGTTGATTTTGATAATCAGATGCATTACTTCAAATCAACACCATGTAACTCGTACAGGTGATTTAAAAAAAAAAGTTTTTCCATATTTCAGTTCGTATAATAATAAATGAAAAATCTATCAAGGGTATCAAAAGCAGTGATGAGCACGCCTTCTTCTTCTGGAAGTGGCAAAACAAAGGGAAGGCCTAGAAAGTTGGTAATGGAAATGGGAGCCAAGTCTGACCCTGGGCCTCAGATTCAGACAAGATTGCCGTTAGCAAGAAAACCATTTCCGAAGGAACTAAAAGACAGGGAACTTCAAGCACCAGCACCAACCTCAACAGAGACCATTCCGTTACCTTTAGAACTTCAACTGAAAATGGAACCTCCAGATATTGATGATGATGTTGATGATGAATTACAGACAGACGATCTTGTAATAGGCGACCTTGCCTGGGCCTGTGTAGGAGGATTTCCCTACTGGCCATGTGCAGTCACAAAGGACCCTTTTGAACATGTTTATACTAAGCTGAAGTGTATGTATTTGTAATTTAGGAAACGAGTTAATTATGTACCAATTTTAGTGAAATAACAACAGCTTTATAAAATATTTATGATTTTTTAAATTTTATTCCTTTTATTGAGAGATTTTATTCTTCAATCTGTGTGTTTATATTCTAGTTCTGGGCAGGGGTAAGACTGGAAAAGAGTATATACATGTCAGGTTCTTTGGTGATAATGGGAGACGAAGCTGGGTGGTTAAAAACAACACTATGCCTTACTTGGGTATCGATCACTTTCAAGCTATGGTTGTGCAGTTTTCAACCCCTCATGTAAACAAACTTTTATTTTAAAAATGTCTGAACAAAGTAACCAATAATTACAATCATTTTTATTTTTTGTGTTTAGTATAAGAAAACTGATTTGAAGCTTTTCAAAGCTTTCACAGTTGGTGCGAGTGTAAGAAAACCTTGGCAAGCGGCTGTTAGTGAAGCCGAGAGTCTACGAGAATCTCCTAGGTAAGTTAAAATTATCTACTTAAAAATAAAATTAAAATTAATTATATTTTACATTATTTACTTGATTTATTTAGGTCAGAGAGGTTACAGTATTTTGTAAATCTGTACCCTGTGGCACCAAACAAATTTAATACGTCTATAATTATCACACCTGAGAAAAGGGTAGCTGAAATAGAACCAACTACGTCTTTGCTTAAAAGGAAACATGAACATGTCGAGGAGAATGGGGCTGCATTTGCTAGTGCAGAGGAGTTGCCCGAATCAAAACGGCCTAAAATTAAGAATGTGAGTTCTACAAGTCCAACGAAATCTGAGCCTCTGGCCAACCAGTCATGCATTACTGAAACACCGAAAAACAAGATTACCAAGAGAAGAAGGTCTTCACAAGGGTTTCTTGCACAGGTGATAAAACAAGAAACAGTTTCATCTGAAAGTACATCTTTGTCTGATGCAGATACTCAGATAAAAGAAGTAAGCATATAATTAAAATGATACGTGTTTGTTTTCTTATTTGCCATGATGTAATAATTACAGATTAAAACTGAATTAGAACAACAACAAAACAAATCCTTGGAGGCATCAACAAATTCGCCAAGAGTGAGGAGGAAGTCAGACGCCCTGAAAAGGACGCAAGCTAGCAAACCTAGAAGTTTTGTGAAAAAAGAGGACAATGAATATGAGTACTTTCCATACAAAAAGAGTTATAACAAATCTCTAAGGGACAAAGGGTCTAAAGAGAACAGAAAGACATCTAAACCGACCAAAGAAGAAAAAAAATCAAAAAAATACACTAGTGGATTTGAAACATTTTCTGAGAAACATTATGATCGTATTTCTGATGAAAATCCTCATCTTTCCAATGATGATGTTGTTAAATATTTGGAAAAAATGTGGTTAGAAATGTCAGACCTTCAGAAATCAAGGTATCTATTTCAATTTATATTCTTAACCATGCTTGTTTTTAAACATGTTTTGCCTGTTATGTCAGATCTTAAAATTGGATTTTTCAAACAAATATTTTTTTTGTCGCTTGGTGAAGCTTTTCTTTGGATACACTAAAATTAATGTAAAACACTATCTATTTTAACAGCATAATATTTGAGAAGTAGAATTCATGCTAGTATTTACTAGATAATTCTAACATTATTACACTATTTGTTTATAGATACCGCTCAAGATTGGCTGAAGATCAAGGGAAGGAGGTATTTGAAGATGAGTCAAGAAGCCCATCTCCTCAGCCAGTTGTTATCTCTAACAGCAAGGCAATAAAAAGAGGTATTGAGATTTATGCCTTATCTTTTGGGGCAACTTATTTTTATTTAATTTATTTTTGTAGGATGGACTCTTTTTAGTGGGGTAAAAACTGACAAAGTGTGTCATATATGCCTTAAAGGTGGTGAAATTGTTAAATGCCGTGGGCCATGTGCTCTTCATTTACATGTAGAATGTTCTGTGCTTCCAAGGCACCAACCATTTGCTACTAGCCCTCAACCAAAAGAAGAACGTTTGAAGAAACGAGGAAGAAAACGAAAGTATAAACTTGATGACAAAGAAGAAGCGAATGAAAAGAAGGAAGAAGAACCGAAAGAAAATAAGGAAGTTGAATCTAATACGATAAAAGAAGAAATAAAGCAAATTAAGGAGGAAGATCCAAAGGAAACTGACAAAGAAATCGAGGAAGATAAAGAAGAACAGCCTAAGGCAAATAAGGATAAAGAATCAAGTGGAAAAGAATCTAAAGAAAATAAGAATGAAGAACCTATAGAAAATAAGGAGGAAGATTGTAAGGCAACTGTGGATAAAGTGCCTAAGGAAAATATGGAAGAAGAGCTTGAAACAGATAATAAAGAAGAGTCTAAGGATAATGTGGAAGAAAAGCCAAAGGAAACCACAGAAGTGTTTGAGACAGAAGAGGAAAAAACATCTAAGGACAGTAAAGAAGAAAAGCCGAAGACAAATGCTGAAGAGCTTAACACAGATAAGGAAGAAGCATCTAAGGATAAAGAGGAAGAAAAACCGGAGGGAAGCATAGAGGAACTTAAGACAAATCAGGAAAAAGCCAATGATGAGTTACAAGAAAGTGGTACAACAGAAAAAGAAATTGTTATAACATCTGAAGAAGAAGTAAAAGTTGAATCTATTAGTTGTCACCCTAATTTAGACAAAACTACCGTCCTTAATGGTGAAGTGGGTTGTGACACAGTAAACAACTGTTTGGCAGCAACAGAATTGAGCAATAACATAGAAGTTGGTAAACTGTCAGTTAATAATACAGAATTTAAAACGGCATTAGAAGATAAGGAAAATAAAAAAGGAACACAGGTTTGAGTTTTTGTTTGTACAATTTTTTTTTAATGATTTGTTATAATGTTCAATTGAAATTTTATTTTAGGATGTTAAAAATAAGAGTGAACAAACATATAACGATAATGAAAACAACAAAATGGAAGTTGAAGTGACTACTGGACTTCCTACTCCACCACCCGAAATAGAAAAACTGGGTGAGACAGAACCCTCTGAAAAACCAATTTCTGAAGTTTCTGAGGAATATTCTGATTCAGGAAGCTCATCAGCTTCTTGCATGAAAAAAGGGAATAAAAACGATCCCAATGATGAAAAGAAGAAAGGTTGGATGTGTAAATTATGTAAAGAAGGGAAAGATGGTCCTTGTTTTGTCTGTGGTAAAGAAAATGGCAAAGTGTACAAGTGTTGTACAAGTAAGTAAACAAAAGTTCATATTAAAAAAATAACAAGCTTTCCTAAATTGTTTTTAGCTTTTAGAAGTTGAAGATTTTTGGTATTGTGAAGTAATTATTGGTTTTTAATGCTTTTTAACTTAATTATTTTATTTGTTAAAGGCCACTGTGGTAAAGTGTATCATGAAGAATGTCTTTTATCCTGGCCTCAGACGCAGGTGTCTACTAGCTCCAAAAGTAAACTTGTATTTCATTGTCCTCAACATGCATGTCATACTTGCATTTCTGACAATCCATCAGCTAATCCACTTCGTTACTTGAATGACAAACTGGTTCGATGTGTTCGGTGTCCTACTTCGTATCATTATGGTATAAATTAAATGTAAAACTTTCCTCACATATGAAAACTCACATTTTAATTTACTTCTAGGTAATTACTGCATTCCAGCTGGATCAGAAATTTTAAGCAGTACACAAATAATGTGTCCCAAACATTATGTTCATGAGAAGAAAAGTTTAGCCCATGTAAATGCTGCATGGTGTTTTCTCTGTGCCTCTGGTAATCTTTTTGATTATTCAAAAAACGCAATTCAATACTTAACGAAATTAATTTTTTAAAATTTATTTATTAGGTGGTTCGTTGATATGCTGCGATCTCTGCCCAAATAGTTTTCATTTAGAATGTCTTAAAATCTCACCCCCTGATGGTTCTTTTATATGCGAAGACTGCGAAACTGGAAGGTACCCACTTTACGGCGAGATTGTTTGGGTCAAATTGGGAGTTTATAGGTGGTGGCCTGCTAAAATCCTGTTCCCACAAGAGATACCTGATAATATCCGATTGTTGAAGCATAAATTGGGGGAATTCGCAGTTGAATTTTATGGATCTCATGATTATTATTGGGTCAACCGTGGGCGTGTTTTTCTCTATCATGAAGGGGTAAATACAACACACAAATATCTATGGAACAAAATCAATTTTATTGATTTAAAATTGCAGGACAGTAGCGAAAGTATTGTAAAAAATCGAACGGATAAGCTTTTTATGAAAGGTGTGGCCGAGGCGTCTGAGGCTTTCAACAAGTTAATCTTAGAAAGAGCTGATAGAGAAGCTAGTCGACCTTTACAGGTAAGACAAACTAAAACAAACATTTCAATTTAGTGTAAAGTGTATAAATTTACTGTCTGTTTTTATTATTTTTAGAAACCACCAAAATATATAAAAATTCAAGTAAACAAACCATATAGTTCAGTAAAAAACATAGAACTAGATTCAAATAGCATTACTCCTTGTGAGTGTGATCCTAAGCAAGATAATCCTTGTGGGCCAGACTCCAACTGTTTGAATAGGTAACTTTGTCTAGGAGGAAAAATATAACTTATGAAAATCTTACTTGAAAATATAATATATTTAGATTATTTTAGTTAATTCCTTGTATTATTTTTCCAGGTTACTTCTAGTAGAATGCAACCCTGAGATTTGCCCTGCAGGTGAAAAGTGTTGCAATCAGAATTTCGAGAAGAGACTTTACCCTCCCTTAGTCCCATATAAGACTGAAACTAGGGGTTGGGGCCTCAAGACGTTGGTCTCCTTGAAGAAAGGCGATTTCGTTATTGAATATGTTGGTGAGATAATAGACGAGGAGGAATATCAAAGGAGGCTCGAGCAAATGCAGAAGTCAAAAAGTGAAAATTATTATTTCCTCACAATAGACAAGGACAGGATGCTTGATGCTGGCCCAAAGGGAAATATGGCAAGGTAAAATTAATATTAGTATCTTTACTTATGTTTTTAAATTACATTTAAGTACTATTCAATTTGGAATTTTGTAATTTGTTATACTTCGTCCATAATAGTACCTGACTTTAAGCAAAATTTCTCTGAACCAAAAACAGTTGATATTAGGCTATTTGGATAAACTTCATTGAACAAACTGTACTTAGGAGTTGGGTTATAATTTTGGTTTTTAATACTCTTAATTATTTATATAATAAAAGGTTAAAAATAAAATTAGCTTTGGATAAACTATTCATATTGGGAGCCGTGGTAGCCGAGTGGTTAAGGTGTCAGACTCTCGGCTAGTAGACCCCGTGGTCGTGGGTTCGATCCCCACCGTCGCCTCTGGAATTTTTCTGATGCCAAAGGGGACCGGTGGCCGCAATTAAAAGAAATTGACACGGCACTCATCAATGGAAGGGGCAGGACCGGGTCTCAGCGACCCTGAACCTGGTCCCAACCTCCTTCAAAAATGAGTTTCTTCGATGGAAGAACACTGGTACAACGGGGGCTCAAGTTCACTTTGTGTTGGGAGCCCTCCCCCAAAAATGGAGCCAGGGTATAGTACAAAAAGCTGTACAGCTGCAGTGCTCAGTCCCTGGTATCCATCCATCTACATCCAACTATTCATATTAAAAATGTTAGAAAAATTAACGAAAATTGTGCCTTTCATATTTGTTTCCAAAGCCATTTAAGTTTATAAAAATTGTTTTTGATAAATTATATAGCTGATGTCCGATTAGATTAGTCATTTAAATTTTAATTATTAACAAAAATGTCTTAAGAGCTGAAATAGGATGTAGAATTATATAAACATTATTATTATTTATTTTATTTTTGAGCCGGGGCTACTAACAGTGGTCATTTCAGTCCCATACAAATTAAACAGATTAAACATTTTATGAACACTTATTCAAATAAATATACATACTTAACACAGTATACACATTCCTATATATGCGGGACGATCACATTTCCCTTAAGAAATGGAACAAGGGAACCAGCAGTTGCCCCGCCCAGCTGAGCACCTTGTTTTTCTCAGCGGCCATGCCTTCTCGCTCCCTGTAATGGGCCAGGGCAAGGCACTCTTCGATGAGATGACCAAAAACCAATTGTCAATGTATCAGAGGTGTATGGCCGATCCTCAAATGGGTTAGGACAATCCTTTCCTTTCATTTCAGACACTCAGAAGGACAACGGTCAATCACGCTCTTGACTCATAAGTGCTACACAGACAACCCAGCCCACTGCCAACGCTGTGTTCTTTACTGCTCACACAGTGGCACTGAGCCAGATTGCAGTGTTTGGTATGGAGGATGAGATCCCAGCTTTCTCCACCTCATTTAATTGTTTGTTGCTGCCTACCACTTCCTAGAGATACTCCCAACTCTGCATTTCTCCAATACACAGGAGCACAACAACAGGCCGAGAATTATTATTACATTTATAGCCACAAGAAAATCAAATTAAAACATATTAACTGTTCCAATCAACTTCTTCAGCTTTTTATTTTTAGGTCTTCCTCATTCCCTCCTAAATGAATTAAAGATGTATATGGAGGAAAAATTAAAAGTTATTCTTGATTTTACTCAAATATAATATAAAAACTAGTTTTATATAGTTTGTATAATAGTGGATGAATGGATACCAGGGACTGAGCACTGCAGCTGTACAGCTTTTTGTACTATACCCTGGCTCCATTTTTGGGGGAGGGCTCACAACACAAAGTGAACTTGAGCCCCCGTTGTACCAGTGTTCTTCCATCGAAGAAACTCATTTTTGAAGGGAGTTGGGACCAGGTTCACGGTCGCTGAGATCCGGTCCTGCCCCTTCCATTGATGAGTGCCGTGTCAATTTCTTTTAATTGCGGCCACCGGTCCCCTTTGGCATCAGAAAAATTCCAGAGGCGATGGTGGGGATCGAATCCACGACCGCGGGGTCTACTAGCCGAGAGTCTGACGCCTTAACCACTCGGCTACCACTGCCCCCTTGTATAATAGTAGTTTAAAAATAGACATTTGTAATTGTTAAAAAAAAGTTTAGTTGAATTTAAAATTTAGCCTTCAAATATGGTTGAAGCCTAATTACATTGTAAACATAGATTGTTTTAAATATAATGAGCAAAATAAAGTGTAGAAAAATTCCTTGATTCAAAAGAGTTGGCAGTAAAACTTCTCTTCTAAGCGTGGTTATCAAAAATTCAAAATTTCACTCTTTTATTTTCAAAACTTTTGATTTTAAATTGTAATTCTTAGGTTTATGAACCATTCTTGCGATCCAAATTGTGAAACTCAAAAATGGACAGTTAATGGTGATACTCGTGTTGGACTGTTTGCTCTCAAGGATATTCCTGCCAATACAGAAGTCGTCTTTAATTACAACCTAGAGACAATCGGTAACAACAAAGTTGAGTGCAACTGCGGTTCTTCGAACTGTGCTAAATATATTGGAGCCAAGCCTACCAAAGTAAGGACTTACTATTAATGTTGTGATACAAGCACTTTTTTTTAATTTTGTTATTACAGATCCCTGTTGAAGACAAAAAGGTGAAAGTTCCTGTCAAGAAAAAGAAAGTGGCCAAAAAAGACAAGACCTCGACAGGTGGGAAATTTAGTTTGCCCACGAAAGTAACCGAAGATAACTGTTTCACGTGTGGAGAAGGAGGAGAACTCTTGCTCTGTGATATGGCAACATGCCCTAAGGCTTATCACCTTACGTGTTTAGGATTAACAAGGCACCCT
The DNA here is from genome assembly GCA_039619505.1 of Cimex hemipterus. Taxonomy (NCBI): domain Eukaryota; kingdom Metazoa; phylum Arthropoda; class Insecta; order Hemiptera; family Cimicidae; genus Cimex; species Cimex hemipterus. Next base: position 20,366,060 of record CM077106.1, on the reverse strand, counting down.
GCAGGTGAGGTCATTTGTGGAATTATTCTATTTATTAGGCCCTATTTCATAAAATAACTTTTAATAATATTCTATCGTTTCTAGATATTATTGATATTTAAAAAGCTTTGTTAGTTTTAGTTTATATAATCTTGTGGTAGTTCTGGTTTGCATTTGTATAACCTAAGCAGGATGGTGAGCATGACATGTTCTTTTGCTTCTTATACTGATGTATACTGAGTGTAGTGATAAATCAGAGTATCATGCTCACCCCTACTTACGCTCAAGTACTGCGAGCGTCATATTGCACTCTTATTATCTTCACTTTTTGGCTGACCTTTCTAACTGGATAGAAGTAGGGATGGGCGCAATATCACACTCTCTGTACCTGCATGGACATAGGGATGAGTGTGGTGTATTCTCGGTACCTGTCTTGAGGAAATAAGAGCTGGGACAGATGAATTATACAAGTGTGAAATTTTATTTTTACTTATAATTGATTTACTAAAGCACTGTTAATATATTATTTTCCATTTGAAAATTATTATTACATTTTATAATTATTGTTTAACAAACGTTAAATTGTGCAAGTTGTATTTTTGAAAAAATTCAACTTTTTTTTTCATTGTGGCCTGTGGTGCAACATTTTGATGGATTGTGATTTTGATAAAGCAACTGATGCATTTCCAGGGATTTTAGAGCTTTTGCTGCAAGGTGACATATTGGAAGTTAATGAGTGCATTTTACATTACATAGCCTTGGTGTTCACTATCACCCTAAACTTTGCTCTCTTTCCTGGTTTATAGCTAACAATTTTCAAAGCATTAACACATTAATTACAGTAATGATTTGTAATACTAATCACAAAGTACAGGATTTTAAAGGCAGTGCATTGTAACGAAATATGTCACAACAACATACAGGAGAATGCTTATATTGTTCTCATGTACCCTTATAATTTTGGTTGCTGTCATGTTTCTTCTCTTGTCACTATATCTCAATCACATTTTATTTTTATTCAATATTGGAAAAATATCAATAATAAAGAGTGGAAAACAAAACAATTTTTTACTTACCACTTATGATTTATTTTACTAGAATTGTGTAAAATTATTGATTTGTTATCGCAGGAGGTTGGGTGTGCCCATGGCATCAATGCAGTATATGCTCAAAGCCTAACGTCCAAAGGTGTACGCTGTGTATAAATTCCTACTGTCAGGAACATGCAAAATCCAATATCTCCCTCAATAAGACGCATGGGTTGCTTTGCTTCCATCACCACATCGTAAGTAGTTTTGTACCTACTTTCATTGCATTCGACTATTTTTTTTTTGTCCCTCTAGACGGATAGTGGCTCTGAAACTGAAAAAGGTGAAGTGTCTGAAGACGAAGACGAGGATGATATAAAACTGGCAAGAGCTAAGTCACCTTTGAAAAAGACAATTTCTTATTCGAGTTACTCAAGGCGTAGTCAGCAACTTACAAACGGACACCTTTAATTTAAAGCATATGTAAAACATGTCACGGGACAAAATGAAGAAGTACATATTTTTAGTTTTAATCATATTTAACAAAACTGAAGTGTCATCAACACTTTCAATTAGTGCCTGTTGTTTTGTTTGTTTTAAGTATGGACTTTTTACTAAAGTGAGACAAGAGAGAAAAATGTGTTAAATTAATTATTTTAGCATTTCTATTTTTAAAAAACAAGAACTATTATTGTAGTTTACATCCCTGTTTAGCATTCTTTTTACAGTGTACTTGTGGTTTTATGATTTTATAATAGTTGTTTTTAGTTGTTCTAAATATTGAAATAAGTGTACAAAGAGAGTTGGTTAAATTTAAATAGGTAAGGGTTCAACAGTGAAGGTTAGATTACAAAATAAAATAAATAGTTAAAATATTGCAATGTGTATAGATATATCAGTCAGTATATATGTGTGAAGGAGATATTAAATGTTTTAATCTCCAAAAAGACTTTGATAAAGAAATTTAAATAAATAAAATTTAAGACTCTGATCGTGTTGATGTTACCAAAAAGATGTTTACAAACACTCTTTAGGTTTTTAAGAATATTTAATTTGAAATCTCCTTTTATAATAAAAAGAAAGAAAAAGCGATTTTTTTATAATGAAATGCAATGTTTCGATATAGTGTTAACTATATTATTTATATATATACATTTTTTAAAATTTTGTTTTTAATATCAACTTTTTTATATTGGTCCTTTGAACAAAAATTTATTATACACAATAAATTATTGTAAATATTAAAAAAAAGCATAAATAACTTTTATTACATGAAATCATTATTCAGTTTTTATCAATTTTTGAAAATTTAGACATAAAATTGTAATATAAATTGAATTTGTTTTTAAGGATAACATTGGTTTACAAAAATGATGGCCCGGTAGATAATACTAAATTTATTATGTACCCGATATTTTATACAATAAATAAATTATAATTTGGTTAAATATAAATTTTTAGTATTTGTTTTATCTCAACTGTCTGGATGTTTTTTTTCCTGTTTTTAAAGTAATTTCTAAGAAAATAATAAATTAGTAAGCAAGTTATCAATGGAAAAAGGTATCACCGATTAAAAGAATATTTTATTTAATCTACCAAGCATTAAATGTGTACTTCAGGCTGTGAATCTTACATGAGAACAATTATTTTCAAAATATGCTATCATCTATACTTGAATTAACCCCAATTTAAGAACAATTCTAACAAAGTTGTTTACAATGAAATTTTTAATTTTTCACATAACAAATTTTTTGAAATATTTATAAAACTAAAATATATTAAATTACACCTATGACAATTGTGAAAATTAAAATAACAACTAAATAAAACAGGTCAAATAAATTGTTTGTTTTTTGTGTTTTTTTCTATTCAGAATATTTTTAATGAGAAATGGTATTTTTATATGCACATACATTTATTTGTCTATCTTACATTGACTGAAGTTTCATTACTTAGAACATAAATTAATTTATTATTAACTTGGATATTAAGCATAAGCATCGCAAACTATAACAGAAAATATGTGACGACCATATTTATTTCAACTGCTTAAAGAGTAAATATAATTAAGCCAACAAAATTCCTTGTATAAAAATAAACAATTTTGAATACGACATTCTTCTTTTTTAGTTCTAATTAAGTTTAGAATACTGGGGAAGACCTAGAAATCAAGTTGATGACTCGATGGAGTGAAACCTTAGGAACACCATCCCTTGTCAAAAGACCAAGAGCTTGTAAACCTAGAAAACAATGTTTCTATGTTTTAGGAACCATAAATAATTGGTAAATTAATTAATAGAAAGGAGTTGTAAATAAACATATGTAAATAAGATGAGAATTTCCTACACATATTTCTCCTTTTATTTCACAAAACAGCAAAAGGAAGAAAACATTTTTTTAAATCCCCTAGAATACTTTTTTAATGCTTATTGTTATACTATCATAATCATTTTATTTATTCTGTATATGCACAATTTAAGTTATCAAATTAGTGATCTCTGAATTGGAATTAAAACTATTTCGAGTACTTTTACTAATTTCTATATGACTTGCTGTTTTATTTATTTATTTACAGGTTTACAGGATACAAGTGTTTTCAGAAATGAAAAGATTTAATGAATAAAACTAAAATACTAAAACAAAGAAAAAAATAAATGAACACAAATATTCAAACTAATGAGGCATATAGAATATTTATATAAAAAAAAATTTTTTTGTACAATAACACTTTAAAATTCAAAGAAAATATATTATTTCAAATGAAAATTATTTTGTTTAACTAAATTAAAAATGAACTGGGATTGGGAGTTGGTGTTGTTCATTAGCCTTGGTAGATTGGAATGTTTGAGTTAGTTCTTGGATGGGATAGTTTTAGAAAAAAAATGAGATGTCCGATGTATCTGGGGATATGAAAATTAAGTAAATGAAGATCACTGCATTCTATTTGTGGAGTACATGAATATAATATAATAATATCTCTATTGAATCATCTGGAGGAAAGAGTTTGAAGTCCTATAATCAGAAGAAGTATTTAAAAAAGATGCGTTCCCATATCTTGACATGTCTCGTCTCCACCCAAGAGCATTTATGTAAATAGTAAGGTATAGATTCGATATAATATATATAATATTTGATACATCATACTTTTATACAAAACAATTTTAAGAATTAAACCACTATAAGAACCATTGCATTAATGGAGCACTGTCTTGAACAGAGATAAGAGAGTTACAATGGTGTGTAATCAACAGGGGAGTGAATTTGAAAAGTTTTACATAATCAGAAAGCAGAGAAAAGTGTGTATCTGAAAAAATATCATTAATTTGAAAAAGAATAGGATGAAGAAGCAAACCCTGAGAAACACCAGAAGAAATAGGAATTTTCTTAGATATTGCATTATTAGCCAAGTAGAATCTATACCATTTTAATAGCAGACCATGAAGACCAGATGCAAACAGTTCATCAGAAGAGAATGATTTAAGCTTTGGAGAAATCTAGATATCTACATGACATGCTGCAAATTTCATAACGTGTCTTGGAACTGTATAGATAGGTGGAGGTAGAACCACCCATACGAATGGCATGCTACTTCCGAATTATGAAACTGTCAAGCTGTGGGCACACTTTACTATGTAACAAGGCTTCAAATTGTTAGTACTGACTGGATGGGTACTTTTTTACATCAGAGATCACAAGCCTTATGAATTGATTTTATAAAACTAAATTTAAACTAAGCATGCTAGTTAATACAGAAGTAGGAGCGAATTTGCTGGATTTACTATTATGATAGATACTTTGTCAAGCCCGGGATCTTTTTGTAATTAATTTCTTGATGATTTCATCAATTGGAAATACTAAAGTTGACTGATCGACAGTATTCAGAGATGGTGTGTTTGAAGTGAAGTTATTGAAACAGTTACTATTTGAAATAGGTGATGAAGAATATACGCTAGAGTAGTCAGCAATTAAGTCTTGTAGATTTCAGAGGCAATAATACTATTTAGGTGTAGTGTATGATGGCCAATTGCTCTCTATAATTGGGGATTCACTTTAGACCAAGTAAGCCATGTAAATATGCCATTCTTGCGTGTCGTGGCACAATTACACAGAAGACAAACACTTTGAGACCTGAAGATGATCGCAATAAAAGATCGAAACGTTGGTACATTAAAGAAAATGTTTTTCTGACACCTACATCACACCAGACTGCATCTCGATATATGAATAACTGTCGATTAACGGTCACTAATCTCTACACAATATCAATAATGCTGGTTAGAGATTTCAATCATACTTTGATTTATAACAAGATATTGAAAAATTATTTTGTTAAGTGGCGTTAGTTTCAGTTGAAGGTGGGTTTTGATCTGCAAGACGATAAACTCATGCTGAACCGGCATTTAGTAGTACAGGGAACAGCTCCCCTCTGAAGATGGCGCAATACCAGTGAGTGTACAGTTCAAAAACACAAGAGTCAAGATGGACCTAATAAGTGACCCATTCAGCACGGTGTTAATTTCTAGTTGTTGTTGTTATTATATACCATCTTATGCTTTATATTTATTTATTGATTTTAACTTATGATAAAACAAATGAGTGCTTTAATTTAGAATTGTTCTGCTTAGAGCTCCTTGCGACTGAAACCAACGAGAATAAGCTCAACGCTTAACTTTTGTATTTCGAGGGTGGATACGAGGGTCGGATATAATGGTAGCTGTGGTGAAATTAAAATGTATCGAATGTCATAGCGGTTTGATAATATTATTACCAGATTTAAACAATGTCGCCGAGCACGTGCCGAATTTTATCTTCTACGCCGGCCGTCTTTCCCTTTGATCGGGCAGGGGCATTGGTGAATAGCAGCATTAAAAGATAATCTAGGACATTCGTTGTTGAACCGTTTGACACTGGTTACTCCTGAACTCATGGATGGTTGTCTTTCATCTGAATTAATAAAAAAAGGAAAATCATTAAAAATAAGTAAATAAGATTTCAGATAAATCATAGGATTTTTTTATTTCTAAACAAAAGTATCGCCTGGAAAGTCTTTATATTATTTTGTATTCAAAATTCATATACTTTTCAAAATGCGGTTTGAGAATTAATGAATTAATAATGAACAAAAACTCTTTGGTAAAACTGAAAAATATGGATCATTTTTTTAAATATTAGTTTAAAAAATATAAAAATGTTTCTACTGATTCTTGTTTTTAAATTATATAATTAATACTCCTATCATCCTGGTCTGCCTTTTCACGCTGCGTTTGTTCGGTTGGTCTGTAGTAAAAAGTGAAATTACTGATTACCACAATATTTAAAAATTTAATTTTTTGTATCTATCATGTAATGAATGGAAATATAATAAAATGTGTATGTATGATGTGAGACAGCAGAGGGGAGAGAGAGAGAGAGAGAGAGAGAGAGAGAG
>CM077106.1:20348854-20359225 GCA_039619505.1 Cimex hemipterus | reverse complement strand
TCTCTCTCTCTCTCTCTCTCTCTCTCTCACTCTCTCTCTCTCTCCCTCTCCCTCTATTCTGCCTTTCTATCCTTCAATAACTTATCTTTCTTTATTTTTCTCGTTGATTTCTCATCTTTCATCTTCTTCCCATTGCATTATTCTTGTACTCACTCCTTCTAACTGTTCCTTTATTTCTCTCACTCTCTCTCCTCCTCTCTCTCTCTCTCACTCTCACTCACTCTCTCGCTTGCTCTCTCTTTCTCTATCGCTCTCTTCGTAAACGTTTGTACATTTCTTTTGTACATTCATTCGGATTATCAGCACAGCAAAAATTTATATGTGTAGTCTTCAGTAGGAGTACCAGTTTCTCTTGGATGAAACCACCTACTGCACAACAAACGTCTTCTGGTGGAATGTCAGTCGGCGTAAAAAGTGAAACAATCATATCATGCATTTAATGATGCAATCGGGGAAAATTACTCATACACGAATTATTTCCATTTAGTCAAAAGATGAATGGGGGAAGCACGTGACATGATAATCAAACACAGGTGATAAACTGAAATCCGAAGAGCAAACATCGAACTGGTAGAGGGTGTACTAAATACAGGAACAATAACAGGTTTTTACACTCGATTTCCTACAAGTGCCGCTGGGGAGCTTTGATGGATATGCTACCTTAACGCTTGATCGTACATTGAAAATTACCTCAGATTTAAACATTGAAGTACAAAGATTTATTACGTGTACATTAACTTATAAACAATATAAATAAAATTGAATATATTTCATAAAAAAGGAAAGGCAATTAATTATATTTATCTGGAATATTACCTGGAACTGGATTACCTCGTTCTCTAGTAGTTTGTGTTTGCTCAACCTTGTCTTTCTTATAAGTTTGTGAAACCAAACTTTGTCGTCCTGACCAAAAATACCATCTCTCGAAGATATTTGTTCTTGGCTTAACTTAAATGATGATGTATTAAAGATTATAAAGCCTGAAACGTATGCATATGGATTTTCTTTGGTCTAGACATCTCTGGTTCATGGTACCACTGTTACCTGGGTACAAACCCGGCGAGAATATGCGGACAAGAATGGTACCTATAAACATAAACTTTAAAACATACACAATATTAATTAATTTTTAAAACTTTAAAACGTACGTAATATTAAATAATTTCTCTCTCTCTCTCTCTCTCTCTCTCTCTCTCTCTCTCTCTCTCTCTCTCTCTCTCTCTTTCTCTAATTCACTCACTCCTCACTCGCATACTCTTGCTCTTTCAATCTTAGGTGTAATTTCTTTCAACTAACTTTTAAGGTGTTACTGTTTAAAGGAAACAAGCCCCGTGAGGGTGATGTAATTCATATGGTCGAATACATAGTTTTGTTTTGAGCATATCCTCATAAAATTTAACCATAAACATGGAAAATAATACATGTGATTCCAGTGAAATGTGGGTTAAGTCAAAAATTGCGTTATCGAGTTAAGGTAATGGAAAATGACTAAACCATTGCAGGAACTGTACCGATATTAAGTCAGAAAAGCGTATTCTTGGGGAAGTTTTTACGCCCTATTTTTGGGGGGAAAATTTTAAATCTTTAAACGTGATTTCGCGACCTTAACCGCTTTTCATTGAAATCACAAATATATGTTTTCCATCTATGAAAACATTTGATGGCTCAGACAAGAAACCTAAGAAAAGTATCGATATGACATACGTGAATCTGGAAAGTGTTTTCCCGTGTTGAACTGGAAATACGCAGTTTCCGTTGATTCGTTCATTGATTGTTCAGCCTGTCATTTCGTTAAATTTTATCGTGAAGCGTTCTAAAAGGGAGTGGAGTAAACTTTTGTGGCTTTTCAAGAATCACGACAAATTCAGTTTTCCCCCTTTCGAAGTAGGAACCGTGGAACAAGTCGTCAGACGGATATCGGCAACCAGTGGAAAGTGCGACGGAACTTTAAGCCCCTCCTTTGAAGTAAATAAATAAATAATAATCGGCTGTACTTGCATCTATCGGGATGAAGTGCGATGGGAAAAACCCCCCCACCACGGACGGTAGTGACAAGAGGGACCATGCAGGGAACAACCCTCAGTCAACCCTCCGTCGACCCCACGACAACAGTCCCTTAAGTTTTATTTACAAAGGATCCTAGATAAAACCGAGGAAAACGTAATGTATTATATTATATTATTTCATTTCCGTTTGTCCGATTCCAACCAGAAAAGAATTTCCAATACATCATAATATCGTGATTTTTTAAAATAAATCTTTCGAAAAAAAACAGCGGGGAAATGTAACGTTTATATCGTTAACTATAAAATAATCAAAACCACTACGAATATTCTATAACTAGTTTAGAACTAACAATTCAATTTTTAATTTTATCTGTGAACAAATGTTGCGAATTATTTTGAAAATAACAAATATTAAGAACACACGCTCAAATTTAAAATTTTGTTTTTATACGTGTTTATATAAAACTTGTTTAACGTTTTTGGCCAAAATTTATAGTTATCTCGCTTAACCAAAGATCAAAGTGAAAAGTTATATTCTCAATATATTAATTACATTGAGAATATATTAACTATTTAAAAAAAAGAGGTTTCATATTTAATTTATCTTGTTTGTGCCTGTAAAAAATCCTAATAAATTGCCTGATCAATTTATCGTATGCTCAATTGTCAAATTTTATTTTGCTTTGTTCTAAGGTCGTTAAATAATTATGTATATAATTGATATAAAAAATAAGCCTTTAAAGCCAAATTGTCTATAATTTTTACAACTTGATTAGTTTTTAATTATTGATAAACCAACTATCTATAAAAATGGATAGTTAATGGTTTCTATGATACGATGATAATTGTGTTACTAACAAATCAGAATCTAAAAAGTAGTTAGTAATTGTGTTGTGAAAAATGTAATAAATGAATAATGTTGTGGAGATACTGCACAAATTTCAAGCATTGCTAAACCTGAACTTGTTTCAAAACATAATATTATTTTGTTTTTACATTTATCAAGTGTCATCTCAATTTGGGGATTAAGGCGCTGAAGATAATTTTTGTAAATTATTATTTTTCTCGGTGGAAAGAGGAAGTGAAGGAAGTAATATTACGACGATAATACGGTTTGACGAGTTTCGAACTCGTCTTGTTTTACACTCACCCGTTCGGAAGTAAAAGGATCGGGTATCCTGACCGGAATCTTCAATAAGTCACCTTCGAAACTCACGGTTATCCGATATTCGTTACAAATTTAATTTTTATATTAAAACAGAATAGGGGGACCTTAAAAGAATGATCCGATCCATAATTTTTTTCAAAGTAATCAATTAAAATATTAGAAAGTTAGAAATATGGAGATAGCAATGAAGGTACAGTATGAAATAACTATTTGGCTTTAGAAACACTAGAAATTGATAGTGTCAAAATATATTGGCAGCTAAAAGCAGTCAAAATAAAAAAATATATTTTATTCAGAAAACAAAATTGACGAAAATTGAAAAGTTGATTGAATGCCAATTGGTTTTGTAATTATTTGTAATATCGTATGTTTGTTAAATAGTTTTATAGGCTTTTGTGTTCGATAGGAAAATAATAATAAAAATAATATTTCACTATCAATCTGTGTGACTGTGTTGTCACTTTCTGGATGTAAGGGTGGTAAAATTAAACCAAATTCTGCCACTATTAACAAAAAATTATTCAATCACTCTGTCACTCAACCCCCTCGCTCATTCCATCTAATCCGTATATCTAACTATTTATGTATCTAACGTTCTATCTAGGTAAAACGGTGACTTTATTTTGAGTTTTGGGACAGAGCACACACTGTAACATTTTCACTCTCTACCTCCCTCGATCAGAAGCAGGTTTTAACGATATGGAAAGAATCCTTATATAATTAAATCTAGAATTATATAAGGTAACGGTTCATGATTTACAATAACATATGTATTTAATCAAAACGATCGAAATTAACCTAAGGACTACACCAACACACCTACTCTATGCCGAGAAAGAAGGTACCACGTGACTGTAGAAGCGATTCATTTACTGAAACCGGGCTTATAAGTTCAAGTTCCCTGATAAACTAGAACTTGCTGTGTACTTAAGTGTTTTAAACACGGGGATACAATAGCTTTTAAAGATCGCAATGTACTACATACTCCAATTAACACAACCATCTAAAAACGTACAAAGTTAACAGTTGATTTTTTCTTGCCAACTAGCAGTCTACCACAGCGCATACCACATCAGCTAAAGTTTTTATTGTTATCTTGACATAATTTATTGATCAGTTGAAAACGAATAATTCATACTACTTTTAAAAGCAAAATTATATTTTTTTTTTAAATAGAAAAATTGATTTTTTTAAAATTAGGCATGAAAATGAGCGAGTAATGGTACTGACCTCACCAAACATTTTTTTTCATTCCCATGGCTAGATTTCAAATTTATATTTTTAAAATAGATTAGTTTTCCATAGAAATTTTATCAGCTTCTCAGTTATTATGGTGTTATCTCATAGAATTTCTGAGAGGTAATATGGTATATTACTTCTTTTCCATATTGCCCTCATATAGCAGGCTGTGAGAATATGTTTCACAGTAAGGCAAGTAACCCACTTGCCAGGGGTATTGGATCTTCCTTGGCAATGTGATGGCCATGTGTGAGTCTTGTGTGACCTATTCTTAAACGAGTTACAACGGATTCTTCATGTCTCGAGGTCCGAAAAAGGAATATTCCTAAAATTTGACTTAAGGTTTAACTCTTTCATTTTGCACTTCTATTTCCACACGAAACTCGCTGCCACACCAGCCGTATCATTTCTTTCAACTGAAATATGAAATCCTCATGGAGAGTCCCACCAAACGTTACATTAACATTACTCTTTTAAATTGTAAATTGTGTTATGATCTTGCAGGGGATTTTAACTAACCAGAAATAAAATATCTCATTCTCTGCCCTTTGTCTAGTTATAAAAACTGTATTAGGCGATATTTGATCAACTATATTATTATTTAACTAGAAATGTTAGCTCAAAACTCGAGGTTAATAAAACTAAATCTCCTTAAATTTATCCTTACCCAAAATTCAAGAAAAACAATTAAATATATATTTCGGACTCCATTATTGAAAATAGAATACTTTCTCCAAAATAGTATGGTTTTCTTCCGGGCAGATCCACTGAGCATACTTTCTTTAATGCTACTAATTTGATTTCACAACAAATTTATAAAGGTAATTACGTTATTGGATTGTGTCTGGACATTAAAAAAGGCTTTCGACTCTGTTGATCATAAATTTATGGTACAAAAAAACTTGAGTGTATTAGTATCTCTAATATTCCCCTTAAACGCCTTGAATCATATTTATCGGGCAGAACTACAAACAGAAAGGTTAGAACAATTTATAGCCCTTCTTTACGCGTTGAATCGGGAGTACCGCAAGGTACAGTCTTAGGTCCATCCATATATATATAATTTTTTTTAAATTCAATTCTCCGGAAAAATATGTAGTTATGCAGATGATACCAGTACCATTTTCTCAGGTGATAATTTAATTAATTTAACTGAAACTAAAAAAACGGTATGGTTTCCCATCAGAGATAGCTCTTTTATAATTTGAGAATTTTACGCAACTTTATGAAAATTGAATTCTTAAGGGCAATATATTTTTCTCTTGCTCTATGGTGTTGCTTCCTGGGCATTTATTTATTTTATTTATTTATTTTTAATAAAGAGAGGATCATTATGCAAAATTTTAAACACTACAAAGAAGGCTAAAATTTATAATTTCAAAAATTTTGATTTGTAGCTAAGCTATTTTAGCCAAGATTTTTTTTTTCTTCTTACTGCACATTTATTATTTTTGTTTATCTGTTTGTTTTTCATTATGCTTTTATGTATTATTTATGTATTATATTCTGATTATTTCTCTGAGGATCTCCAAAAACTCGTGCTGTCTAGTGCAAGCTGCGTTTTATTATCAGCGGGCAGGGATGTACCAAAATATTATTTTTTGTTAGAAATTTATATGTAATTACTCAATTAATTATACACAATTTTTTCGAAATGAAAAATTTCTGTCACAGGCGGGATTTGAACCCACGACTTTGGTTTCAATACGCAACAGTTATACCACTTGAGCTATGTGACTTGCCACAAGCTTCCCATTTCGACTCGTTGTTTATTCCAATTGTTTATATGTAACTTGCGCAAGGTAGTTGAAAGATTTATTATTATTATCATTATTTCCATGATTCCCAAACGTACATTATCAAGAGTTTTTAGTATAAATTTCGAGTTTAACTCTTGAATTCTGTTTATAAATATGGTTAATTATCAAAGAAAAAATTATTTATGCTTGTATTTGTTAAGACAAGATAGAAATTCGTTCGTTTTATTCAGCTTGCACCCTCGTCGACCAAAGGGTGGTTGTGGTTCGTCTAATACGGCCAGAATCGTCCGACGATCGTTTTCGTAAGTGACAGTTTTATAAAATACTTTCTAAAATTTGTCAAAGGCGGAAATGGAATGGAATCTTCAAAACATGTCATAGGTTTTGACTGGTGGAATAAAGTGTCTTTCTCAGAGAATCGATAACGAGACCGACCATTTTAGAGGCGAGAATGGGCTTTGATTGGACGGAAGGCGTGGTTTGTCGAAACGGTAGGGGTTGAAATACACTTGCCATTTTCCACCCCCTTGAGGACAGTTTCACCCCAGACCCTATTCTAATATATACATACGAAACGTTCATCCTAACACTTGATTTTTATAATTGATAAATAAAAAACACCCTTTTTGAATAAAATTTTTAAATGGAAACAAGTACCTCCTTGGTGAACAATAAATGCGAGCTTATTTTCCAGTCGGATGTTTGAAACAACCACAATAAATTTAAATATGTTCGTGTTATATATCTAAGTTGAATATATTACTGTAGAAAATAATATGATATAAGCAACGAACCATTTTTAAAAATAAACAATATTTATTACTATTAATTACGGTTTTTAGTTGAGATAAAAAAGTTAATGGCACGAGCGGGATTCGAACCCACGATCTTCGGACGCTGCTCTACCACTTGAGCCATCGTTGACCTCGATCCACTCGGACACCAACTTACCACCATTTCCCTCCTTTTTGCCATTTTTCAAATGTCATCAATTACTTCTAATATGAGAAAAGCGATCTTTTAATGATTTTGTAATTTTATACTGTTTATGATCATACCCCGTTTTACTAATTATAATTTTAATTCCCTTCGTCCACCTGACAGGACAACTGTACTGGTAACATTAGAAGATGAAACATTGGAACAACAACAATAACAAACATACAAAGATTCAAGAAAATCGCTCAGTATTATCAAACTGAGCCACAAACATCCTTTGCTACTCCACAAAAATTATTGAAACTTGACTGAGACGTGTTGTCAGTACTGACCTCGCCCCTTCATTTTACGTCATATTTCGTCCTCTGCAATACTCTCTTGATGGTAACAAAAAGTCTTATTGATGATGATGGTAATCAGTCAAAGGTAAAAAGTTTTACAAATCTGAAACGTATGGAAGGTAAAAAGACATTGACAAAAATTTACAATACATTACAGAATAAATAAATCTCATTATTAAATTATTTTTTTCTCTTTATTTTTTTGACAAATCCAAAACTACATAGTTGCCAATCCGATACATGAGACATTTTGCGGAACTGTGATTTAGCACAATCTATATCTAATTGTTTGTGGTGAAAATCTGCCTATGTATAAAAGGCTGAATTTATTTAAAATAAAAAACTTTTCATATTAATCTAATTTCTTGATTAACGTCATCGGTTCAGTGGTTCCTTTTGAAACGGACGCTTCCAAGATTCAACCGAACTGTCCAATAAGACTGACTATACAGGGTTTAATGTCAATACTGCCATTGTGGATACACAAAAAAGTAGTTCAGGGCCATCAGAATTTTGACTCTTTCCTGAGAAATTAATATTGTTCTGCTACAGTCTAAAATCAAATTTTTTCATATAAAATCGTAATTTTAACGACATTAAAATACTAATCTGACATTTATTTCGCAAACTAAATGCAATTTTTCATAAGATAACAATCCGTTGAAAAATTCGCGCTTCCGAATACACAGCAGCCGCTCAAAGAATAACAAATGGCAAAACCCATGTATTTTTGGAAATACCCAATTGTAGCTCGTGTAACGAACATTCCTTCAAAACTTTTGGGGATTTCACCAAGATTGCCTTATTTTATAAGAATTTATACGAAATACTCCCTTTTACATTTTTTAGAACTTTTCTTAGTGAAATCTTCTTTGCAAAGATGAAAAACGTGTTTCGAACTCAAGGAGAGCAGCAACCCCAGAACATCGTACGTCTCTAAGTAAAACATCTCTTTGCTAGAAATTAGACATTCTTCATGAAGAGTCCTTCCAAGATCGTGGAGTGGATCACGAAGCGATGGACGTGGATTCGTCTGTTGAGGTTATCCCATAAATGTTCGATGGGGGTTCAAGTCTGGAAAAGGGGATGGACGTCTACCCTGATGTTATGCTGTTGAAGGTACGTTTGCACTCTGCGAGCGACATGTGTACGAGGATTATCGTGCATTATAATAGGATTGTGGTCCGATTGGTGGTCAAAGACCCTCCAAGAACAACCAACTGTGTTCGTCTTTTTATTGAAATTCCCGCCCGCATCATCACTGAGCCTCGTTGAAAAGGTTGGATCTGGTAAAAATTACAGGCTTCGTACCATTCATTACCAGAAGAGCAAATCTGAAAAGGTACAGCAGGCCAATCGTCCAAAGACCAATAACTGTACGTACAGTCGTACAAATGCGAGCCGTGCGGCACAGTGTTCTGGTTAATTCTGGACCGCTTACGGGGCGAAAGACCATCAAATCAATCTTCTTCGAGTGCGTTCAGTAATTTGGGCACCTCGAACTTCATGGAGTTGATGAATCGTTTGAACAACAATAAGGTGCCGGTTCTCAATGTCAAAAAAGGTCATCCTATGGTTCTGTTACCTTACGTTGTCCAGAACCGGGCTTTCTATGGTAGGAGTCAACTTCTCTTAAACGTCTAACGGAGTCTCGCAATGATTCGTAGGCGTGACAATAGCGGCCCACCTGATGGAAGATCCTACATGAAAAAGTGCTACCCATCCAACGCTAAGTGGCATTTTTAAGTTTAAAAATTGAAATTATGAAAACAAAGCTGAAAACTAAACAGTTTATTGCTTCAGACTTTTTAAACATATAGATAAAAAACTAGCAGTGGCTTTACTTTATTACTAAAAACTTGTTTGTTGCTGTTTCAAAATTGACATGTCATTATAATTACTATTTTCTTTTCCAGGTGTAAATAAGGAGGTGTGGTTTTGGTAGGCGAGGGAGGATGCTGTGCGGGGGTGTCGGGGAGGGCGTGGTCTCGCTCGGTCTCAATTCCTTGGCCGTCGGAGGCGGAGGTGGAGGCGGGGGTGGATGCGTCGGAGAACAGACCTGTTGGTGGCAAAACCAAACCGGTCCGGATCCAAGCCTTGCAACGACAGATTGGAGAGATGAGGAAATGTCGGCTTTCACAGCCGCCTTCGATATAGACCCGCTTCCGCCCCTTTTCACACCGCCTCCGCTACAACCTTATAGGTAAAATTTGAAGAAAAAAAATTGGACATTTAGCTAACTGAGACGACATTAATCACGTCTATTGACAAAATATTGCGTTCGGAATATAGTACAATCGTGGGCAATATAGAAGTATAATGGCTTCAACCCCAACATACCTCCTATGTTCAATTCCTAACGTACAGGTTCATAAACCCATTCCAAAGTTTAAGTAATCTAAATAAAAGAAAGAACGACTATTTGACTACATGGACTGCAAAGATCTTGCATACGAATTTTTTCGAAGTAAAATCTTTCTAACTCACTCCATAGCTTGTCATAAGTAATGTTTTTAAATGAATTAATACCTGTACATTTGCAATTTTGTTCATAACTAGAAACTAGGCCTAATGAAAATCTATAGTGAGCATAGTTGATCTAACTAAATGGCAAGTCGTCTAATTGACTTTTACATAGAAAATTAAAATGTTATAATTTTCACATTGTAAAATATTCTAAAATTGTTTAACTACAAACTATTTAAAACTAATATATTTCTAACTTTATAAAACATTATATGACTTACAAGGCACTTCTTGATAATACGGACTAGTAACAGAAAATCTTTGATTACCATCAAGTTACGGTTTGTAACCCACGGGAATTTATTTATGAAACAAGTCAAATCGAGAATATATTCAATTTTTCTTTGCGAGAGAGAGAGAGAGAGAGAGAGAGAGAGAGAGAGAGAGAGAGA
>CM077106.1:20263607-20348454 GCA_039619505.1 Cimex hemipterus | reverse complement strand
AGAGAGAGAGAGAGAGAGAGAGAGAGAGAGAGAGAGAGAGAGAGAGAGAGAGTGAGAGAATAAGAGAGTTAACTAGCCAAGTAGCAAATAGGTCAATTTGAAAATAGCTGGTACAAACTACCTTAAATATTAGTTTACAAGGGAAAGTATTAAAATAACTATTACAATACGAGATATATAAACTTTTAACACTTTCAATATTTAAATCTATTATTTGATATTTTGAAAATTAGATAAATAACATCCTCTTATGAAATAGGAAGTATTTCCTATAGTTTGGTAGTTACCTATTATCTTGGCCAGCCAGTCATGACTGACAAAAATCAGCGAGGAAAGGCAGACCAAGATGATAGGTAGTAGATCACAGTAGGAAACCTCACAATATAGGGTTTCACCACATGTGATTATTTTGGGCTTGTGTACTAAACACGTTAGACTTGTAAGGGAAAAAATTTATGGTATAAAATAGCAGTGAAAAAATAAACTAAAAGCAATTTTGTTATATTCATAAAATTGACCTATGAGTTGATGCAAGATCAACATGGACAGAACGTTGACAACGAGGAAAGTTGACAATCTTTGATAACGATCCTAAGGGTTACGGAATACGTTGTGCATTGTTGATAAAATACTTATGGATTTTTACCTCTCTTATACCATCATATAGTACTGATTACTACTGATCTTTATAAAGTTAAAGAAAAATAAATTGTTTTAGTTTTATAAAATCAACTATTAAACTTTTCAATTTGTAATTACCTAAATTAATTTTTATTACATTAAATTTTAGACTATTAAAAGAACTTTGTAATAAATCTGTATTGTTAGATGTGAAGGGCCTCCACAGGAAGTAGCCGATGTTCTCCTCTCGTTGAAACATGCAGTCGTCCATCCGCCAACGCCTCCTCCAAGCTATCCTCCACTCTCTACCAACTTGCAACAGGTAAACTTCATATAATTTCAACAAGGTCTAAACATATAAATAAAAGCTCACTTTTCTTTTCGTATTAAGATGTGCGGATACGCAACCCTCGAGACGAACTGCTTCCAGCCAAGTTATCAGGACACTACGCAGCACCACATCCAACCTTGCCACCAGGTAAGGGAAAGCCATTTTGCATTTAGACTCAGCATTATTTCACCCCTCGATGGATATATCCGAAATCGATTCTGCCAATGTACAAAAGGGGCGGTTTATTCTTGAACTCGGGAAGCCATAAAGGTTCTGGGTGGTATCCTTGGAAACAGTCATGAAACGCACGACCACCCCCTAAATTCATTTACGTACAACCCTCGCTCATTGTAATTCTCAATTGTTACAAATTAATTGAGCAAAGTTCGTACCAAATAAATACAGTGTAAACACAGCAATATCAAAATTACTTGGCGATTTATATGAGACTGTAAGAACATATAGCAAGCATCAAAATTAAAAGAGTATATATAATAGGTACACTGATATTTTATTATAACTAAAATGAATATAAATAAGAGTTGAATTATTTATTAGCTTCACTACAGTATCATATCAAAAGACTCTGTAACTAAGTAAAAGTAAATTTAAAATAATATTTCTAAAAACTAAGAGAAATAAAGGTCATATTGATTATGCTCAGGTTATTATGCCTATGATATGAGAACTATCCATACTATTGCTACCTCACTACTTACATGCTGTCCATTTGATTACAATTTATTATTCATGGATTAATGAATCGGTAAACAATACGACGTCGGCAGGCAAAATTTTGGTTGAAAAAACAGGCAAAACAACAAAATAGAATTGGCTACTCAAAAAAGCGAGGATTATTTTTGTATGGTTATTTTTATATTATCCTTAGATAAAGGGACAAATATTTATTTTTCTATTGATCGCCTTGGGCCATCATTGTATGCATATGTAAGATGCTTTTGTCTGTCCGATGCATTATTTCTCAAAAGTCTCTTTAATTTAGTAGTGAATATTACAATTAATTTATATTTGATCATATTAATTATTTTTTTATCTAAGGTTTTTGGTTGAGATGAAAAATTAGTGCCATGAGCGGGATTCGAACTCACGACCTTCGGCTAAATACGTTGCTCTAACCAATTGAGCTATCGTGACTTATTATTGGGTTGTCCGGAAAATAATGCAGGATTTTAAGTTTTCATTAAAAAAAATCTATATAAAATATTCTGTTTACGTTTACAGGATTACTCATTTGTATGAATGTCAACACTTATTAATCCTCTTCCAAATGATATTGTTTGTTTACCTCTGTAGCATTCCGCTACTTGGAAATAATTCAGTCATCCTTATAATGTCAAAGCGAGAATTTCGTACGATTTTCTTTTACGAGTTTAAACTCGGCCGAAGCGGAGCCCAAACGGCTAGAAACATTAACCAAGTCTGGGGCGAGGGTTGTGTTAATGAGTGCACTGTGCAAAGGTGGTTTAAAAAATTTCGGGAGGGAGATTTCAGCCTTGAAGATGAAGAAGGTCGTGGAAGGCCTTCCTCTCTTAATGATGATGTTCTGCGATCAGTGGTGGAAGAAAACCTCAAAACAACTGTTCGAGAACTTGCAGAGCAACGCAAAGTCAGTAAAACGACCGTCGCTGACCACCTCAAGGCGATTGGAAAAGTGAAATCGGAAAGGGCCCATTTTGTGGCATGACAACGCTCGACCACATGTGTCACGTGTAACGTCACAAAAATTATTGGAGCTTGGCTATGAAACTTTGCCTCACCCACCCTACTCTCCGGACCTCTCGCCTACTGACTACCATTTTTTTAGACACCTGGACCACTACTTACAACACATAATATTCAAAAATCAAACGGAACTGGAAAATGCATTTATTGACTTTATCAATTCTAAAAATTCTGAATTCTACTCAGACGGAATTAATAAGTTACCAACACGTTGGGAGAAATGTATTGAGAGTATGGGAAATTATTTTGATTAAAGAACATTGCTTTAAAGTAACTAGTTTCTTTTTTTTTTGTTTAATACCAAAATCCTGCATTATTTTCCGGACAACCCAATAGTACTGATTACTGATTTGTTAGCTCAAATCTGCACATGTACATACACATATGTAAAGAATTGACCTCTCACTTTTCGCAGTCCTGCCAATTCAGCTTCAATTACCGGCCTTCGAGAATCACCCCGTGTGATGGCATGCCGAGTTCAAAACTCGGTCTTATCCATCGAGGATGAACCAAGAAGCTATCAACATGTAGGTCATTTCATCCCCAACAGAATCCGTTCTTAAATCCAAACCCCGTAACATATATACGTTCTTTCCAACTTACGTACTATTCCTCAGAGTCGTGGAGCACTCGATATTTCTCTATCACCCTTTAAACCTATAGCTAACCTAATTGAGGGTCGATGAGATACTCAATATTCGGCCATCAGC
Source organism: Cimex hemipterus (assembly GCA_039619505.1). Taxonomy (NCBI): domain Eukaryota; kingdom Metazoa; phylum Arthropoda; class Insecta; order Hemiptera; family Cimicidae; genus Cimex; species Cimex hemipterus. The sequence continues at coordinate 20,345,049 of CM077106.1, read as the reverse complement.
CCTCTCAGACTAAATATTCACGCCAATAAATTCTTCTTAGCCCTTACTAGAAGTCACAAAACTGTATGTACCATATATACTAAAAGAAACCTGCTTCTTCCAATAATGGAAACAGAGGACCTAAATAATCGCTGCCGGGCTCAAGTGGGACAAATCGAGCAACCTTTCTCTACAAATAAGTTGGTAAAAATGTGAAATGGTATGATTTATTATCTAATAGTAACCGGTTGGATGTCGGAGACAATCAAACTTCACCATAATCTCGCAGACCTCAAAACAAGATTTCTCTGAATAATTCCAACAATTCATTTTACAGTTAGGATGGTCTGGATCGACGTCGCCCGTGTATTCATCCCCGTCCAATTACCACCCCGCCTTTACAGAATACCAGGACACAGGCACTCCTGATTATTCGAACGGAGGTCATCCAAAGTCGCCTTCGCCGAAATCAAACCTGTGTCGTATTTGCGGAAAAACCTACGCCAGGCCTTCAACACTCAAAACCCACCTTCGGACACACAGCGGTGAGAAGCCGTACAGGTGAAAAAAAAAAAAAAAAAAAAACCTACAAGTTCATCTCTCAGGATAGAAAATAACTAACAAATTTATTTTAGATGCGATGACTGCAACAAGAGTTTCAGCCAAGCGGCCAATCTAACGGCACACGTACGGACCCACTCGGGGGAGAAACCTTTCAGGTATTATTATTAAACAAAAACACTCATTTTTATTATATAAACGATCGATTCGTTTCAGATGCCCAATTTGCGCAAGAAGATTCTCGCAATCTAGCTCAGTCACAACACACATGAGGACACATTCCGGTGAACGACCTTACAGATGTCGTCTTTGTAAAAAGGCTTTTTCCGATTCCAGCACACTGACGAAACACCTCAGAATACACTCCGGTGAAAAGCCTTATCAATGCAAACTCTGCCTGCTAAGGTTTTCTCAATCGGGGAACTTAAACAGACACATGAGGGTCCACAGCAGTGCGCCTTGCTGACATTTAAATGCATTAAATTTTTGCATATCTAGTTTGTATAATTTAAAACTTAGCCTTTTTTCCCCTATTTTAAGAATAATTGAAAAGAAAGCGAACAGGCAAAATGCGATTGCGGCATCCTAACGGGTTAGAAGGAAGATGAAACTTTTGAATGTTTAATCAATAATTAGCAACAAGTAATCACGAAGAAAAATGTACATTTAAAGCCTATTAGTTCTGTATCATAAATTTTTTTGTATTAGTTAAAAAGAGGCAAAAGTAGTCATTCTATCAAATGATGATATGAAGTTTGAGATTTTAAATTGTTCGATTTTATTTTCATATTTTTAAAGGGTAGTACAATTGAAAACAATCAATATCACTTTTGTCTCAATAATTTTATGTAATACGTTTTAAACATCATAATTATTCATAAACTTTTCTTTTTTGGCATTAAACTCGAAACAAAAATTAATTTATGAAATAAATAAGTTAATTAATCTTAAAATGCTAATAATTTTAGTCAGTCTAATCCTTTTTTATTTGTTTCTTTTTCGATTAATTAGCTATTAGAAGTATTGCTCATTGTTTTACACATAATGCAATGAGCATTGTATTATTGTATTTATTTTTCTTGAATCACCAAAGACTATAATTATATACGTACTTAGACATGTAGCTTCTATTCGTCTAGTCAACAATTTTCCTTTGTCTTTATAAATAATGTAACTGTGATAAAGCTACCATTTTTTCTACTGTAATAAATATATTATGATAATAATTAGTTTCATTTTTTGTAATTATATTATTGTTATTAAGAAAAGTTTACCTTCTCCTTTATTTGTTGTGCTTTCTGATCGACTCGATATATTTATTTTTTTTATTATTTGTTATTTCTTCATAAATCAGTCAAATTGACCAACTTTTGATATTTTTATATATTTACTGTTCCGTAATATTATCACCTAATAACCCCGCAAAGAAAGGTTGCTCGGTGTGTCCCACATTATAGTCTTGTCATACTTTGTCTCTTTACAGAGAGCGTGTAGGCATGTCACCGAATTTAAGAATGGTTCACAGGTACGGTGGAGAGTTTCTGGGTTCCCTGTTCGATTTTTAGAGAATAATTGAAAATGTCTGGGGAAATTGTATCAGGGCTGCTGCCAGTTTCAGAAATTAAACGCACAATCCAAGAAGAATGGGAAAAAAGGAATTTTTTCAAGATGTTCTTCACCTCTACGATCTTTCAAATCGAAGTTAACTAGGCTGAAGAAAGGTATTACAATTATTTTGTCATTTGTTTTAATCGTTTTAATATATTTTTTTTTTTATTAAGATCTGCCATTTTTATCCCATCCCGGAACTTGGTTCGAGTTTTAATTTTTTAAAATCCTAGATTTTTACGATTTAAGTTTTAAAAGTAAAAGATGGATTTCAAATTCCATTGGCTTAAATGTTTACAAACAATTCTCGATAGTTTTATAATATCGATTGCAAACAATTAAACAAATTTTAGGTTAAAAAAATGCAAGTTTAAACTTGTTTAAAATTAAAAGAAGAAATCATTACTTACCATGGCATATAAAATGGCCTGTTTATTGTGGTGTGGGAAAAATATTTGATTGAATAAATTACTGTTTAATACTAAGCCATTACCTTCATAGACAAGCCATTTTTTCGATTTATTTGTAATTTTGAAACTCGATACACATAAAAGCAATAATCGACCGTTATGGTTTTGTATTTTATATTGAAATGGTAGTATGCCCTGCTTTTGGATCTTTTATCTTGCCGTAATACGTTCCGTGGTACAACTCGAAGGTAATTATGGTGTAAAGAATTATCACAGCAGAAATAAATATATAATATATTTATATCAAGATAATTTCTTTAAATTCAAATATTTTCTTTCTGATTATTTTACTCTTTCTGGTTAGTTTGAGAAAATAAGCATGAGAACATGGAACTTTTGTTAAAGTCATGGAACTTCATATTCCAATTTTCCCAGTGTAAATAAATAAATTTAACAATAGTATGAAAAAAAGGTGGAACTATGAAGAATAATTGATAAGCGACCTGTTGAATTATGTATTGGTCTTCAATATTTATAAATAAACAATGTTGTTTTTCACGTCTGCCTAGACATATAATTGGATTAGACCAAATAAATTTGGATAAGAATATATCACATTGTTGAATTTTACAAATGTGTACTTACTTTCTCAAAGATGAAATGAATAACAAATCCTGATAGTTGAATTAATGAATTTTAACAAATATTGATTCAAATGGCAACCAAATTGTACATTTAATCAAATGAAGTATTGGAATTTAGTAAAATTGTTTTCAAATTTTAAATAAATTAAATTTATTTATTTTATTTTATTAATTTATTTATTTACATTTATAGTAATAAATAGCAATAAATAAATACAAGTACCTGGGAGTAATTTTGATATCCAACATTTTACTAGAAGAACATTTAAATCCAAATTTGAAATAAACAATTTTAAATTTCTGCCGTATAAAAAGTTCCTTTCCTTCCTACAAGTATATAATGCTAGTTCCAGGGCTATAATACTACTGGAGCCCAAATTTGGATTGCTATAAAAAAAAAAAAAATAAAATGGTACAGTTATTTAAAAGCAATTAAGGAATCGCACCTTTGCAAAAATTTGGGTCTTATGTTCTGATTCTTGGAAAAGGACATTTTTTGTATTGTATGCAGTACTGATATTTTTTTATTCCCTAGTGTGTACTGAGATTGAATGTGTTTATTAGCCAGAATGTGTAGTAGGCAGAATATTGTGAACTCATCAACCCTCAATTAGATTAGTTATTTAATATGTGATATAGGGACATTACCTAGAACCACTCTACCACCCAGAGTGAATGGCATTTAAATAGGAAAGAATGTATTTCGAAGTGAGTGAGAGTGTGACTGGGTTTTGGATGTATAAACTTATTGTGTTTGGAGCTGAATTCTGTAGATAGATGTGGCTAGAAGGCTGAAGTCTGACCTGGGTGATTCTTGAGACCTGCCAGTAATTTATTGTAAATTAATCAAAACATGGAATTGTGAGAAGTGATCAGTTCAACTCTGACATAGGCATGTACATTCATTCCATAACTCATGGGGTGCCTGTGTTTTGATAAACTCCCAAGGCTGTAACAATAATGATTCGTTGTGCCAATAGTCTAAATATTGCCTACCAAAACCCTAAGAAGTTAAATTTAAAAAAATTAAATAAAACTTACAAATGTCCATACTTTATGAATAATCAATGTGTGCTTATCATTTAATCTGGAAAATTGAGAATATAAATATTTTATGGTAACATTAGAATCATAGTATTATGCTACAAGTACCTAGGAAACTAGCATTCACTCATATTTTAGAAAGAAGCAACACTAATTTACAAAATGGAAACTTTTTATAAATAAAAAAAATAAAAAAAATAGGTAAGGACCTAAAAAGGAAATTATTTACAAAATAATATTAAAACCAAGGTTTTCAGAGGTTTTCTTTTGGTTTTAATGAATAATTTAAATAACAAGAACCTAAATTTGACAAAACTGTTGTAAAATGTTAAACATTTTGTATAACTTACAACTTATTTGACACTGCTGTTATACTATTATTTATATTGATTATATTGTGGATGTTTATTTTTAATTTCCGTGTAATGCATTACTGACTGTTTACAAACAACCTCTATCACATTGGCATGGGAAAAATCTATAAAATGAGAAATGTTTTTATCTCACTACATTTTTCAGAATTTCTTTCATAACAAGATTGTGATAACAATAGCATTTTTATATGAGGATGAATAAGCCACTACAATGATGACTTTACAGAAAAGCTGTTCGACTACATATTCCCAATCTGCCTTTTCTCAAACAATTATGATTGAAAACAGAAATAGTTGTAATTTTTGTCTTAGATGTAATGAATTTCTATTTATTCTAGGTCATAGACACGGCTCACACTCTGGGGATTGTTGTAGGTTTCCTCTGGTCTGAATGTTGTGCTGGTTGCCAACGGTGATAATCCAATTTGCTTTTTACACCGAGTGAAATCTCTTTAGCAATCGCCAACATTTACTGCACTATTTAATATGTATAAATTGATCGGTTTTATATTCTTACTTGAGTTTGTCGCAATCCCTTCGAATGCTATTTGTAATCAAGAAGTGTTGAGTATATCTGGGACGTTAAATATTATCGGTAAGAATCATTTATTAAATCAATATTTTGATAAACCCATTGTATAATCTTTATAGTCATTGTTAGCAAGTTTTACTGCACCTCAATGGTAATTTCAGGCCTTTTCAATCTCCATTCTGGTGAAAATTGCTCAGAGATAAATTTTCTAGCACTGCAAAGTGCTCAAAACCTTGTTCAGTCAGTAAAAGCGATCCGCTTAATAAAACTAATTCCAAATTACGAAATTGGTCTTTCAATATTTGATTTATGTTTTAATAATGAATACAAGCAGAAACTTGAACCTCTTTGCATGGAATCGTTTCAACAAGGTGAGTATTTTTTAAATTTTGTTTCGTATTTGTAATTGATTGTTTAACGTTGATCTCCAGGAAGCTATGTGCTACAAGGCTACTCTGATGAAGATATTAATGAGGCTTATGATTTTCCTGTTGTAAAACTAGAGGAAAATCCACCATTTAATTTATATATAAAAGTGGTTGCGAGGACGATACATGATCTTAAGCTATCGCCTATCAACTATCTTGTTGTGGATGAGGGCTACTTGAAGAATTTTTTAATTGAAGAACTGACCATGCTACAAGTTTGCATTCTCAACATTACTCGATTTGACAACATGTATGTTTTTGGGTTTTTTTCCATGCATTTTTTAATGTTTAATTTGAATTTTTGTATTTAGTGAGAATGTTAAAAATGGAGGAAACATAGTTTTCATTGGAAAGTTAGTACAAATAGAACAAATATCAAGACATTTTCCAGACACCACTATATTTATTGTGCCAACAGATGGATTATATAATGAAATGTCAGGTACACAACACAAGAAAATGTAGCTCGATTTGTCCTAGATCATCCAGTATTAACCCATAAACTCTGACTATCATTGACATATAAAATATATTAAAATCTGTTTAAATAAAATTTAAACTTCTTTATAGGTTTATCTGGAGAGAAAACAATATTCCTTTTACCGACTCATGTGGAAATTGATGATATTTTGATACCTGGAATAGCGAACGAGACAAAGGGGAATGAGTTCAATGCCATAACGATATCAACATTGTCATTGTCACAGATTCAGTTGGTATCTGATGTTTTCAACTTAATACAAACCACAAAGTCTCGTTTGGAGACAGTTTGTAAAAATCTAACAATATGCAATAGCCTTAATAAGAATATATTTGATAAAGGGATAAAATCAGTACCAATTAGAGAAGATAAAATACGACACCAACTGAAGGTAAGGAAGAGTTTAAAATATACAATTTAATACATATTAATGAATGTGAGGGCTCCTGCCCAGTTATGAATTTAAAAAACTTGAAAAAAGAAAACTAAGGACAAGGTTCAGTCTTTGATACGGCGCTCATTACTGTAAGGTAAGGGTCCCAGGTTCGAATCCAGTGGCCCTGTATTCGAACCCAACATACTTACAAATGTTTTTTTGTTTGTTTTTTTCAAAAACACCGGCACCCTGAGAGTTTGTATGACCTCTGCTGTTGCGAACCCTCATAAAAAAAACCTCTTTTGTACTATTGTCTAGGAATTGAACCTAGTACCTCTAGCAAATACAAAACTCTTGGCCTTATTTCCTTGCATATTAACCAGAGCATTGTAGCATATAAATTGACAACACATTGACTGAGTAAAGAGATGCAGTTATTATTTTATGTAATTTCATAAAGTTCATCCTCAGTTCAATTTAAGGTATTTCAATAGTAAAATTTAATAAAATTAAAAAAAAAATCATTTACATTATTATTTACTACCAGAGAGCTATTTTGTGTGTTAAATGCAGTTCTGCCAGGAGCATTCAAATTGGTCAAGCATAAAATGCAGTCAATGTGTTAAAGGAGTTTTTATTGTATTTTCTAACAACCTGAAAAATTAGGTGTAAATATTACATACAAGTTTAAAAGGCTATTCTAAATTTAAATTGTTTTTCTTTTCTTTTTTTTTAGAAAAATCAGTGTTGTCATTTAACAAACATTAACGTCTTATTTATTATTTATATATAAAAAATTGATTTAATTGATTTGTTATACTTTCTTTATTTTTGGAAAATTTAATTAATTTATATTTTCCTCAGGTTTTAAACGTTGGCGTCAACGATTTTACCAGTGCTATTATATTCCTGCACAACGACCAGGGCTTTGTAAAAATGGGTGAAGTTAAAATGTTAGGTAATGAATGGAGTGTTACACCAAGACTAGAGAACGGTTCTGAAATTGTGGGTTTTGGTTGTGATCAATCAAATTTAAACTGTTCATTATGTTCAAATTATCGAACTCTAGTCCAATTTAAAGAACAATTGAAAAGACCTAGCTTGGCTTTGAAGGAAGAAGCCTGGGTAGCGGCGTTGTTATCTATTTCTGCAGTCGGTATAATCTCTTGTCTTGCTATAGCTACATTTATTTTAGTGCGTATTTGCAAGAAAGATGTGCTAGAAGGTAACCCATCATTTTCCTTTTTAATGCTCACATCTCTGATTCTCGTATACCTTTCAATATTACCATTTGCTTTTAAAATTGAAAATGACAATCCACAATTTTATTTTAAAAGTATCTTATGCGGGTTGAAAGTCATTGGTACTAGTTTCAGTTATTCTTTTATTTTTTCTGTAATGCTAGCTCGTTCATTCATGTTGGCGAGCTGTGACGAAGACGGTGGTTTTATGAGTCACGTCAATGGCTATTTACAATCTGTCCTGTGTTTTTTTATCGCTGCTGTACAATTAGCTTTAACATTACAGTTCTGGGCGATAAACTGGGTCTTTACTGATCATGAACACTGCCAAGCAATGACTCAAGGTCCCGTATTTTTATATTTACTAGGCTATGACATGTTTCTTCTCATATTTTTAATATTTATTTCTCCATTTATAATGAGATCAAAACGTAATTATCAAGAAGGAGGATATTTCGCCTCTTCGTCATTCCTATGTGTACTTGTCTGGATCACTTGGGCTTCCGGTTACCTCTATCTTCCTACTTACGCTGATATTTTCATATGTTCTGGCCTAGTGGCTACAGCTACAGTGATATTAGTAGTTGTTTTTATACCACGAACGTACTTGATGATGACTGGTATCGTACGAGACCACCTTGTGAGCACACTTCCAGCCCTGACCCATACCACCTCAAGTGTTATTGATGTCAATTATCACTCGACTCAAGCACTGTATGACACAGTTTCAGCAAGGGGGCAAATCAATCCGAATTACTACTCAGAAAGGCCAACAACCCCATCGACTTCTAAGATGGAAGACAGGATTGAAAACAATCCATATGATAACTACGAGAGTTCATCCTCGCCTCTGAACGTCACGAGGTTTTGACAAGAATTTACTCTTGATTGAATTTTTTTTTTTTTTACTAGTCTTCTAAAGGTTGTTTTCTTATAATTTCATACATACAAAACAGTTTAAAGTAGCCATTTTATATTTTAAAAAATTAACATAAAACAATAAAAATGTTTATTAATTTTTATATGTGCAAGGAATTTAATAATTATCTTCTAGCATGCACTTGATAAATTTGAGTGAGATCTTGGCATTTATCAAGTCCAGTGTGGAATGTATTTAATTTGATGTTCATAACTTCTACCCCCTTAAGTGTTACATCAAAATCACAAGTTTGTGATATTTAATTCCATCATCCTTGGGTATTTGGCAAAGTTGTTTATTATTAACAAACTTTATATTAGTGATAGTATTTCTTCTATAAATCTGTTTGATTGTAACATCGTGTATTTGTAATCTTTGGATTTATTATAAAGTCCACAGGTATTTGGTAAATAATTGTTAATAATTTGTTTTGCAAATAAAATGTTGTAAAATGCTTGAAGACAACAAAATTCACATTTATATAACTAAAAAAAAAAAAAAAAATTCATAGTTCTTTTCAATATAAAGATATGCATATTGTAAAGAAAAATTGTTATTACTTTAAATTGTGGCCAAATATTTTTTGGAAATCAAGTTTGTTCTTATAAAGGAGAATTAATAAGAATTTCTGTAAAAATTCTTCAGTGAAAATTTATCCCGTTAAACAAAAAAAAATACTTACTTGTGAATGTAATTGTTTCCTGGGAGTACATTGTAATTTACTTTCTAAAAAACAGAAATGGAACAAAAACATAAAATGTATCATTATATAAAATATATATTTACTTTGCATTTGTAGTACATTTAAAATGTATTTTTATGTTATTCCTTCATTACACTATACAGTTGTGTACAGTTTTATTTTTTCAAACTCTTGGACTAAAAAATACTTCGGAAACCAAAATTACATCATTCATCTATTTACAATTATTTAGCTTTACAATTATGATCTTCAAAAAATGTTTCCTCTAATAAAACAAAATACGTGTGTTATTACAATTATTTTTATTTTTATTTACAATTCAAGGTTCAATTTTCATACAATACCGTAGAGAACCGATTATCTCTAAACAAATTATTGTTTACGTAGGAAATTATTCATCGTTGATTGACATGACATGAAAAAAACATGGATCTTGTAAAAAGTGTAAATAATCAATCCCATTTGATTTGGTTCATTTCCTTAAAATATAGAAATTTGAGAATTACAAGAATAAAACTTGTATTGACATGATAATCGATTTTCCACCGTACAAAATAACAAACATGTTAATTGGTAACAAGCTTAGAGAAAAAGTGGCAATGAAGTACTGTCCGCTTTTCTCGATATTCACATATATTATAAAATATATTACATTCTGGAATATTCTTAATAACCAATAGCAGATGTAACAAAAAAACATTCAAAGCGATAAGGCACTTGAGTGCAAACAATATAATTAAAATAAAGAAAAACAAAATTATCAGCCTAAAAAAAATTACAAAAAACCTCCCTCTTGGTTTATACAATTGCTATTATAGTTAAATTTATTCATAATTACTATCTGCCAAATTAGGTGGTCTACTTAATTTCCATAACACTTATTTTAGCTTGGTAACTAATGCAAATTCTGATTCAGATCTGATTGGCATTATTGGCAAATAGTTTTCTTTCTTAGAAGGAAAAAGGTAACTGTCATTAGTTTGGCCGCTAAAATAAAAGTAAAGGATATCTATGAGAAAAGAAATATACTTGTCCAATTAAAAGCTACATATATTTACAAATTATATTGACTTTTAACAAAAAAAAAGTTTTCATTTTAATTAAAAAACAGGTACAACCGTAAACATTAAAAAATAAAAATTAATAAAGAGAGGGATATCTTGGTTTAAAAATATTTACAATGACTCATATTTTAAGATTTTCTCTTTACGGTTAAAATCCTTTACTCTTGTTTTTGCTGACAGTAAAGCTCCTTTAACGACTTTAACTCTTCTATCAAGGCTTTATTCTGGTTTTCTAACACAGCTACTCGATTTTCAAGGCATTTAATGTACTCCTTCTTCTTTCTCCTGCATTCCCTTGCAGCTTCCCTGCAAAACAGATAAATATTTTTTAAACTTTTTATCCCATTGCCAAGAATGTGAAACAAAAACAAAACAAAAAAAACCTATTCTTTAGCAGCCTCATTTCCCTTTTTCTTGCTTGATCTTCGGCAATTATTGTGCTCCCACCTAGGCTTGCATTCTGGGTAACAACTGGAAAAAAAGTTACTTTATTGAGTATCAATTCACCGGGACTTAATTTGATATTAATTTTAAAATGTCAATAATAGGATTTATATACAATTGCCTTAATTTAAAAGTTTTAATCAGTTTTAGCGAAGTTGCATTGATGAAAATTCAATGTGTCCACAATCTCTATTTTATTGTACGAAGTTAGTTTTTCTTAATAGTTTCAAAGTGGGCTGAACAAAATATATTCACCAAATAGATTGCTTTTCCTATTCTAAATCAGTGTCGAAGTGTATTTATTTTTTACTGATAAATTCTCAAAACTGTGCTATTTGCACATTTTTTCGTTTGAGAAAAAATTCACCTACTAATATATTAACAGAAAAATTACCAATCTCACTTGGTACATAAAACTCTCCATCTTGCCCCTGTGTGTACTGCACAATGGTGCCCCCAGCAGTTGTGGAATTTGTCATTGTCAGCGTGTGAATGCCTTCGCCTTGGCTTGTCAACTGGAGAGTACCTGTTGGTATTACTAGAAAGAAAAAAAAAGACAAAGGTATAAAGATAAATTTTGAAAGAATATTTTTCAATCAATACCTGTTTGATAGTGGGTGGGTAGAGAATGAGATGACAATTCACTGTCTAAATTTGAATCACAGTCCGAACCAGAAGATTCAACCTTTGTGCCTGTGACAAGATAAAGATAGGAATTACTATGAAAATCTCAATAAGCAAAATTTAAGTTTACACTTGCATTTAAATGTAATTTTGTTTTTTGTTTTTGAGGGAAGAAAAAACAGAGAAAAGTATTAATTTGAAAAAGGATGAAAGTAGTTGAAATTAAAAGAGAAAATCAATATTTCAATTTTACCTGAAAATAGAATTATTTGTTAAGCTTGATCATCCTTTTTTTCTTTTTTTTTTGTCTGGGTCATTTTGTAGTGTCTCTCATTTATTTGTAACACAAGATTAGTGAAATATGTTAAGACAATTCTGAACCAATTTAAAATTTTAATATGTAGAGATTAGTGACCATTAATTGATAATTATTCAGATAATTAGACTGCATCTCAAGATATCTGAATAATTAAATTTTTAAACCTAAAAAAGATCAAAGACCAACCCAATGCATGAAGAAACATATTCCGCCAGCAAAAAAATGCAAGAATTTGCTGACCATGATGATCAAGCTATTGGGTGTGTGCGTAAGTCCCCCCCCAGTTCAGAAAAAAGTGAAACTCAAAATATACAAGTATTTTATTTTAAAAACCAAAGTGTAATTTCCTTGGTTTTCTATAACATACTGCCAACTTTCTAGTAGCAGAAATTTCTCTTTTTTTTTTTTTTTTTTTTTTTTTTTTTTTTTTTTTTTTTTTTTTGTAAAAGTATGATAACAACTTATATGAGAAGGAATCTGTGTCTGAGTATCAGAACGTTTTTGTTTGAAAATTTCCTAACTTTTAAATGGTTGTCTAGGTAGCAGAACAAGTAAAGGAGCAAAGTTTGAAGGGTGGGGCATTCGTAGCCAGCTTAACTTGCTGATTTTACTCTGAGTAAGTGCAACTGGCATTGTCATTGTGAAACACTATGCTGCGTCTTCACCAGGATGGTCATTTTTCCTTTAACTTTGGCTTTAACACTCTGGCTGTACACAATATACCCCTGCTGTAAGAGTATTATGGTGGTAACAGTTTCCAAATTATTACTGGAATATCTCACCAAACAGACAATAGGACATTATGAAGGTGTAATCCTGCTCTGGACAATGACTGCTGAGCTTCATTTGTTTTGCAAATGGTTCTTCGTTGATTAATATTTTTGTAAAGGACCTACTTCTCATCCCCAGTGACCAACAAGGAAATAACAATCTTCAAATTTATTCCTATTCAGAAAGTTTCGATTTCACAATGTAATGCAGAGATCGAATTCTTCTTTCTATTGTGTAATGTACCTGAAATCCCTATGTTAGCTCTGCGAAAAACAAAAACTTAAGCACACAACCAATAAATGATCATAACTAATGTTGTTAAAAAACGTGTTGAAAAGGATGTAAAATTGTTTCAAAAAAATTATTTTCTTTAGGAAGTAGAGATAGGCCATGCTTGACCCACTTTTTCTTTCACAATGTCATGCTTAATATATTCATATTTTTTATGTTAGCTATGTTTCTACCATTATATTTATCTTGTCATTATTGTTCTTAAAATTTATTTTCTACTGAATAATTGAATATAAATCGGATATTTAAAAACAAATTAATTGATTTAGTATTGAATATAAAATAAGAATATATTGAATTTGAAAAAAATATTTCTTTTCAATCTCATAATAAAATGTACCACCAAGATCGTTGAGTATTTTCCTGTATGAAGGCCTTCTTGTGAGTATGTCTCTCCTTTTCTTTCGGGTCCCACCGCCACCTTCCTCTTCGTTTGAAAGGCTGTCATCAGTACCTGCTTCGACCACCTAAACAAAGTCACAAAAATAAGTGTTAAAAAAGAAACAAAACTGCACGTGTTAAATCCAAACATACCACTTGTAAAGCCTGGAGTTGACCTTGGGTTGTCTGTATGACTGAATTTGGTTTTGAGACAAGTATAACGTTGCCCTTTGTGAGTACAGGCTGGAGAGAACCTTGGGCGCTCTGTATAACGCTCTGCTGATTTGCCTGTATTACACTTTGCACAGATGTTACTGCGATCGGGCTTGTGGCCAAAGGGTCAACAGGAACTCCACCACCTCCACCAGTACCGTTTTCTTCAACCATACCGTCCATAACACGTTAACACCTCTCTCAATCCCTAAATTAAAAAAAAAAAAATTAAGTTCTAAAGCATCATTGATCACTATATGTATATTATTGTTATGAATTTAAAGAGAATAAAAAACAAATATTTAAATTTCGATTGTTATTTAATCAAATAATTAAAAGCATCTTTATCCAAACAGTTGTTAATAAAATTCAAGTAATTAATCCAAATTAATCATTAAAATTAAGGTATTCTCTTCAAAACATTTAATGTTTAATAATCATTTTTACAGAATGTTCATCTCACATGCATACACTGTAATGAAACAAAAATATGAAGAGTAATACAGCTGTTATACATAATGCCAATGTTCAACTGTCATTTTATTTAACGACAGCCCAAGAAATTAGGCAGTTATGCAATCACATTAAGAGGTTTTGTACATGGAGAATATCAAGATTGCAATGATAAAAAAAGTATGTGTTGGTTCAAATGTAAAATGTAATACAAAAGATAGTGTATTAATAAAAACCATCAATTATGGGGAAATTATATATATATATATATATATATATATATATATATATATATATATATGTACACACACACACGCGCGCGCACACACACACACACACACATAATGACCTTGGACAATGACAAGTTAAGTAAAAAACTTTTTTTATCATGTAATAATTGAAATTATCAATGTAGGGTACGGAAATTTTGTTAATACAATGCCAAACGTTCAACAGTCATTATGTACAATGTTCACTGCATATGGAAAATTTATTAAAACTAGAAATTCTTCTTCAAAATTTATTAATTTTCTATTTACATTGGCTTTAATTACCAGACCATCGAACTTAACATTACATGTAATGCCATTTTACAAAATGTCTAACACTATAATGAATCATAAATTCATCATAGGTGTTCACTGCATAGTCATCATGTATTATGCTTTTTGTATTGTCTTTCCACTGGTAACTACTCGTAAATACAATAATTCAATTCTGCCTATCGATTACAGCGATTGCGTATTAAGGCCATTAAGCTTTGACTTATGTAATGACTACTCATTATACTGAATGTTCAACACATGACCATTAGCTCAGTGAATCAATGATGTACTGGATCATCATACATAATGATCATATTATGTATTATGATCATTGGTTATCAGGCAGCAAAATCAGCATTAAAACAAACAATACTTTGCTACTTTTAGCACATTAGGGAAAACTTCTCATTTACCTATTAATTATTTATAATAAAATATAATTTTAAACAAAACCATGCTCTACATATGATTTACAAGTAATTTTAAAAAGAATTACTGTTCTTTAAATAACAAATAAAAGTAACTTGAAATGTCACAATAGTTAGTATAAATAAAATAAAAAATAAATGCAGAATTATTTAATATCTTGACACCAGTAGGTGAATTGAAAATCTTGATATCAATAATAGCGATTGTGAGATTAACATGGAATACTTGTAATAGATTTCCAAAGTTCGAATCCAAGAGTCACCTTTGATATTTTCTTTGTGAATTTTAATTGTAATCAGACCCCTCGTTCATGATGTCCAAGTAGAAATATTATTATATTACAACAGGAATTAATTATTGATTTTATTATAGTCAACCTTGCACAGTATACATGTAAAAGTATGGACCTTATAAACAAAATTAAATTTTGCCAATATGTACTTTGTAATTTTTATTGAGCATAACCTTGATACATAATTACAACTTTTTTATTTGTTTTTTTATTGTACATATCCCAAAGTAATTAATATTTATGATTTGTGTTCTTATTGTTTTCATTCTTTTAATTCCATTCTACCATACATATTATTTTATATTTAATCAATTTCTGTAATGAAGTTTATGTGTGAATGTTAACAATGTAATTATAACGTAAAGAAATATTTTGTCAAGAATAAACAACAAAAATGATTTTTGTTCATTATTGCTCGAATTGAGCAGAAATCCCTTTATGAACTCTAATTCATAATGTTGAATTATTGTTATCCCTGCACTTCTGATATTGCTGTTGCCAGAATTCACACAAAGAAATGCGAGTGAATAGTACAAATAACAGCATTCCAATTATTGTTCCATTCTAGAATTCTCTCTAAACCATATCCTTCAGAGTGGCTGGTGGCGGGCTGCTGCTGCAGGTTGTATCAAAGGGATACGCGATGTGAGGCTAACTTCCTACAAACACTTACGAATCGTTTGTTTTTATATAGAGCTTGCAAAAACATTTTGTACTTCATATTGTTTCTGTCCTCCCTTAGTGTCGTTATGCACTGAGATCCACTACCAGGACTCCTTGGTACTACCAGTCACTCGGAATCTGGCTAAAGCCTGAGACCACGCTCTGAGAAATGCCAACTGCCTCTGCGATATCCACTTGCTGATACCTCAATGATTCATTCTCACAATAATATTGCAATCTTCTGGTTCAAGATGTATTTCCATGGTTAAAAAGAATAAAATGGAAACAAGATGAGAAAAGGTGTTTGTTTACAAAATGAGTAATCCTCACTTCACGTTTCCTATTCTTAAGTAATTCCTTTATTAAAAATGAGGATTAACATTTGTTTATTTTAGTTCGTATTTTCTATTTTGTTTTATCCAAATAAAAATATATCGGTTAATTTAATTAAGATTAATAGAATAAGAATAAATTATAAATATTCCTATTCACTTTTGCTCATTTTAAAATGGCCATATATTCATATGGCAATTAAAGTTTTTTTTTACCAAGGCATGTTTGAAATCATAAATATTTATAATTTGTGCCAAACAAAAAGGTTTGGAGGGTAATGAAAACGTGAAGAGGCGTTAAGATCGTAACGTCCCATTTAACCATTGCAATGTGGCCCCTGATGTTAAAATTGCAATAAAAAATAAGACTAAAAAAATGGCATCATCGGTGGGCTGGATCGCCAAACACATCAGGAGCAATTAATAAATGGCCTTCGGAGGATATAACTCTTAAAGAGGAGTCATATTCTCATGATTAAGAATAAGGTCTACAAGATTGACACATGGATATTTAATTTTAGGTCAAAGCTTGTGTATATGTCCAGCAGGTAGGTAAATGCTTAATGTATTCCACTTAATTCATGGGTGCAGTTCCTTGGTTTCATTTAGAGAGCATGTAGGAATGCCACCTGATTTGAGAACCATTCCTGGCATGAGGGCAACAAGAATCAAGGTCTCCTCTTCCAACATGTATGTTTTACCGCGTATAATACTTTTTTACCAGCCTTCTGATGACATGTATGTTGTATGAGTATTAAAAAATTTTTTTAGCGGACTTTGGAGATCAAACAAAGCTAAAAATTCTTTCATTAATTATTTAGGGCCTACACAATTCCTTTAATGTTGTTTTAACTTAAGTTATAGATTGGAGACCTACAAAAGCTTGACATTTTTCGTTTTTCTATGTTGTCCTCCTCTCCTGTACTTGTATAACACCTATAATATTTTATGGTTTCTTCTTATGTTTCTTTGTCTATTTTGTGACCTAATTAGCATGAATGTGTAGCTAGACAGCCAATAGTTAAATACTGAGTACCCTATCGACAACAAGTTAACTAACTGAAAACTAAGTGTAAAGGATGAACATCGAGTACTCCACTATCCAGAGTGAATAGTGTGGGAAATAGGAAACAATGTATACTTAATAGTGAGAGTGTGAATGGGTCTGGTTTTAGGAACTGATTGCAATGAACGCAGAAATGACCTAGCTGTTGATAGCCCCAGAGCCCAACCTCGACGGCTGGATGATAAGACCAAGGTATGACCAAAGTTCATCACCAGGGGTGGGTGATTCTCAAGGTCTATCGGCGATTCACATATTATAAATTACAAAAGCTTGTATTGCAAAGCAGACTGTGTGAAGTGACAAATTCAACTCTGTGCAGATTTGAGCTTATAAAATCTGTAGTTTCTATACTCTCATTTAATAATTTTATCTTTGTAATGCACAGTTTATAGATGAACATTATCAATATAAGAATTATGCAAAGAAACCTTCTGTCAACAATAAAATATTGATATATGTTAAAATGAGTCATTGCTTGAATCCAGAAGAAATCCCGTCGATTTACATTCACGTTGGATTATTGTTAACCCTGTTCTTCTGGTATCGTATCTTGGTAGTATATAATGTTTAACTAATAAATTTTTTGTTTTTATCATACAGATAGAGAGAGTTTAAGTCAGTCAAGGAAAAAATATACTGGATAGGCATATCGCTGTATCAGAACAGTGTTCACAGTAGTATAAAACATTCCTAATCTTTAATATTTAATCTCTATAATAGACAGTTTAAAGGCAAACGTTATCAACGTAATTATGCATAGAAATCCTCTGTCGACAATAAAATATTGATTTATGTTAAAATGAGTCATTGCTTGAATCAAGAAGAAATCTCTTCGACTTGGTTTCACGTTGGATTATTGTTAACCCTGTTCTGATATTGTATCTTGGTGGTATATAGAGTCAGTACAGTTAAATACACTAATCTCTACACACGTTAAAAATGATATTGGATAGGTGTATTGTTTCATGCAGAACAGAAGTCAACAAGATAAAACATCCCTAACGTATTTGGTGTTTTAAATGTAAAATTAGACATTAAAACGTAAAAAAAAGAAAAAGTTTGCAATTAAATTCTATGGTAGAAAGACAAAGGAGCCTTGTAAACCAACTATGAATATTCAGTAAATATTTGACCTTCGTAAGTAAATAAATCCTATTGATAACAAAATAAACTCTTAAAACGTTGGTAATCTTTTTTTTTAATTTAGATTAGGCAAATAATTTTTGTTTTGTTATTGTATATTTCTTGTGATAAAATATTTATCTTTTTGTTTATGTAATAGATTTTTGATTTTTTAATTTCATTGTTGTAATAAAAACAATTTAATGGGCTATTACGGCTTATAGGGTTCGTTGGCGCGTTTAGGTCCGGAACCACAATACAATGGTATTCTAACCTTATTGTGATCGTGTTTTCGTTCGGTTTCGCATCAAATTCATCTTCAAGAAGAAAAAAAAGGCGTCGGCCATTATTTAAACACTATTTCCCTAAACTAAAAAGACATAAAAGAAAAGAGGTTCTTTACTCTGAAGACAAAAATTTTGGAATCATTAAAAAAAAATCGGAGCGAAAATTTTCGATAATGAGAGGAAAAAGATCTCGTAAGGGACGAAACTCGTTCTAAGTTTAGAAAGAACTGGCCCGTGCGGTAGCGGTTAAGGAAGGCGGAAGGGCGAGCGGCGGTTGAACAGGATCAACTCGGGCCGGGTCGTTTTCCGACAAAAATCCATCCACCGGTGGAGTCGGAGCGTCCGAGGATCCTGTCAGTGCAAAGAGTGGAAGAACGACGATGAGACTCGACTTACCCAAGTTACGTCTGTTGGTTCGTCACGGAGTTTTCCTGCAACCTGACTGGACGGGGCCAAACACTACGTAGCTGCCACGTCAAGGCTCGACGGGGATCAGGCAAACTCGGAAAGGGGGGGAGAGCTTCACAGTTTACAGGGTGCCGCAGTCTGTACTCTGTAAAGCCGATTTTCCGACGGTAAGACGGTGAAGCATGGAGGAAATCGGACTTTTTCGCTATAGACTATTTCGTCAAGCCGTTTGCGGATAAAAGACGCCCTTTCGTCCGAATCTGATTCACTTCTTGGGGCTCGGTTCGGCTGTTGCGTTCTTTCGTCGATGACGTCATCTCGGATTGACGTCACCCGGGTTGACGTAACCCCGCGGCTCTTGGAAAAAACTACATCTCGCCCCCACCGACGGATTGACGATCCCTAGTCAAACCTGTTGGATGACAAATCATCATAATGATGAATTTTTCTTTTTCCTAAATAAAAATTCTTTTGTGCATCTATTTTAAATTCCCCCCATTTCAGTTACTTATAAAACCATTCGATTTGTTCCTATTTGCTATTTTCCTGTGGTTAAACAAAATTTAAACTTTTTATATTAGATTTCGAATCTATTATCGAAGAAAAGATAATTTTAAAAAAAGGAAGAGGAGTAGAAATTTATTTATTTATTTTTAAACTAAAACTGATAACAAAACTGCAGGGTAATCTTAAATCCAGATCTGTTCCTGGCTTAACTCATAACTTTTAGTAAAACGTTTGTAGGTCGTTAATCAACGTTTCCTGCTTCATTAGTTACGGAAAAAATAATGTAAAATGAAAATATTTTTCGGAAATAAACCATGTTCTCGAAAATAGCACAGGCTGGGGAAATTATATTGAAAAATTTCTTTAACCACATTCAAAACAGGCCTATTAGTAACAACAGTAGTAAAACAAAAATTAAACTAAAACCTTTAAAAAATCTTTTTAATATGGTTAAACAAAAACATGTTTAATTCTTCTTATTTTTAGTCTGGAAAGCGGTTAAAGACATATTTAAATATACTACGTTTTGGCAACATGTGCCATTAAATGTTACAATGTGGGTTGTGGGATTTGCAGTCATACAGAAAACACAGCGTAGTGCTCATTCTTTTTTTTTTGCATATAATTTTTGGGACATTAAATAATTGTGCACTACGCTGTGTTCCCCCCCCCCAACACCATTGAATACATTAGTTACAAATAAAATATATTTAGTTTAAAATTTAATGTTTCACATTTTATTGCATTAAGAAAAAGAAAAATTCAAATATTTTCCAGACATAAATCATGCACTGGAAAAGTATAAAGGATGACGAAAGATATATATTTGACAATTTCTTTAACCAAATTCAATGGGCCTACAAATAACAAAACCGTAGAAATGATATATGTATAAAATAATTGCAATGAAAATTAATTAATAATCAATTATATTTACAAAGATTAAACTTAAATCATCCATTAATTTTTTTGATATGGTCAAACAAAAAATTTTTCTTATATTACATTTTTTTTTAAAGATGGCCTCTTGATGTTACGGTACACAATCCATATTTCATCACATGGGAAGAAAATATACTTACTAAAGGTAAATGTTTAGACTTGGGAGCTTACCTTTGGTCAATTTACAAGGAGCCAATTCGCTCCTCATCCACATCTTCCCAAGTCAATGTAAACTAGTGTTTCATCAGTTATACTGAATACTCTGGCAAGATTCTGCACGTTTGACATGAATCACGATCACAATTCATTCATTTGAGGCGTCTTCCAAAACATGGTTCATCTTCAATCCCTTCATTTTCCAGAAACAAATTTTTGAACTAGTTGCACTCGCTCACTGTTTCATTACCAACACATTTTACAAGTTGTAAATATCTAAGCAACGTAAAAAATAGAAATGTAGATTATACTGTTAATAAAACAATACCAAACAAGTTTTACTGGTTATCTGGTAATTTCTATTAAATCATTGCAAGCTATTTGGATTTATTTAATGCTGTTTGTTGTAGAACATTAGCTTGGTTTCATTTGTATAGAAATCCAATGTTCTCATATATTATTTTAAAAAATAAAATAAATGGTTACCCTATAAAAATGACTTTGCTTTGATGAGAAAGAAAATTCTCAAGGGTTGTTTCAAAATAAACAAAAGTTTCTACTTTTACAATAACTGTATTAAACTCAACGAATAAAATCAATAAAGACAGTTTTTGGAAGACAAGGGAACAAAAATTAAAAAACTATTGGTCGTTTATTTCTTTAGAGGCACTTGAAAAAAATTTAAGTGAAAAAGGCACAAATGTGAATAACCAATATTATGCATGAATTGTTTCAAGGCAAGGTGTAGTTATAAATTTGTGCTTCTAAACATTCTAAAAATAACCAATTCTAACTTTTAAAAAACATCATATTGATTCAAATACTTGCTTAAAAAAAAGAAGAAAAAACAAAGAAGAAAGTCAATATGTCCATTCTTGCTTGAAAATTATAATTCGACAATATTTGCAAACTTGTATGCTCAACATATAACAGAGAAAAATATTATTTATAAAATTAAAGTTTACTAGCAAAATATAATGGTAAGAACATCGAACTATTTATCAAATCTCAGAACAACTGAAAAGTGATCTACCATCAGTCTTAATCTCCATGGTAAATTTAAGGCATCCTGAATATCAGAAAAAACAACAGTCCATGCTGTTAATGATCTTCACCAATTTCTTAAATTTTTTGACATATAAATTTTTTTCAATCACAAGTTAAAACAATGTCTTTTCTTATATTTTAATTTAACTAAATACATTCATACCACTTTCACTAGTAAACCCTAATTAACATTAAACAAAAATTATAACACAATTATGTCAACAATTATTAAAACTTTGGAATGTTCGCATGTCAGTAGTGATTTTTTCTACAAATATATCATTTTCAAAGGAGTATGTCTTTTCAATTAAAAAAAAATATTGCACTACTCTTGTACATTGTGTTTAGCTTTACGAAAATATTTTCCTCTTTGGTATATAAAGTTTGTCTTTGGTGTTTAGTTAATTACATACACAACAACTCAAATTAAATCTGTATTATCTCTAGACGTCAGTCTGCTCTGTTCCCATCTTATGGATACGCTTGCAGTGTCGCAACAGAGAGGAACGTTGTGTGAATTCAATGCTACAAAGAGAGCACTTGAGCCGTTCCCCTGTGTGTACGACAGAATGTTTCTTCAGGACACTCTTGTGGGCATATGACTTGCCACAGACTTCACATTTGTAAGCTCGTATCTGGGCCGGCGCCACAGAAGCCGCTACATCGTTTGCTGCAGTATTCTTAGGATGGATCTGCAGTGTTACTTCAGGCTGGGCCAAATGTGGCTTTGGTGCTTTGGAACAGTGCCATTTTAAATGCAAAGCCAATGAACAATTCCTAATAGAGGGAAAAAATCATTATAAATAAATTATGAACTACAAATATAAAATGAACTTTCAAGGCATTGCCATAAAAAGAGGCAATTTAAACTAATAGGCAGATCAGACCGTCAATTTACTAATATAGTAAATAAGCATTAGCACAAGGGCAGATTTTGGCTCCGTAGTCAATAGGTCAAATAAATACAATTTGAAATAATATGCACCTGTAGAACACCCGGCCACAGTAAGGACATCGAGAACCTTCACTGGAACCAGAATTACTATCTTCATCTTCTTCATTGCTGTCTTCATCATCAGAGTAAACAGCTTCAACACCTTGCAGCAATTCCTGCAAAATTGTAGATATTTGACAATATTCAGTAAAATTAGGAAAATATAATCAGCTGCACACTACAAAAAAGTGGAAAAGTCCTTTTTGAAATTGTCTTCTAGTTGAGGGAGATTAGTGAGCCACTTGGCTGAGTGCATCTGCTCGTGTCTGGATGAGACAAGATGTACAAATTGAACTATGCCTTCTTAGACTGTGAAGCATTGAGGAAAACAAACAGAATGTTTGTGAACTGCCAGTATTTTAAGGTCGATTCCCTGGATAGATCAGAGGGTGGTAGAATTGAGTATGAGTTTAGGATTAGCTCTCTAAACACATCGGGCAGTTTGACCCTGGTGTATTATAACCCTCCTGACACACCCATAAGAATGAGAATGAAACTTGAAAATAAATGTCAAAAAGAAAAACGAGAACGAGAAATTCTCTGGGGGAAGTGATTTTCATTTTGCGTGTGAGTCCTCTCTGTGCCCCAATGACTAACTTTAACTAACTTGCAAAATAGATTCTATTTTGTTACCATATTTATCTGTTTATTTGTTTAATATTTATTAATGATTTTAATGTTAATTATTTATCGATTATTTTACCTATATGCAAAATTGCTGGATGTCCAAAGGAAAAAATGGTTATCTAGATAGCTAAAAAAAAGTTAGTTATCATAATTTAAATAATAATTAAAGAAAAAAGATGCAACATTGATCCTGTAAATATGTTGTATTTTATACACAATCCGTTTTGAAAATAATTAAAATTAATTTTAAGGTTTTTAGAAGAGATAAAAAAGTCAATGGCACGAGCGAGATTTGAACTCATGATCTTTGGCTAGAAACACCACTGCTCAACCACTTGAGCTATCGTGACCACGATCCACCTAGACACCAACTTCCCATCTCAACTCAACCCTTTCAGTTTTCCCTCCTTTCGAATCCCGCTCGTGCCATTGACTTTTTATCTCAACTAAAAACCTTAATTATTTATAATGTATTACTTGTTCAAGCGGACCACGAAATTAGTGAATTTAAAAATAATTGTAATTTTAAAAAATAAATGGGGTGGACAAAGAAATTTTTTTGTCTGTATATTGTTTGTATATGCCAATTTTTTTACCTCAATATTATTATCTTCCTTAGAGTTTGCTTCTTTGACAGTATAAGGCAAAATCTGGAACAAAACATAATAAAGCAATTAGACAAAATTAATTAGAAATGTTTTATCTTTTTGCAACTTACATCTACATCCAGATGATTAAATCTAGGCTTCTTTGAAGGACTTAGCTAAAACAACGATATATATTTATTATGCATATCGTTTTAAGAGTATGAAATAAACTTACACTAGCTTCAAAACGTAATTCTGGAATTTTTTTCCTATAAAAGATTTATAATTAAACATAATATCTCTGTCGGAAATAAAAATAGTCTTACTTTTCAGCCTGACTGCAAAGTTCGATGGTACATTCAGAAAGAAGTACACTCGGCAAGTTGGTTTTGAAAGAAAAATTGCTCAGAATATTGTTATTTGCATCATCATCATCATCATCATCATCATTTTTTGGCCTGAAATAACATATGGTCAAATAAGTTTTTTTCTGTAATTTAAACTGGGTTTGTTTCATTTGATACTGGTACTTTTGGTATTGAATAAAGGTTAAAACAATTTAAAAAAAAATTATAACTTTAAAAAATGAGAGGCGTTTTTATAAAACAGACATTGGTTGAAACACCAAAACTACATTTTTTTTACCTGTCCTCATTGCCTTGGACTTTGTTCTCCGTTTTTTCTTCAATTATAACATTGAGAAACTGGGAAGCTAGCATTTCAAGAATTTGCCAATAAACGCAAAAAAAAGCGGCTATCGTGCAAATTAAAACGAAAAAAGGAAAATAAAAGGAAATCAAATAAAAACCCTGGGTCAAGCAATAAGCTTTCAACCACAGGAGTCGCGAAAACCTTTACAATTAGTGAGACAGTAGCACTGGAAAAAATCAGTAACCTTCACTGTAATCGTCACTAAATTTTCCCTTGTAATTTTCAAGAAAATTCCCTCAAATAATATAAATCAAAAATGAAATATATTATATATAATAAATTTTATCTGGCGTTGAGATAGTTGGTAATCACCTTTATTTTTTGGCAAATGAATAAGTTTGTAGTTATTACCTCTTACTTCTACAATAAAATATTTCTGATATATCTTCTGATGTATTTTTTTTTTTTATAAATGCATTGTTTTGCTACTTAATAGTTACAATAGTTCAATGTTTTAAATGTTTTGAACTTTTTTCTACATTAAACCTAATATGAAACTTGTGTATAAGGGAATCGATGTGATGTCGATAGTAGTCTTTTGACTTTTCTGCAAAAAGGACACGCCCACTTACCAGATGATAACTTTTCGTTCAGACCCAGTAAACCAATAGTCAAGGAAGGAATATAGGAGAAAATGAAGGTATTTTTATTTATATTATTGAGCTTAGCGACAAATGCCCTGTGCGGAGTACCAGTACTGGTTTGGGAGACCAGCCCAGCCATCGGAAAGGTTGAGGTCATCCCAGCACTCTCACAATTGGACACCGATGACTTTTCCAACTACCTTGTCAAGAAGGTGCACGTTCACAAACCGCTCATCGTCCTGTTCGAAGAAGAGACTTTGAGCATAGAGGATTTCAGTTGGAAAGACTCACAGCAAAGAGGCTCTTTCCCCAAGCTTCAGAATCTCACAGGCATGTCTTCCAAAGTCGAGTTCCTCTCCTCGGTTGTAAACCCACTTAGTGCGCTTAAAGACTTGGTCGCCAGCCACGACTACGTTTGGAAGAAATACGACAAAAATTTGCCCGTCAAACCGAACGTTGTCCTTGAGGTGAAGCTCGATGATCCTCTTCCCAACGAAGACCGCCCAGACCTTCTTCGCAGACATGATACCGCCATTGCCGAGATATATTCTCAACTCCTCGCATCACATTCTAGAATTGTTGCTCTATTCACTGGAAAACACAGTTCGTGGGTTGAAGTTGATCTAAACAGAGTTAGAAGAGATGCTGAACCAACTAGTTTTGTCTATGAGTCTAAAACTATTAAGATGGAGACACCAAAGCCAGTCACATTGAAAACCACTACTGAAACTTTCTTCCTAGATAATCCTACAGAGACAGTGAGTACAGTACAGTTTTTCAATTTTGTTCTTTTTAATATGTGAATGGTAATGATTTTGTTTAGCAATCCGACACGAGAGAGTCTTTCTTGAGACTGATCTTGAAATTCTCGAAAAAAGGAAATGAATCAGACTCGACAGGTATCACGCTTAGAAACCGATTTGATGAATCTAATGGCAGGTGGACAATGAGCTCCATTGAAATTGTTATTAATGGAGAGACAGATACCCTCGTCAGTTCAATGGATGTTTCAGCTCGCTTTGGAAGGTCTTTTAAATCTACTGGGAGGGTCACATTCAAAAACAAAAGTGGAAACCTTACACTGACCTTCAATGGCTTACAGGTATATATTTATTTATTTTTTCTCTCTATAATAACAACACTTATTTGATTGTTTTCAGGCTGAAGTTTACAAAGGTGCTGCTGAAAAAGATGGTGCCAAAGAATTCTCTTTACCTGATGTTCCTGAGGCGGTATTCTTTACAGCTCCAATTTGGTCCGGCCTTCTTACATCTTTCCTTCTCATTATGATTCTAACATACGGATTTCTTATGCTGTCCGACATCAAAACAATGGACAGGTTTGATGATCCCAAAGGTAAAACAATTCAAGTAAACACTGGCGATAATTAGTTCTGTAAGTATAATTTGGTTTCAAATATAAATCAATAAATAGATTATTCATCATGTTATTGTTGTTTTTATTTTTCAGCGGCATTTCTGTAATTGAGCACCGACTGATAAATTGATGTACATTCCAACTTTTATTTTTCCAAAATTTATAATTATCTCATTAATTTTTTTCCTTTAGAATGGGTAACGTATCAACCTTAGTACATTGTTGGTGATAATTAGGTGTGTAGATGTTTAGTTGTTGTTATTTTGTAAATATGAATGTAATTATTTGTAAATTCCCCGTAAATTGAAATTGCAATTAAAATTAAAAATGTATATAAGCATGAGTGTGACACTCCATGTGTGCATTTACAATATTTCAGTTCTTTTGTAAATTGTCAGCATTGTAATTATTTTGAAACATCTATATTAATGTACATCTCAGTATTAAGTTAACATTTTCAATGTAAAATGGTGTATTAATTAAAGATAAAACCTAAATATTTTGAATTGTAAATACACAAGAGGAACAAATTGTTTAAAGTCTTCATATGTCGTACTTAACACATATAAAAACAAATTCCTGTTAAATATTAGAAAATTTTAATGTTTATTCTGTATTAAAGTCCTCTGATTCATGAATTTGAAGGTTGTCACCTTTTATTATAACAATTATAATATGATGAGCACTAAAATAAAAGGAAAACTCAACATTATAATAATTTAAAAATGGTACAGAATTTAAATAAAACAAATAATTATGCTATCTGTTTTTCTATTTTCTTTTTAAAAAGACATTTATTTATTTTCTTAAATTTAGATAACTTTTTTTAAACATTTCTAAGTAAAATCTGTATTTTTGGGGGACTGCCAATGACTGAGTGGATTTTCAGTATGCCATGGATTCAACTTTTAATATTCAGCAATGTGTTCTCATAATGCTGATCATATCTAGTTCACAGATAACTTCAAAATCGGTCACAAGGACTGATTACAAAATTGCCCTTGTCTGGCTACTAGAACACACAGGGCAGAAGGACAAAAAAGAAACCAATAAACTGGCAAAGGAAAGTTTAATAAGGGCATCTATTAGCCGTGAACCCTTTTGTTGTATACCAAACTGTCAAAAACATGGATCCATCAGCCAGACCTTCTCCGAAACTGTTGGTCGAGTTACTTTGCCATGTTAGGACTAGAATATTAGGTGAACACTGCAAGCTTCAAAGGCATATGACTTGAAGAGGTAGAAACAAGCTTGTGCAGATATTCCAGGAAGGAGAAGAGACAGCAAAGCAAGTCTTCCGCTCATGCGAAGGCTCATTAGGCTGAGCTTCTTACTTGTGGACGAGGAAAACCCTTCCCAAAGGGTACACACGAGAGTCCTTGAAAAAGTTTGGGGCCTGGTAAAAAAAACCTTAATCTTAATTAGGAATAGACAATAATGGAGAAGCACAATAGACCAATACTGGTCATGGCGTGCAGGTTTTGTTAGTTCTGGAAATGTAAAGATTTGTGTCTTTTATGCCCAGAGGGACTAAGACCCTCATAAGTTGAGAATTGACCCTGGGAAACTACTGCTGGAGATCATCTAGTATCCAATGTGCAGCTACTAGTGAACTAGGCACCCCATGTCCATGCTTCACTATGGACATATGCTGGCCCTTCCTTGCAGCTTGGGGGAAGAGATGGGATAGAGAATTTTAATTAATTGCGGTTAGGGTAGAGCATGGTGGTTGGAAAGATATTGGCTATCTATCACATGCTGTGGGAAAGAAGGACAGGGACAGGGGACACGAGCCCCTTTGGGCTACTAATGTTTTTGCATTGTAACCAGTTTTTGTGATCATGATAATAATTTCAAATGAGACATGTGAGCTGATCATTTCTAGTCATTCAAACAGTTAAACTAGACTATTACCTATCTTTACATAATTTAATTATGTAAATAACCCAAGATTCCCTTCAACCAAATTTAATGTTTGCTAATGAATTGGCCTTTTGAAATTGTAACCGACACAGCTAGATCATCCCTGTCATTCTGACAAAATCAGGACAATCTAGCTTTAGGTTGATCACCTCACCACTATTTCAAAATGTAACCAAGATAGTTTGAAAGTAGTGTTGCTAAAAATACATGCTAATAGAAATTTTGGCTAAAAATAAAAATGGTCCTTTTTCCACTTTCACTTCACTACAAACATTATACAACATTAGCAATTACTCGTTAAAAGTTCCCTGATGAAGGAACGTATCATGACCTTAACTATTGACGAACAATTGACCTACTTCCAATCTCATCAATGAAACTGGAAAAACGATGTTAAAACCTCTTAATGTCTCTATGAACTTTTACCTTTTGATTCTATAATCTTAGATTTAAAAAAACGCAATACTCCTTTATTTGCCCTTAACATAGCCCATGGCTTATTAATTGATATAAAAAAAATGTATTGTTATGTAGTTTGATTCCAGTCGATATGAAAGGTAGATGGTTGTTAAGCCTTCCTGTTAGAAAATAATTATTTTACTTATAAAAGTATGTCATACTCTGAAATTCCACTGTTTAGATAAAATAAAGTTTTTCAAGTTATTTTGAACAAGACAGAGAAAAAACATTAAACACGATATTAGATTTGTTGTTAAAGTTTAGAGCAGCCTTTATAGACTGTTAAATCAAGTTGCTTAAAATGTGTTTAAATAATAATTACTACACCATAAAAGAAAAGTATGGATACAATGTTTGTTGACAATTTGTCGTATAATTAATAGAAGAAAAAAAGGAAATTCTTATATAACATTTATTTATACATTTAACAATAATGATAAATTTCTAACAATCAAAAAAATTACAACAGGCTGCTACAATTTTTCAATCTATTTTCTTTTAAATGCCTAAAAAAAAAAAATCAACGCATCAGGAATAAAAGATTTTCCACCACCTTTTAAAAACATGATAGATAAAAAAGAAATACTGATACTGTGATTACTACATTTTTTTACCTTCACAAATACACATCATGTAACGGATATTTCATCAAGATACACAATAAGTACATTACATGTATTTATTTTATGTACATTTTTTTATTTATAATTAATTAAATGAGTAACCGGCTAAAATTAAAACAAGCAAAAATAATTTGCTTGATAAAATTTAGGCGACACATTGGAATGTATACCAAAAACAAAACTGAACTATCAACGTCTTCAGGCATCTGAAACATGAAATGATTGATTTAGTAAATTTTCAATATTATTTGACTAAGTTTTCAAAAACAGACCTTGTGTTCACTTGGTAGGTTGGCTTGTTGAACCTTGTTGGCCGTGTTGTCTTGAATCCCTTGGGTAAAACTCTGCAAGCGTCGAGGCTGGAATTCTCTTCAACATCTCCTTCGGGAAAATTCGAAGCAACTGCCATCCAATATCAAGCGACTCAAAGACTGTTCTGTTTTCATAAGTACCTTAACGAACAAACAAAAGAAAACATTAACTTTATGTCTAATATATTTAAATAATCAGAAACTAACCTTGAGTAATGAAATTCTTTTCAAATTTAGTCAAAAATTCTAGATAAAGAAGATCATCTGGTGTCAACGCCTCTTCACCAACTACGGCTTTCATAGCTTGTACATCCTTTCCAATAGCATAGCAAGCATACTGAAACAGGAACAATTCTGAATATTTTTACTAATCCGTTATACAGTACTTTATTGTTATTTTTCAATACTCACCAGTTGGTTAGAGACATCGGAGTGGTCTTTTCTGGTCATTCCCTCTCCAATAGCAGATTTCATAAGACGAGAGAGTGATGGCAGCACATTAATAGGTGGATAGATCTGACGGTTATGCAACTGTCTATCAACGTAAATTTGCCCTTCAGTAATATATCCAGTCAAGTCAGGAATAGGATGAGTAATATCTAGAACAAATTTTAAGTTAAATATAGACAAATGATAATGTTGAAATTATCAAATAATATACCATCGTTAGGCATAGTTAAGATAGGAATCTGTGTGATGGAACCATTTCTGCCTTCGACTCTCCCAGCCCTTTCGTAAATAGTGGCCAAATCAGTGTACATGTAACCGGGGAAACCTCTCCTTCCGGGTACTTCTTCACGGGCAGCAGACACCTCTCGCAACGCCTCAGCGTATGAAGACATGTCAGTCAATATAACCAAGACGTGCTTTTCACACTGGTACGCCAGAAACTCAGCTGCAGTCAAAGCAAGACGAGGAGTGATGATTCTCTCGATTGTCGGGTCATTGGCCAAGTTCAAGAACAGACATACATTCTCCATCGATCCGTTTTCCTTTAAATTGGCAAAATTAGACATTTTGTATTAAATAATAATAGCAGAGAAACATACTTCGAAATCTTGCTTGAAAAATCGAGCAGTTTCCATGTTGACACCCATAGCAGCGAAAACAATAGCAAAATTGTCCTCGTGATCATCCAACACAGATTTTCCTGGCAGTTTGACGAGACCAGCTTGCCTACAAATTTGTGCTGCGATCTAAATTTTACACAAATTTAAACATTAATTTACATGAATTGCATAGGTATATGTTTAAATAATACTTAGAACTAATTATCTCTTGGTTATTTATATTGGAGTTTAAAAATGTTCGCTTAGAATAAGAAAATCTTAAATATTTTCTAAATATAAACTTACTTCATTGTGAGGAAGACCAGCAGCAGAGAAAATTGGAATTTTTTGTCCTCTGGCAATGGAATTCATTACATCAATGGCTGAGAGACCAGTTTGGATCATTTCCTCAGGATAGATACGTGACCACGGGTTGATGGGTTGACCTTAAAACAGAAATCTCACATTGAAACACTTTTCAAAACTTTTTTTTAATGCAAAAACCAACTGACCTTGGATGTCAAGATAGTCTTCAGCCAGAATTGGAGGTCCCTTGTCAATTGGTTTTCCGCTTCCGTTGAAGACACGCCCTAACATGTCCTCCGACACAGGTGTACGGAGGATGTCTCCGGTAAACTCACACAGAGTGTGTTTCGCATCGATACCAGAAGTACCTTCGAACACCTTTAAAAACAGGGTTTCAGTTGTTTGCTAATTTTGGTGCTATTCTTAAAAACTTACCTGCACGACAGCTTTAGTGCCGGAAACTTCCAAAACCTGCCCCGACCTGACTGATCCATCGGCAAGCCTCAACTGAACAATTTCAGCAAACTTTGGGAATTTAACCTCATCAAGAATAACAAGAGGCCCGTTCACACCTCGGACAGTCTTGTAAGCTAGAAAAAGAAAAAAACACTCGAGATATTACATAAGTCCTTGTCTATTAATTTATTCGCATTATTTGTATTAAAATAAAAAATAAAATGTGAATATTTAGATAGATTTGTGCAAAGAAACAAACGCGTAATTGGAAAATGTGATAAATTTTGGAAATTGTAGGGCTTACAAGCTAAAAGAGTAAATAAAGTAGTAGAGAGACAACGCCCACTTTTTTAAGTTTACTTACTCAACCTCGGTTGGGACACAAAGTCCCTCGAGACGGCCAAAACGTGCTCTTTGGCAGCGGCGACGCTAGTAAAAGCCATTTTCCTGTTGATTTTTTTCCCCTTTTTGTGCCTTTTTATGAGTCGACCAAATTTTCACACCGTCTGTAAAGTTGCAAGCGCCTACTGGAATGGTGCCCTGCCTTTTCGTCAATCGTCAGTCCCCCAGAAATCAGCTGATTTGCTCCTATCGCCTGACGAAGAGTAGGAGAAAATCACCCAAGGACGCATGTTGCCAACATTAACTTCTAACAAGAATTTAAAATTTTTTCCAACATCGAATTGAAAGAAATTTATCAAAGAATTATTATTTAACTTATCTTACAAATTTAATTGGGCCACCATTATTACTGATATATTGTACAGTTTTTAATGAATTTTTATTTTAGAGTGTCCTCGTTTTAGTGAGTTGTAAATTAAATGTGTGAACAATTCACATTAACACTAAAAAAATTTGATGCCAATAGAGAGAAAATTTAGATCTGTTGGATTTGTATTAGTAATCAGGTGACTGACCTCAAGAAAAATGCCATGCTTAATTTGTATCTTCAGAAGAATGTGTATCATAATTTGTCAACAAATATATAATATATCATAATTTGCTTATTTGGACACTCACATACACTCTGGATTAATGTATGGTCTTGAAGAAAAATCAAATTCAGCTCTTTGCTTTTACTGTCAAGCTTTCGACCTATACATCATCAACCAAGTTAAATGGCAGTGTTGGAACTGAGTCAGTCTTCAAGGAAATTTGAGAATGCCTACAAAAAAAAAAAAAAAAAAAAAAAATGTAGACATATTTGCTCTGGCTTTAAAATAAGTCAAAAGCATGGCAGTAATAATTTAATTTATTTTGTTTTTTCTTCAAGGCCATGCCTTGATCAAGAGTGTTCATGAATGAAAAAGTGGTTGATACTCTAACATTATAATATTTGGAAACTGGCACATCTTTTTTTAATTTTTATTTTACTTTTACAAATCTTATATCCTCCTATATGTCTGGTAGTACTCAGGGACAATAAAAATAAAAATTTATATATTGACTAAACACATAAAAAAAAGGTCTAAAACCAATTTTGTTAGCTATTTTCCAGGTAGTAATTTTTTTAAAAGAATTATTGGAGGATTTCCACATAGGACTATGATCGACTATTTAAACTTAAATATACCTAAGAACCCACATCTATATAGAAATTGTAAATTTTTATAATTCATGCATAACTAGCTCTTTTGAACATATAAAAAAAATTTCTTAATAGGGAAGAATTGAACTACTGTAAGTACAAGCATAATCATTTGGCCAAAAGTATGTGAATCTACTATTTTACTATTTATTACTATAAGATGTACCCATTTGTGTTATAAATTATTATCCCACAACAACATGTTTTATGTAAAAAATAAGTCAGTACCCAGCAATCTTTTAATCTGTGATAAAATTGTTATGTCAATTTTTTTTCATTTCACACATTTTGCAAAAAAATTTATCCCTGTTCATCATGACAGTTTGACTGTAAATTTGGAGGCGTATGGTTTTCATAGCAGCCTTCTCTGTTGGTTTCACTATGGAAAATATATTCCAAATAGTCAAAATTAATTTTTAGTTTGTTTTAAATTTACAATTTTTTTTAGGAATTCATCAGGGCTCTGACTTAGAGCCTGCTTTGTTTCTTGGTTTTATAAATGACATTTACTCTGTGCTTAATGATATAAATTTTCTTTTCTTTACTGATGATCTAAAAATCTTTAGACCAGTTTTTTCTTATTCTTACCACTTAATTCTCCAAAACAATTTAAAATTTTTTAATTTTTTTAAATTTTGTGTTTAAATAATAATCCAAATCTTAATAAGTTGAAATGTTTCTGTATCCACTTCTCAAGGTGCAATAATTCTAACAATTATCCTTTTACAATTAATGACACCCGCTCAATTCAATTAACATTATTAAGGACCTCGGTTTGTTTGACCAACAGCTAACGCTCAAAAACCCACATTTTAAATTTAAATGCTAAGCTATAAAACTTCTCGGATTTATAATTAGTTTTTATAAAGATATTTAAATGTTAAAAGAGTTATATACTTCTTTAGTCAAATTCATCATTGAATTCTCCTTTGTAGTAACTTTCAAATACGTACATTTGTCTTTATTCCATAATAGATACACTTGAAATAAGATGTTAAAAAAAAATGATATTTCTCCATATATTATTAAATAATCAGATAGACTGTCTAGAACTTCTCAAAGTAATTAACTTTAATATTCCATCTCATAACACGAGAAATCCTGAAACTTTCAATGCAGCCTACAGTAAGTACAATTATACTTTAACATTGAAAAGAGATTTAATCCAAATAAACAATTGAATTGAAAGAAAGCATCCTACATGATACAATTTTCAAAATTAAATAATGGCCAATCCTAATTGGGAGGCTTATACAAAATATACTGAAGATAAGTTTCAACTTGTTGGCCTTGGATGAGGAGGTTAATTACGAGGGCGTAGACAAGAGCTAGTGCATAGTCTCTGGTGCGGTGGAACAATAAACTTTACAGACATACTACATGTTTTATACATGTTCAACATTCTCTTTTCATCACTGTTTTTCTATAAAAATATATATTTAAAAAATCTTTTAGAATCTAAGTCTTAGTCAAAGAGCACCTGCTTTAACAATTATGTTTAATTGTTCAATAAAACAAATAGTTATTCAAGAAACTTTTGTACAGTATAATAATACAATATAATAATTATAAAGGGTCTTTGTTTGTATTATTTACAGAAAACTAACAAATATTACAATTTTGAGAAAAAATAAATAACTATAAACAATAAAATTAAACAGAATAAAAACATTACCCATATTTACATAATTATTATAATTAATCAAATATTTAAAGAATGCGATCAGGGTCATATGACCATTAAAGGAATCAATACAAATATAAATTATTAATTCATTTACATTTTAGTGGCCAATTTACCAAGTTACATCTTTCAATTAATTATTAATTCCTGAATGAAAATACTTTTTGTTTCTTCTCCCACAATCATTGACATTTTTTAATATTTATATTTATAAATTAATTATTATTTCCATGTAAGGTCTTGGTTGAGATAAAACTTTGAAAAGTTCGAAGATAAAGTTTCAATCTTGCTTGCGACATTGAATTTTTTATATTAACCAAGACCTTACATGGAAATAATAATTAATTTATAAATATCAATATTAAAAAAATGTCAATGATTGTGGAGAAAGAAGCAAAAAATATTTTTCATTATAGTACACTCTTATCATAATCACTTATAATCAAATTTATTAATAATGTAATCTACTGAATGTTATGATTGTACTTTTTAATAGTTTAATTATTTATTACATAAAAATATATTTGCATGTAATTTTGGGAGAAATGACTAATCAAGGGTAAACCTTACCTGCAGTAATTTCAAGTATCCTTAAAAGGATTAAGCTAAATCTTAAGATGTAGCAGACCTATTGAGTAATACTTACTTTATTCTACTGATATTGAGGGATACTGAGGGAGCACATCTTGCTATTTTATTGATACAATATTTTTTCTCAAATAATCAATTTCTCTAATAGCAAATTTAATTACATAATAAAAATATGTTGCATTGAATGAGCATTTCAGTGGTTTAAATAGATAAAATATTAATAAAGGATTATTTAGATGAATAAAAACACTTTTTTTTCTATTAATAACTCCTGTGTTTATTCTTTGACATTTTTTCTCTAGATTCAACCATGTAGATAAAGTTATGAGGCAGATTTCCTTGACCGATCACAGATATAAGCTTTTTCACTGAGCCGCATGTTATTTTGTCATTAAGTTTACCAAAATTCCAACCTCGTCTAGCACAATTGAGTCCTTCTGCGAACGGTGTTGCAGGAGTCCCAGCTTTGTTCGTCGATGGCCCATTTTCAATAGAAAAGACCAGTGATTTTCCATCTCGAAAAATGGCCTTCCATAGGTATTTAGGGTAGGGCACCATGCCTTGTGTCAGCCAAAGTTCCTGGTCCTTACGGTTTCCAGTTTTTATGCCGTAAGTTCCAGCCAGTACCGTTATCGGTTCTGAATCCTACAGACAAAATAGTTTATTTTAAGTTTATAAAAAAAGTGCTTTATAAAAATATAAACTGACGTCTCTGTATTTTTTTCTAATCATTTGTTCAATTAATTTCCAAGGTCCGTAGTAGGTCGAATTCCATTGAGGGACTGTATTTAAATAGTACAACGACATTTTTTGCATGTTGTAGCTCATGAAGTCTTCAGGCGGAATCAAGAAGCCTGGAACTATCGCTTCAACATAAGTTGGAGGTAACGCTGGCACTTTTGCAAGCCTTGTGATCTCCTGAAACATAATTGGTTAGACAAAATAAAAATTATGAGACAAAAATAACAAATACAGATATGTCTTACTACTCCTACTATATGTCTTTATTGTTTAATATACAGTTAAGTTTACAAGTTTAAGTTTACAGATCGACAGTATATATTACAACTATTATAACTATTACTGTAAACTGTATTTAAATACAGATGTATTTTTGATTAAAATTCAACCATTAAATCGATCATTTAACAAAGCATATGGATAAAATTGCATTGCTATAGAATATTTTTCTTGTATTAAGCATTATTTATTCAATAATGTTATTTTTACAATTTAAAAAAAATTTACTTAAAAAATAATAAATTCTTGTATAAACTATAAGAATCTTAGTTTTTGGTTTTTATATTTTTATAGTACTTAATCAAAGAGATATTGTAATCATAATTAAACATTAAACTACCGAATAATGGTGTTATCTGACCTAAAATTACTGCAATTATTTGCTTTATTTAATCATTGATATAAGGTCATTAACTTGATCCTAACATATTACTTTGAAGTACAAATAGTCAGTATTTAAAAACTTGTAATTCAAGTACTTACTGCATTGTAGACCTCGGAAATATTACGGACAATGGGCCCATAGATATCAATAACTTGGCCAATTTTTATTTCCTCTATAAAAAAGGTCCATCAATTTATTATATTTATGATATAAATCAAGATAAATCCTACCATCTATGCCAAGATGTTTTACCCTGTGCCTAAACACTTTTGGAAAAACCACAGAATATACCCAGTACGTTTCACCTCTTTCTTTGTTATGGCAAATCGACATTCCTTTTATAAACTCTCCATTGTCTCCCTAAAAGTAAAGAAAAACTTTTTTTTTTCAAAATGAAATTTAAACATAACATAAACCTTTAAAGTTAGAAATATTTTTACCTTATATCCAACATCAATGAATCGACCTCGCTTTGGACCATTGCAACTCCCTCTATAAATTGTAATAGGATACATTGGCCGATTACATGAAAATGAATTCAATGGAAAAACACCTCTCCTCGTTTTTACTTTTCCACCCGCCGTACAAGTACCATTCACTGACTTTGTTGAATAACGATTTAATTTGTTCCCTTTAAATAAAATATCCATAGTTATTTTAAGTAATGATTATTTGCTTTAAAAAAATCTTACCAGTGCTGAAACAACTAATTTCAACATTTTCACCATCTTTTAATCCAAAAATTGACAAGTCATTGCCATCAGGCATCAGTTCTCTTCCTATGGCATTCCGAAACAAGGGTGTGTTGATTGTCATTTCGTCTAAGCCCATCTTGCAAGCATTTCCTACACATGGAATCTTATAATCTGGCATCAATTAAAAACATAAATGTTATTAAATACCTGGTAATTTTTTGGCAAAAGAACAACTGGCCATAAATGTTGAAATAAGAAATACAAGTCTCATATTGCAGAGATCTACCTTTACAGTTTTGTAATTGCAAGTGTTCCGCAAATGAATTATCCACTACTCCGCTGACTTTTTATAATATCTACTTATCTGAAATTCGCTATTTTGCCAAACAATGCTGATAAATAAGAAAATTTTTACTCACTCTATGACTTTGTGATTAAGGACTTATGAAACTTGATTAGACTGTGAGTCAGCAATACTTTTCTCAATTGTGGCACTTCCTAGTTATTAATTCTGCTTGAATGAATACTATGTCAACAATAATCAAATATAATTGCTGGATAAACTGTTATTAAATGTATGAAAAACAAATCATATACCAAGAATTATTTCAAATTAGTATTAACCCATAAGTAAATTGTGGTAATTGTTTTGTGAATAATTATATATATATATATTTTTTAAATTATAAATTGGATGATTGTAACAGTTTTGATAAATAAAGCTGCTCTCAATATTAGAGTTTTTTTTTTCTTTTTTTGTAGAGGCAAAATATCAGGTATATGTTTGATCAAAGACTTTCAACTAAACAACTAAATAAAATCACAGAGAAACACTTGGTAGGTGTAATCACCCATTTGAGAAAAGTTGGTGGTAAAAGCCAAAAATGTCACCACGGTTATTTTATTTATTACTGAGCACTGTTGCTGGGGACCTGACCCTTTTGTGGCATACCAAACTGCTAAAAATGTCGATCTAATAACTCCTTTCTTCAATTGTAATATAGCCCAAGACAGAGACACGTGAAAAAGTTCAATCAAAAGACTATTTCAGAAACTAACAGTTGAACTACTAAATCTAGGACATTTTCAAATTAACAATAGTTGAACTCTGAATATATGTATAGACTCTGCGCAACATGTCCTCTGTTGGTCTATGTAGCCTGAGATTCTTACTCATGGGAGTCCTTGAAAAAGCTTTGCAATCTGGTGAAAAACCGTAAGCTTAATTAGGAACTCTAAACTATAACGAAAAAGCACAATAAACCAATACTGTTCAAAGAAGCCGACTCCTCTAATTTAATCTAATTTAGCTATACTACAGGTAGTTGAATGTTAAACGATCCTATGTGAATCAATATTCAGTGAAAAAAGAAGGTATATGTATATATATATTGGCAGATTGTCGTACAAATATAGTGAGGGTAGATATTTATTTCCCTTCAGGTTTCCTTTGACTGACATCTTCACTCAACAGTAGACAGGCATTTATTTTGCCCCCCCCCCCCATAGTTAAAGAATTTCTTTTATTGTTGTCAACACTTTTTGGGAGGTAGGCTAAAATGCCTTTCGGTAAGGCATCTTTTTCTTTTACTGTAATCAATGCAGTTCCCTTTCATGAAGATCTTTCATAGTGCACTGTCACCATAAATGAGAGCTAGTGAACCACTATTATAGTTAAAGTTGAGAGAATGAGGTTTAACATAATCTTCTTTCTGCTGTGAAGGTTGCTTGCACAGGAATTTTTTTTGTATTCAATTAAAAGCTTGTTTAGGGGATGTAGTTTCTTTTGGCTCTTTTTTTCCTTTCTGTGGTGGTTTCAGACTATTGTTTCCTTGCAAGGCTTATTTTGGAGGATGTCATTCTGTAGGATTTAATCTGGCTTATTCTTCACTGAGGCCTTTTTAAAGGTGCCAAATATATCTTTTATAGCTGCTCCACTACTTAAACTGTATTTAAATAATTTTGAGGTTTTTCATTTCCTCTTTTACTTTAGTGATTTTTATGTGTTATTTGTATTTGAGCTTTGCGTTAAAATACTCTCATCTTCATCTCACATTGAACAGAATGTTGAATAATTAAGATTTATATTTATTTTCACATTAGTTTTTTATTTTGAGAGAAAATTGTATCTTTAAAATTCAAGCAGCTTACCATGTATAATATACACAATATTGATTACATTAGAAAATTCCTTTTTTTTTAATTCTTGTGGTTTCTTATTCAAATTACAAAATTGTTGAATGTTATGAATCCTATCAATAACCACAGACTAAAGAATAATAATAATAAATGATATCGAATATCTCTCTTCGAACTGGAAAAAAACTTGTCTTTATTAGTTTAACGACCTTGGCAGATTTTTTTTTTATCAGTCAAACAACTTCTTTATGTGGTGGAGGTAGACAAGATTTTTATTATATCATCGTTTCTGCATCAGCAACGTCGTCGTTTTTACATTTATCATATATATATATTATTTAATTTATTATTGTGAACAATAAGGATTCGATGGAGAGAGTCAAAATAAACGAGAACGACCTCAAATACTGTGCCGACAGGCTGAATGAGAGCCCAGAAAAACTGGAATTCTACTTGGCACAGATGAAGGATTTTTTGAAAGGGAAAGAAGAACTTCGGGCAAAAACAGGTAAATTTATAATAAAATAGGACGAGTGGAATTTTAATTGTTAATAAAATCGAATTCACACGTGAAAACAGCAACAATTTTACGAAAGTAGGTTACTGTCAACTGTCAAAATTTCAACAAAGCAACAAGTAACCTCAATGATAATTAAGCAATAACACATTTCGTAAATGATCATGATCAAAGATAGGACTGAGTAACTTTAAATTGTTATTTTTACGCTGGAAGGTTTAATTTAATTTTATTAACTTTGATTTTAACATACAAAATGTGAAAAAAATAAGTTTAATAAAATAATTATAAAGATCGACAAATTTTAAAAGGTTCAAAATTTATTAATTATAAAGAAAGAGTGTAATAAGAAACTGTTTGTTATATATACTTATTACTTCAATGTTATCTATTATTCTAATCAATAGTCTAATGACAAAATTTTTTGAATTTCAACAGTTTTATTATATTAAGTCAAATGTTAAAAACTATCGTCTCATCAATATAATTTGAACCACTATAGACAAAGTACTTGAATCAATTATTTATGATAAGATGCCCACTTGTCTGAGATTATCTCACAGCAATAATATATTTTTTTTAAACAATAAGTCAGTATCCATCGATCTTTTAATCTATTAACAACATTGTTGTATTTGATAAACATTGTTATGAAGCTTCAATCCACACTGATTTCATGAAAGCATTTGTACTATCAATCATGACATTTTGATTTCAAAGCTGAAAAAATGTAGTTTTCATGACAGTCTCTCTGTCGGTTTCACTCATATTTGGAAAATAAGTTGGAAGAGTTAAAGCTAATTTTTTTGAATCTTTTAAATTCTGTGACGAATTAATTTTTTTTTCTATTTAATGTATAAATGTCATTTACACTGCACTTAATATAATTTTTCTTCTCTTTGTTGACAATTTAAAGATTTTTAAACCTGTTTCTTCTTATTCCAGTTGCTCACTTGTTCCAAATTATTTAAGTTTAAATAATGATATAAATTTCAATACTTCAAATTGTTATCATATCTGCTTCTCAATAAGAAATACTTTTAACAATAATTTCAGGACCTAGGGAACTTATTTTAACCAACAGCTAACATTTAAAAACCACATTTTAAGTTTAGCTGTTAAAACTCTAAGACTTCTGGGATTTAGAAGTCATTTCTCTAAAGATTTTCAGAATATTCAGGTGCTAAAATTGATATATTTATAATCATTTATTATATTTTTTACATAATTATTCAAAAGATCAAATAACATTAAATACTCACTTGAAACCAGATGTGACAAAATGATATATTTCTCCATAAATTAATAAACAATCAGGCAAATTTCCCAGAATTACTCTAATTAATTAACTGGAGGTCCGAAGTCGTCGAATGTAATCTCCAATATGCTG
Source organism: Cimex hemipterus (assembly GCA_039619505.1). NCBI lineage: Eukaryota > Metazoa > Arthropoda > Insecta > Hemiptera > Cimicidae > Cimex > Cimex hemipterus. The sequence goes on along the minus strand of CM077106.1, from coordinate 20,303,377 downwards.
CAAGTGCCTTTAATCAGTTATTTTTAATCAGTTCTCTCTCTAATTAATTAACTAATCCATGGCATCTTTTAACACCAGAAATCCTCTAACTTCAACTTAGCCTTCTATAAGAACAATTGTACTTTTTATTCTGTGATCAATAGGGTTCAATGGCAGGCCAACTCCATTGGTGTAGACTTTTTTCATTGTAAAATTTAAAAACTAACTTTTGTTTCATTCTATGTCTAGTCATCTTTATTTAACCTAATATCATATAATTTTAAGTACTTGTAATTATATTTTGAAAAAATTCTTTCCCTCTATATCTACTTATGTTTCTATTTTTTTAAATATTTATTTGCTGTTCTATTTATCTAATACACACTAATCTCTACACATTTATTTTTATATTGTGTTTACCGTGTTATATCTAGAAAAGACAAATGGTGGTGTGAGTGTGTTGTTCTACCTTTTTAAAAAGTAGTTATTTTGAATGATAACAATCACAAGCTTACAACTCATTATCAGGTTGAATAAATTTACAACCTGATGATGAGCTGTATCCAGATCATTGAAAACAATTAACAGTGAATAGGAACTGTCTTTTGAAAAGATTGTTTTTATCTTGTGATATTACGCTTCCAAGCCTGTGCTTGTAATAAATAAAAATTTTTGATTAATTACTAATGTTGTATTGCAGATGATTACAATTTGATACGGTTTTTAAGAGCTGCAAAATACGACATAGAAAAGGCAAAGAAAAAGATTAGCTGTTATTACAAGTTTCGAAATGAATGTGATGCTTGGTTTAAAGATCGAAACCCAAATCTAAATGATATAAGTGCTTTACTTGAAATTGGGTAATAAATTTTCATTTTTGCAACTGAAAGAGATCTAAACATTTTCCTCTCGTAGACTATTCCTGCCTGTGTTACAGAGAGACAGCAAAGGGAGATGTATAATAATTGTAAGATCTGTCAAACACGATCCAAAAGTTCACTCAATTGATAGTGTTTTTAAGGTGATAAAACTTAATAAAAATAACAATTATTGTAAATTATTTATGTTGGATTCGATAAGGTTGGATTTATGGTTTTGGATCTACTGTTCGATAAATTTGAAGATACGTCAGTTTATGGCGTCAAAGTTATTTTTGATTTGGATGGAGTTTGTTTGGGCCATGCTCAACAATTATCCGTATCTATAATAAAAAAAGCTGTTCATTCATGGCAGGTAAAAATATATGTCTTATTAGTTTATTATTATTACAATTCATTTACTTTTCAGGAATGCTATCCAGTGAGAGTTAAATCCCTAGATTGGGTCAATACTCCAACATACATTAACGTTGTCTTGAACATTTTTAGGAGTTTTATGAATCAAAAGTTAAAGAAAAGGGTAAGGTTTTCGTAATTTTAAATTTAAATAAATTTTATTTATTTAACGTCTTTTGCATCTTTCTTCTATGGTAGTGTTTCAAAAGTAAATAAAATTATTTCGTATTTCAAACCATTTTCAATAAGGTAGTATTATTTATGATGGTTAATTACTATCTATAAGCTTGATATTCATTGTTTTGATGATACTTTAGATTTCAATTATACAAATTTTTCTTTCTCAAGTTTTACTTTTTTATGGAGTACTGAAACAATTATTTAGTAAAGAACAAATAAACAACAACAAGTAAATTTAAAAAAATTCTGTCCTTGCAGGAAACCAGTGTTTTAATTCCACATTGTACTTTGTAATAATTTTATGCCCATAGCCTGTGTTGAGAGTGAATGTATTTATTGGCATGAAAGTGTAGTGAGAGAGGGTTGATTGTGGAATATTGACCCTGTTAGCTTATTATATAATAGGTGTAAAGAGTGATGGAGAAAAATATTTAAAAGCGAGTGTGAGTGGTTTTGGATTTAGGAACTGATTATTGGGTGCTGAAATGACCAAGCCCCTGGAGCCCAACCTCAGTTGGGCATATAAGGCCTGGCCACGACTGCCAACACCTAAGTTGGGTGATTCTTGATACCTGTCTCTAAATTTACTGTAAATTGCAAAAGCTGGTATTGTCAGTGTATTGCAACATGTAGTATGCTCAATTGATTCGGCCCAATATAAATCAGTAATCAAGGTTATTTTTTAAACTTAATATATTTATTTTTTTGAAAGGTTTATGTTCATGGAAAAGATACAAGCAAGTTATACGAACGTTTTGAAAGAGGTATTCTTCCAGAGGAGTATGGTGGAGAAGGTGGGAAGATTGATGCCTTGATAGGTATAATAATTTTCTTTGTCAGAAAAATAGCCAACGTACATTTTCCACTAAATCATTAATTTTGATTTTCAGCCTTTTGGAGAGATGCAGTCTTGAACAACAAAGATTGGTACAGCACATCATAGTAAAGCATTTCAGACTTGCTATTTTCAAATGATTTAAACAATGCATTTACACAGTAGCACATGTCGATTAAACTTATCGTTAAAGCAAATGTACATAATTATTTTTTTAAATAAAATTTTGTTAGCTTTATTTCTTAAAATATATAAATGGTCACGTTAAAATGTATAGTTACAAAAACAACATGCATATAAAAACAATATATTTAATGATTTTACTAGAAAAAATAATTTATAACAAATTGGACGGATAATTTTTTACAATCAGATCTGTGCAGTCTTCACTTAGTGATTAACATTATATATATAAAAAAAATGTTACAAAAAATTCATTGCTATTTATCCACATGTCTTGAATTAATTTGATAATAAAAATATCATGTCTCTGAATGGCTAGAGATTTGAGAAGAGCTCATTCTTTTCTCTCTAATATTTAAATATAACTAAAGCAATAAATAATAATAGTTTTGATGGTAGATTTGAATTTGAAGAAGCGTAGCAGTCAACAATTCTTTTAGCTCTCATAAAATCTTTTCCAAGGTAGTCTGAGTACCAACGGAGTTCAGGCTTAATGACATGTAAATGTGTCGAGGCATCTTGAAATATCAAATCTGAATATGGTGGATGCGAGTAAAACATGGCAAAGCTAAGGGATAATAAAAAAATTAGTAAGTAATAATGTATATAAAATTATATATATTTACTTGAAATCATCTTGATCTCGCCTTCCATAAAACTGCTGACCATAAATAAATAAATTGATGTACGCATTTATTTCAGTAATGTTATACGCATCTCCACCTCTTGTCACAATTGCATTTGCCCTCACCTTGCCAAGGTTGCATTCACGGAATTTATTAAGAGCAGCTCTGGTGCCTACAATTTTCAAATCATTAACTTCAAAAAAATTTTCAATATGAAAATTATAATTTACCATCTGGACAAAGAAGTTGGAAGTCTTCATTGAGTGCATTCCTTACCCACCATTCTCTCCTTTTACCATCTGTATTTTCTAAAACTGTGGTATGTTTTACAAATGCCACATCGCCACCACCTTCCACAAGACAACGAAAAGCACCTAACAAGAAATAACTTTAATCCTGCTATTTGGTTGAAAAATTAATACTTCCTACCTGTATGACCGTAATAATCTTCAGAAGCATCCCTTCGACAATATGTGTAACTACTTCCATGACAAAGGTGACACATATTATCGTATGGAACGTCAGTATTATATTCTGTAGAAATGGCCCCTGGCACACATGATTTTGAAAAGTATTCAGCAGCAGCTCGCATCGCATTGCAGCCATATGGCCTCAGCCAGCCATTAGACAACATAAAAGCCATTGGCACTACCCAACCAGCACCAAAATTGATACCACCATGACATGTATTTTTGCCTAATGAATGTAAGTACATACAATTAAAACAATTATATGTTAAAAGCAGAGTATTCACTTACCTTTAAGGTAAGTTATCTCAGTATCTGGGTCTTCCTCTTTAGCTACAGCCACAACATAATAATCAGGACTTTGCAGGTCGTAAACTTCTGACATGAAAGGTACCAAACTGTATTTTAGGCCAGCTGTATAAATATCACCAGCGTCAAATACTGATATATCAGCATCCCTGAAATTGAGGTAAACAAAAAAATCAGTCGGGAAGGGGCAAACCCATTAACTTACACCTTTTGATAAAAAGTATACAGTTTGTACAAATAAATCGGTTATAATTTAAAAAACAAATACATTGACTTGTTATTTACAACTGCAAATACTGTATTAAGTAAATATAAATACTGTATGAGCCACTGGTAGAGGAAAATGCCCAGTGACAACACTCCTTTATACTGAAACATTGTCATTCTTAACTTGCTGATACGGTCTAGGGTCCAATTTTGCTTCAATAGTCTTGGAGGATTTTCTGGGCATGTTGGAAGTGACAAAGACTGTTAATCGGTTTGGTGTGATGTAAGTAATGTAGACACGATAATAAAAATTTACTCTGAAACCTACATCACACCAGACCTCATCTCACAATAGCTCATTAATTATAGATTATTGTGGATGGAAATTATTTTACAGTGGGTTTTCTTATGTTTATGTTCCTTACGTTCAAACGTGCTTTTGATCAGTAGCTTTTTTAATAATTTACATTGGTTTATTTTTATGTCTTTTTAGTCTTGTGAGGGTTTTTAAGTTTTTTTATTATTTTTTATTTCTCCAACGCAGTGTTCAACTGCTATGATTTTAGATTGAAAAACTATAGAGTACTTATCTCAGTTTAAAGTCAGTGCGTCTTTGGATTCACCCAAGGACTACAGCTCCCATGCAGCTATACCTTTTTGAGCCGTCAGTATACCAGTAAGAACTAACCTTCAGAGGTGTGTACTTGGTGAAGTTGTGTTTTGGTGTATCTCCTCCCTAAGTTTCTATTGTTCGTTGATTTGGCTTATCCTTGGATTAGAATATGGAATGGATGAAAGGTTAACAACACCTCCAAGACATGTAAAGAGGGAGTGTTGTCCTTGTATCACAGAATTTTATGGGTAAGTACCACAAGGATTAGTCTGTTTCCAATATTATTAGAACATTTCAGCCAATTTTGATCTAAATTTTTGATTACCTTTAATCTGTTGACTTTCCAGTATTTATGAAGAGCGTATTAAATAATATATACAATTTTTAAAATTTATTTAAGTAATACCTATTTTAAATAAACTCACCCATTCCTTATGGCTTGCATACAATGAATATGACTGTGTCCTTTGAAACATGACATTTCCGGTTTCAAAAGTTGTGCTTTTAAAGCAGTCTAAAAACAGAAATATATGTCTAAAATGCTATATAACCTGTCATCATATTATATCGTAATTTATAATGAATAGAAGAAAGAATTACCCTCATTTTGAGACATTTTTCCATTTCAGGCTCAGAAGTGACACAGAGAGTCATTTTTCTCACAGGACAATCCCGCAATGCCATGATCCAATCCATAGCATGGCCAAGGTATGATGTATAGGTTTGACTCTGTTCTTCTAAAGCTATTAAATATTCTGTTGCATCCTGAAAACAAAACCAACAGAATGCAGAATTTATAATGTTTTCTAAAATAAAAATAATCGGCTCACATCAACTAGAAGGTTGTGAACAATGCCGTATCTAGGTACAGACTCAAAAAAATTAAAACTGTTGTGCTTCTGGTATGATTCACTTGAATTGAAAGGGCTTCTATTTTCAGAGTGGTAATTAAATCCTTTGTCAGGTTTATTATGATTGTCTAATCTGTAAATTCCACTTTGATCATAATCTCGCCCATACTGATCACGCTCTCTTCCAAACTGATCGCGTTCTCTTCCAAACTGATCACGTTCTCTTCCATACTGATCACGCTCTCTTCCATACTGATCACGCTCTCTTCCGAACTGAGTGTTGTCACTGTTGTACACATCTTGCTCTCTTCCTTTTTTAAAACCATTATTTGACAATAAGTCGGAGTTGGTTTTGTTCTGGTCAGTATTACCATAAAGCTGAATAGCTCTCTAACAGAGGAGAAAAAAAATTAATATAAGAACTTAAATTCAAAAAATAAATAAATACCTGTAAAAATTTCTGATAACGCCTCCTTAATTTTGTAGTTTTTGCAGAAGATGTAATAATACCAGGTGAAGGAATCAGTCCCCAATTACATACCTTGTATTCATCTACATGTTTTCTACTACCATCAATACAAATCAGTTCAAAATCATCCCTTGACAAGGAAGCTATAAATGAAAAATAATAAAATAAAGGAGAATAGTTTATCAATATTATTAATTCATTCAAATAATTGATATCATAGTAGACAGATACTTACGGAAATCTACTTTACTATTGGTTAATTCAGCAACAGTCGTGTGCTTCAAAAATGCTATTTCTCCAGCCTCCACAAGGCAGCGGAAAGCCCCTGAAAATCCTGCATATGGATCTGTATTGGTGCATTTCCCTCCTGTTACTTTACCGATGCAAAGTTTGCAAAGTTTATCCGAATTGTCGCCTACTGGATTGTATTTGTCTCTGAGCGAATTAATGGCACAACTCGGTCCAAAGTATTCGATGGCGTTTTTAACTTGATTATTGCAATCGACAGTTTGTAAACCCCCTCTTTTCATAAGCTAAATGAAAATTCACATTAAATAAAAGATTTTTATGTTTTAAATAATAACAATTTACCACATCAAGTGGTACAGTCCACCCAGCCAGATGGCCAACTCCTGTGAAACAAGCTTTCTTTCCTCGTAAGTGCCAAAGGCTAGTCACATCCTTTAGAGTCCCCTTTTTTATAACTGCCACTGTATAATAGGTTTTTTTATTTTCTGAAATTGCAAAAACAATAACATTAATGTATTGAAATCCGCGAAATGATAAATGTTGATTTATTTCATCTCTGATCGCCCAGTTTGCTTATTTTAGCTAGTTTTGGATGAGAAGAAACACCGTACCAAATTCTCGAACTTGAATACAACTTGTATCTAATGATTGTAAAACATCTAAATGAGTTTGTGTCTGTTAACACTGAAACAGTAAGAATACTTGCAGAGTACATCCCAGAAAAAGCCAGCAATGGGCCTAGCGCTTACCAAAGACTTAAGTTTGCAAGATAACACTGACATTGGACAGAAACTAAAATGGAGGAATGTTATGTTTTAGGACAAGCCCCAGTTTTCTCTCCGTTTAACCATACAAACGTCTTCAAGTTTATTGGGCAGCAGAGGAGCACTGCAGTCAATTTAACAATACCGGAAGAGGGTTGTTTGGAGTGGTTCAATTATGGTGTGGAGTAGAATTTCTTTTGAGGAAAAAATGGAGTTACACACTTTTAATAGACCGTCACAATTCTCGAGGAATATATTGTGCCATTTGCTCCTGTTATTATCAAGCAATTTTTGTTTATGCACGATAATAAATGTTCCTGCCAGGGCTATATACTTAATTTTTGATGTCAAAATTCATACTCTGAGATAGCCAGCCCATAGCCCTGATTTGAGCTGAGCTAAGTTATTTGAAATTCCTCAAAATGTGACTTAATTATGAGCACGCCATGAAGAGTTAATGTATAAGATGTTATTACTTACCAGTAAGACAAGGTAACACACCCGATTAAAAAGTTTGTTTTATAGTTTTTATGTTCCTGAGCAAGAGTGATTTTTCTTTATTAATTGTTTTCTTGCTTTCACACTGACCAAATCTTTTAATAAATACATGAATTATAAAAATGTAGTTGGTAACATTACTGAAAAGGCAAGTTTATAAAAATAAAAACTTCAGTTGACGATGTCTCTTCACCTCTGAAGATTGTAGGAAAAAAGCTTCTCAATTGAGCAATATTGTGTTTTTATATGGATGTACAATGTGGCCTAGATTTTCACAATGTGTCAAAACAGAAACTATACTAATGTGCCCATTTTATTCATTCACTTGTAAACAAATCATTAAAAAAAACATGATTGATAGAATGACAATAAGTTTGGTCAGTGAAGACAGCAAAATGTTGAAATGTGCGTGACCTCCAAAACCAGCAAGAATAGACAGACCGTTTACAGGTGTATTACGCTTTAATGGGTTACATTTATAATCTATACCTGAATACATGAATTGAAGAATAGGCACTAGTGAAAAGTATCTTCCCCCTGTAAAAACCTCACCAGCATCAGCCGCAATAATATCTGCTTTGTCTTGTTCAATCATCGCCATGCAGTCTTCCTTGCCCGACCCCTAGGAGAGTTCATTATTGAAATTTGCATGAAGTTCTTATAAATGATTACCAACTTACGTTTACACATTTCACATTAAAGTAATCCGTGTCAAATTGGCGGTAATCTTGAGATACAACATTCGCAAAAGTCGCGCATTTTTTATATTCTTCAAGTCCTATCGTACACCATTTCAGAATATTTTCTCTATTTCCCTGCTTCTCTAGGAATTGTTCAAGTACAGTACCTAAAATACAATAGCACAGGTTAAAAATTGTTCGCAGTGTCCCAAAACAATTAATCAGTGACTATTTTACATAGTACTTTGGATGCAGAATTTGGTTTACTAATTAGTTAGATTAAAGCTAATTTAGATCAGTGTTTTTATGAGAAAACATGAATGCAATCATGGTACAACTTACTAGAAACGATTCCTAATAGACAGGAAAGAACTATAATATAAAAGGCTTGGCCTTTAAAAAAAATCATAACTAAATAACTAAACTTATATTAACAAAACATAAAAATAATTTTTTTATTAATATTTTTGAAAACAACATTCAACAAGTGACTTATTTGTTTTGAAAGCGTCATATAAAAAAAAAGGCGTGGCTACATAGCAGGTACACACAGATCACAGAACATTTGTAGGTTGTGGAGGTTGAACCCAAAAGACACTTGCGCCCTCTAATTCTATAAAAACCCATTTATTTTCAATATAAAATAATAATTAACAGTTACAAATTATTGTAATTTGTTGTAAGTTTGTATTTATAAATGTAAAAATGAATGTAGAGAGAATTTGCAATAAAAAAATTTCACACATTACCAACCAGATAATCATAACAACAAAAAATATAAAAAAAATGCATATATAAACGCAAAAAATATTTTGTTTTTAAAATTGCACTAGTTTATTTTTAGCTTAGTTATACCAATGGTAAATAAAAATGATTTTTTCTTTAATTTTAATTCTATAACAAGTACTGATCACGAGGCGCGATTCCCGCCTTTTTGGACGAGCTCATTGTATAGAAGTTTGTGATAACAACAAAGCGAATTTGTTGTCATCAGCGTTATTTTAAATTCTCTCAAGTTTCAACTGTCGTGCCGAAATTATGGAAACTGTATCGAGAGAAGAACTTAAAGTACAGTTTACTGAGCTGGGTGTTCAAATTGATGAGGATGTCCTTGATGTTTGTAAGTATATGTAATAAATGTGTGTTGTTTGTTTAATGCATGCTAACATATTAAGTGATAATATATTTTCATTCGTTCAAAGTAAAACTTATTAAGTGCCTCCCTTGAAATGTTAAATATGTATTTCAAAATACACTTTTATGGAACAGTTTATCAGAAATGACTGAATGTCTAAACCGCCACATCAAAGAAATTCTTTGGCCTTAAGCTGTGTTGTAAAGTGTACATCTATTTAAAAATACGTGAGAGTCTTGGCTTCTTGCTGAACACCAATAAAGTAAAATTTTGATGAACGCAACGTGTAGCATAACCCTTGAAATAAATCTTGGGCTACATTGGACAAAATTCAGCATTCTTTGAAGAGTGCGGGGAAACCTTGATGCAAAAAAAAACTTCTTGGTTTAAACCTCTTAGTTTTTCTTTGTAAGTAAATAAGATAATTTCTATATTTTTGCAGATTTCTTTTATTATGCTATGTTTCCTGATATCACAATTCTTTAAGCCTAGTTTTGATATGAATAGCCTAGTTGTTTTTCACTTTTTTGCCAGAATCATCAGACCTATCAAGAGCAATGAGTTTTTTATAACATAGTTTAGGATCTTTCGTTGCTCATTTCCCAAAGGTTGGCACTGCCATTTCAGCATCATTCCTATTGAGTGTTGCATTAGTGTTTCTATTTCTTTTGAGTTCTGAGTTTCTCTTTAAGTAATTGATTTGTTGGTTTTCAATTTCTTCAAAGTGAATTCACCTCCATATTGAGGTTTTATACAGTAGCATATTAAGACTTACCACATTGTATAATTTAACTCTTGTGCCCACGGAGGAAGCTTTGCTGCACCTATGATACCTAAAATTCAGTGTAAAGACAAATTTGCTTTCTGTTTTTGCATATGTTAAAACATTGGCAAATGACCCGGGGGGAAGGAAAGGGATTTCAATGTAGGTTAAGATCGTACTTTTTCCATAGAATTGTCTGATAAATATTTTTTTCTTCCTTTGCCAAACATTACTAGGTTTTTGTTTTATTTATATTAACATTTTGATAATTTTTTAAGCAATATTCTTTTAACGCGTGTATACAGTTTTGGTGATTTGCCCAGGATCACCAGATCATCAATTTTTTAAAAATATTTTCAGGTTGTGAACTTTGTGTGAAATATGGTCTGGGCGAAGCTGATCTGGTGGAATCATGGATTGCGTACAGCTTCTCTACATCCAACGGTGCATTGCCAACACTTGACAACATTAGAGCGTTTGAGCGAGTTGAATTTATAAATAAGAAGAAACCATCAATGTCTAAAACAAGTTACGTGCCAATCTTCAGTGCAGCTGACAAGTATCCTTATGACTTTTTGTTGACCATTTTGAGTTAAATTTTTTATATTATTTATTTATTTTTATTATTATTTATTTTATATTATTTTTTATCAGTCTGAAGAGTCTTATATACTGCTTTAAATGTTTTGCTGGCCTGTATATTTCCTACTAGCTTCATCAAGCTGACAGATTTTAGCATTTTGTCGTATTGTCAGTCCCAACCCTTAGTTAAAAATATAACATAACATAATGTCCGTTGGCATTTATTATTATTATTATTATTTTTTTAATGAATCACTTCTCACCCCAGAAACCAAACAAGAAATTTGCCTCACATACCTTACCATTTTATTTCACTATGTTTTTTTTAACTAATTATATAGTAATTCACCGATCAGAAATTCATTGCCCAACAACAAATGCAAGACACCGAATGTAAGTTCAATTTAATATAAAAATGTAGTTTTTATTACCCTACAGTAATTTACTCAAATGTTCAAACAGTATAAAAACTCCCAGGAGAACTTCCGATTGAACTTTTCGCCTGCTGGATTCTCCCCTGACATGTGAGTTCTTCAATGGTTAAAAGTAATTATATTTAATAACTACATCTTTATTTACAGTTATACACCATCCACAAAATATAGTAGTAGAAAAAACAGTGGACAAGTTTTGGCTACAGCTGGGAAATCATTGTTCAACTGGGAATCTAAAAGTCAAAACATGAATGTAAAAGAATATAGAGAGACAAATTCAAAAGATTGGAAATATTTTTATAGCACACTGCGAAATATGTCCCTGATTATAGAAGATTCATCAATGGAACTTGCTCAAGCGATACTTAAACATCATTCACTCCCTGATCCTTCACCGATAACCAATCAAACAGAAGAAACAGTTTTTATTGGTCGAATTTGCCCTATTGAAAAGAACAAACCAGTCTTTATTTATGATTTATGCTCAAATGATGATGGAAAAGAGGATAGTACAAAAGAGCTTGATTTAACCAATATTAATGAATTTACATTATTTCCTGGTCAAGTCGTGGCCATTAAAGGAACAGCAGTTAGTAATAAAGTAGTTGCAACTGAAATCTTTAGTTCAGCACCTTTGCCACTACCTCCTCCGCCTTCGTTTTCAGGTTTTTATTTAACCTTATAATGCCCAATAATTATTTGATTCATGATTTACTTTAAAGGTAACTTGGAAATTTGTGTTGCGGCTGGTCCTATGACTCTTAGTGACACTCTCTCTTATGAACCATTTCAAGATCTTGTTAACTATGTGATAAAAAATAAGCCTAATATATTGATAATTATTGGACCGATTCTGGACTCTAATCATGTCAAAATTACTGAAGATGGAGTTGCTGAAACGTTTTCAGATTATTTCACAAGACTGATAAAACAAATGGAAGAATCTTTTCAAAAGTAAAATAATTCATATGTGTTTAAGATATAAATATGCTAACTTATATTTTTTCAGCATTAATATTCAAGTGTTTATAATATCAAATTCAAAAGATGCTATGAACATACCAGTTTATCCAACACCAATACCATCGTCCAACAATTTCAGTACTAATATAAAATTCTATCCAGACCCTTGCATTATTGATATAAATGGGTTGATCGTTGGAATCACATCAACAGATTTATTACTTCATTTAGGAAAATATGAATTGTCTAAGTAAGTAGAAAACAGATTGTCTCAAAACATTTGATAAGTAATTTATTTTTAGAATACAGTCGAATCGTCTCGGTGTGCTGGCTGGGCAGCTAATTAATCAACGTTCATTCTATCCTTTGTGGCCAAACGAAAGTGATTTTGTGTTTGAACTTAACCTTTGGCAGAAATATTCGAGGCTACCTGTCACTCCACATATCCTGATTATGCCATCAGACTTGCATTGTTTTCTCAAAGTATTTTTTTTTTTTTTTACCAGTTGCTGGTAATTATTGCAACATTATGAATATATCATTGTTTTCTATTTTTCAGGAAACTGCTGGATGTTTGATTGTTAATCCAGGACGGCTTACAAAAGGCATGGTGGGCGGTACGTTTTCATGTATTGAAATTCTGTCTCGAGAGGAGCCCTTGGAGTGGAAAACAGATACCCACATTGCAGCTAAAATAATAAGAATTTAATAAGTTAACTATATTTGAATAAACTTGTAAAATTTTATTTTATATTGAAAAACAATCTTGTATATACTTTATTTATATATAAATTATACTATGTAATTATTCATTATTTACTTCCTCAGGTTTTTTAAATATACTTATTCTATAAATTTGGATATTTTGAGTGTGTTAATAAAGCACATTTAAAAGGTAATGTTTAAAATTATATGCCATTTTTATTACAAAATATTTAGGGAAAGTTAGTTCTACTAATGGAAGTAACTCCTGTTTCTGTGTGAAGAGCTTTCTATCCAAAAACTGAGCCGTCTATAGTATTTGCGTAGTCAAAAGTATTTATACTTACTCAATACTTTGAGTCTAAAATTTCCATTATTGTAAAATTCATTTTTTCACATGGCTCTTAAGATTGATCTTAATAACCTACATCACACCAAACCGCATCTTACAAATAATCATTATAGTATAAATTGGTTGTTGTCGGTCGTTTTGGTCAGCTTATACTTTCTGGGCTAGTCTATCAGTATTTCAGGGTATCTATGTGATTTCTCATAACATACATGTAACTTATACAACGCATACAACTAACAGTGATTATTAAATTTTATGTTATCAGCCCTACCCCACAAAGAAATCTCACAATATTACAGTGCTTTAAACGTTTGCAGCATGCCAGAAAAATGTAAAGAGGCACCTGCCCTTACCATAGTTCTAATCTGGTGGAAGGGGAAAATTATGTAGTCTGTTGAGGAAGTCGCAAAATAAGGCGTGGGTAACACTTTCTGTGGGGCCATCGAAAATTAAAATCAACAATTGCAGCATGTTATACAAATACACTTATTGAGAAACTTTATTTAAATGAAAACAAAATCTCAAGTGCTCTGGAGCATAAATATTTCTTTATTCTGTACATTTGTATTTGGGCTTATTGGCCTACCCTCAGCAACCCCAATTGGTCAATCTGAGACTCCATACAATGTACTATTTGATATACACCATAACTACTAAAGCAACCAATAGTCTCTGGCAGATCTTTAATTTGTGCTCTCTGCCTTAGGACCTTACTCTGGCCTGATATCTTGCCACGATGAGCGGGAAATATTTGTCCTGGGCTTTGCAGTGGATTATGAAAACGCAGATGCTTGGATCAAGTAGCATAGAGAACATACAGCATAAATGTTAATTTTATATTAATTATACTTAATCTTTTAAAATATTTATTATTATAATTTCCACCTATATTGAAACATTTAATTGTTTTGGAAAAGAGAAAGTTACAGGTAAAGTTTGGTATTTGAAGAAGAGAGGCAGTTTCCAATTTTACTTGAACAATGAAAACTGTAGAAAGACCAAACATATTGCACAATATGAAAAAATAGTTTTCATCAATTTTCAAGTGATAAAAGATCCGGAGATGTGAGCTAAAATGTGTTTCGATGGTTAAGACTTCTGTACTGTTGGCTACACCAATTGTTACAATGAACAATGAAAACTGTAGAAAGACCGGTATAGAATATCTAGCCCTATTAAAAACAAAAACATTCTGGACTTTACTATGTGGTAATGCTTTCAGTACCGCCTGGCTGTTCGAACAGATGGATAGTCTTCTGTTAATGACACCTAGCCTTTTAATCTTCTCTAACGTTCGATAGACACAGTTTGAGACCAGCTTTCTACCTCTCTGAGTCTACATGTCGTCGACCTGAATAGACGACCAAGTCAAACTGAAACTTACCTCGGTACAGGCACGATTGACATGATACATCGTGTCACTTACATCTCTTAGTTCCATACATTCCCCTGCTTTCACTTTGTCAAATGTAATCTGATTTTGCAAATGCAAATATATCCGTCCCACCCAAGATATCACACATGCAGTGTTTTACGAAATTGAGATGAAACCACTGATTAAGCAGAAGACAAACAGCCTTTGAATTTTCACTATTTTTTTACAGGTTCTCTTCACTTTTAAGTTATGCCTTCACACTAGTTCAAAAATACGTGAGGTATGGTTTGGTAGAAAAGGATATTAGTTAGCAGAATACTGCTGACCTACCGAAACATCCTGACGCTATTACGGACAACACCGCAATCCTATCCTCTAACTCGAATCCTGTCCAAGCTACCTCCAACATCCAGGAACACCTTGAGCTTATGGAAGACTGGTGTAAAAAATGGAGGTATGGTATGGTACGGTGGAAAGGATACTAGGAAGGGAAGGAAGGTCCTATCCTGTATATCGCTTATACTGCCGACCTTCCGAAACATCCTGACACAAACATCATGTCTGCAGTATCCAATTACCAGTTCACCTATTATTTCAATTCTAACTCATAGATTTAGTAGTTCTAATGCTAACATAGGACAGGAGTGCAACTACTACAATTTCTGTGATGTTCCTTTGATGAACTTTTGAACATGCCTTTGTCCTTCATCTCCTTTGAATGAATAAAGGACTTATTTTTAATTCATTGTCAATAGGTGCTGTAAATTGGCCGAAGAAAGTTCAATAATTGAACTTTCTTCGGCCAATTTACTGTTGGTCTGTTCATGTCTTAGCCCTATTGTGCCCAGACAAGGGTAATTTTGTTTTTCCCTAATGTCTGGCTGGGCTAGATAATATCTACCTATAAATTTGTATTTCTTTCTCATTCTTCCTCCAAAGTCCAAATCATGCTGTCATTTGAAATCTTGCTATTGATGTGTAACTCAATCCTTTCTACGATTTCTAAACATTCTGTTATAAATATGTAATAACTAAAATAAAATATAGACAATTAAAACCTATAATTTTGTTGTTAATTTGGATGGAATAGTTTTTTTATGTAGTTTCTGTCAGTGGTTCATTATCTGCTGTATGGATACCGTCAGTGTTGAACAAGACCTTTCTGGAAGGAGTTTGTTTCTTGCCATCCCAGTAGTTTAATGTCATGCCACAACCCATCGTGGTTCCAAATGCTACACATCCTAAGACCAGGATAGCATTTATTAGACTTTTTTTTAAATATAAATAAAATAAACATACCTTTGTAAGCAGTGAGCGCAGACAGTGCATATCCAACAACGATACCTCCTCCTGGAAAATGCACAAAATTATAGTTTTGTCCGATAATAGAATGAATTTGTGTTCTGTGCAGAATTATGTTTTGATTACTGACCGATGTAAAAAAGACTTGTGTTTAAAAAATCGTTGGTGTCGGGGTTATTGCACCATTTAATCGAAATTGGGGTTTGCCCGTCGACGATCAGCCGCACATTTTCCATACTACCCCCGATTAATTTGTAAGTTTGTGATTAGTACGACACTGTAATTTCTTTTGAGAATATAACTGGCTGGGCGAATCCATTTCTGTTTTCAAAAAGGTAGGATTTCCGTTGGGAAAAACATCTGTTTAAAAACTGTTCGAACAAGAGTAAGAAGAAGGGAAAGTTGAGAACATACGAAACACAGGACACAAAACACAACACACAAGACACTCGCAGAACATGCACAGAGATGCTTAAGATCAGCAAGAAAAAGGGTTGCGTTATTGACGACTGGAAGATCGGCGTCTTATGTGAATATTTTTTCAGTGTTTTTTTTTTTTTTTAGGTTTAACTATGCTTTATAAATTTCGTGCTTATGTTTATTATAATGATTGCATTTTTATTCCAATTTAACGATGTGCTTTACTGTTGCATAAACACGTCCTGCTTCATTACCTACATCACATTTTGGATAATTCAACTTATTCCATTGTTCTCTTATATAATTAAACTTAGATTAATACACTCAATTTTACATTTAATCAAATAGAGTAGCGTGTGTGTTAAAATTTAAGAAGTGTTATAAAGAAGAAACATGGCCTCTTCCAAATTCAGATGATGATAGTGGTAGATAGGAAGTGGGTTTTTATTCCTCAAGCACTTTAGCCTCCCGTCTTATGTACTTTCCCAATTCTTCAGTTAAGTGCAATCTACTTGACACTTTTTCTAAGAAATACTAGGTTATTGATTGTTCTTGCTACAATTCCTGACCCTGGGACCTTGTTGCTTACTCCTTGTTATGTCTACATTGAGTGGTTGCTTTGATTACGTAGATGATATGGCTGTTTCTTCTTCCTTATTCCATAAATTACAAATGAGGTCATCATTACCTGTGTATGTATAGATATCAGATACCAGTGACCAGTATTTAATTCTATTACTTCTCTGAGTTCACCTGAAGTTCACTTTAATAGTTTCTCTTTTGGTTACTTATGATAACCAAATTGATTATGTATGCAACCGTAAATTTAAACCTTAATCAAGGGAGCCCAAATACCTGCAGTCTGGCTCAAGAACAGCTACACACTCTATATGGAGTAAGCGAGCCCTTCAATAAAGACGGAACAGCCATTACTGTGCCGGCAAAAGTGTCTGAGAAGTCAGCCTCGCATAGCCTATCTTTATTCAAGTGAAGTTGACCCTTCTATGAGTCAGATCTTCTGAAGATCACTTATCATCTCTTGAGTGTGCTCTTGAGATGTGAGAGCTTCTCTGCCAATCCAACCCATCAACGCTGCCATGTTCATGTTTTTAAATGCATTTTTAGTATCAGAGGGCCATATTGCAGTGGTTCAATTTGAACTATTAAAGTAATATTAACAGTCTTCTAGATTCAATAACTGTTAATAAAACACTAAAGTAATAATAATAAATAGTATAAAGTGTTTTTTGTTTTATTTTATATATATTTGTGCAAACATGCTGATTGTTGAAATTTTTGTTCCTCAAAAACATCAACATACAGTATAAAGGCCCTACTTAATTATCATTCTTTTTAATTATCATTTCACAAAATATATTTTTTTACATGATTTAAATTAATACTATATTAATTTATACATTGTTTCAAATTTGTGTATTAATAATTGTTGTCTTCAGGTTCAAGTTTGTTGATTGGGACTGGTTTAGCAGCAATATGTAAAGATGGTAAGGCAGCAATTTTTTAAAATACATATTTCTAATAGAATTTAACATAATTTAAAAAAAATCATATTGTTTATATAAACTGTTATATTAGAATGGCCGGTGTTACTTGGTGTCGGAATTGGCTTGGGCTTGATTGTCTCAGAAATGATATGGTTGGATGAACCAGTCCGATCTGATAAACCATTTTAGCCTTCAATAAAGGTAAATCTTCTTCTCGATAATGTAACTGAACACAAGTTGTGGCAAAGGTTCAATTAAGTTTAAGGGAAAATGAATAAAACTATAATATGACATGAAACATTCAATGATGTTTTTATGGATGGAAATTTTTCAGTTTTTTAAATTGACTCTTTGTTACTGAAATTTGACTGCCCATCTACTACCTATCTATAATTATCTAATAAACTCAAATTGTGTAATTAAAAAAAAAAGTTTTTATTGTTATATTTTCCAGGGCTGTGCATTTGTTGCTATATTGAAGAACAGCCAATCAAACAAATATGGACTATTATAAAGATTTTGTATGGCATGTCAATAAATAAATTAACACTTTTTCATCTTTTCATTTTGTTTTGTTACAGGTGCTGTGAAAGAAGAGTTAATTTTTTGTGTATTAATGTTATGTTTAAAATGTTCTTCTTTCACAAAACATCTTAATTGATACAATAAATAAAAATATATCAAATATAATTATTTCATGTGTTAATACGTTGAAGAGGAAAGTGAAAGTATAATCTAGTCTGTGGATTTGTATTGAGGATCCTTATCTAACAATTATTCTTTTCCACAAACGAGTTATAGTATTATTGTTATATGTGGGGTATTCATTAATGATTATTTAGGGATTGTGATATGCAATCTGGTGGGCATCTCATGATCTCCAAATAATTATTGTTATAGAATATTTATATAATATAGAAACACAATACCATCAAACAGTATCGACAAAATCTATCAACTTTAGTCGTTTACATTCATTTAGGCTATATTTGTAAAACGACCAATCTATATTATAAATTTTTAATATTCTAACCGAAAAGAATTGATAACTTAAACAAAAGAGGCAAACTGGCATGGTGCAGAATCCAGCATAAAATTACTACTTAGTTTAAGAAAAAATATATGTTTATCACAATCGTTATCGAAAATAAAACTGTCAGTCAAATTGGAATGAGAAAAAGCCTTGGAAATGAGAAAAAGAAAGAATCATGTTGACTTGCCTGAAGATATATCACAACTGGTTGACACATGGGCAACTTTTGAGACTGCAAAGAATTAGTTCCTCAAAGAATAATGTGTATGTGTGTGTATATATATATTGTTATAAGAGCTCTATCTTTGATAACCATTTCATTGTCCTAAGTCAAAACATATTCATACTATGTGTGTATATATACACTATAAACAAAAATCGTATAAACACCCATTATAAATAAAAATGAGCAATGATTTATTGAAATCTTGAGTTCTTGTTGTTGTTGTTCTTGGCAATGACAACATGACAAATTAAAACATAGAAACTAGGGAAGTGGAAGAAGTACATTAGAAATTAACAAAATTTTAAATTTTATGCTAATGCAAAAACAAATTAAGTAGAGGAAAATGTGCAGATATAAGATATAAATATATATACACATACATATATCATATATATATATATATATATATATATATATATATATAGAGAGAGAGAGAGAGAGATGCATTTACTCTGACAACTGTATATAAATGTTTGTTTAAAATTAAAATCACAACAGATGTAATTTCTTAGTATTATTTGTTATTATTTCAAATTACACATGTTGTAAATTTAACTTTATTCAGACACCAATTTGTTTTTCTATCAAAATTTTTAAATTCCAAATTCTCAGTGACAAAAATACAACAATAAGTAACAAAGGGAAATGTCAGGGTGATTACACAAAATTAACAAAATTTCCTTAGAGAAAAAAAGTACAAAAGTGGAAAATGGGTAATTAAAGTATAAACATGACCTACTTAAGTTTGTTTATCCATAGGTTTATTACATGACCAATTTAACAAAATTTCTATGTCTGATGAATGCCAAAGTTCACAGATCAAAATTGTTAAAGTGGTATTGTTACAAATTTTGTATTAACATGTTTAAGTTAATAGTCCTTAAATTTTATTAATCATTTTGAATAAAAAATAAATACAATCATTAGTAATACAAAATGAAAAGACAGAATATTTATAAATTTTGTATGACAACATATACATGGTCTGTCTGAGGTATCGTTAAGTCTTGTGTATCCATAATCCATATAGTAAATAGCTCTGTTTTAAGGACATAGTGATATGTATAAAAATATACAGCATTCATTTATGTAACTACAGTCATAAGTACATACAAGCTATATCATGTTGAATAAACTATTGTAAACAAAATCTGGTTTCAAATTATTAGGGCTGAAAAGACCAAAGGGGGAAACTTTAGCTGAAATAAGAGCAAGGGATGCTGCAAGGAAGAGGGAATTTGCTGAGAAACTGAAAAATCGCCCATCCGTCAGAGGAGATACAGATCCAAGTTCCGCTCGAGCAGATGCAGAGGCGTGTGCTGGTAAAAAGAAAATAAATAGATAATAATTTTACTTTCAAACTGCTCAGATTTCAGATAAATAAGTTCTAATTAATAAAAACGAATTAATAGCTTTGAAAAGGCCTAAGGGAGAAACCCTAGCAGAATTAAAAGCAAGGGATGCAGAAAGAAAAAGAGAATTGGCAGAGAAGTTGAAAAACCGTCAGCCAGTATCAACTTGTCCACGACCGTATTCAGCAGATGAAGACAGGCCTGATACTGCAGGTAATAAATATTTGTTTCAAAAGAAATTTTACCTACCCATTTTTCCTTGCGCTTACAGGACGAAAAAGACCAAGAGAGGCTCTATCAGATCTAAAGAAAAGAGAGGCAGAAAGGAAAAGAGAGTTGGCTGAGAAATTAAAGAGCAGACCATCCGTACAAGCGGCTGCCACTGGTTCAGCTGAACCATGCAAAAGGCCCACATCAGGTTAATAAAATAAATTAAAATATGATTATTTTTAATGAAAATTATGTCACAGCACGCAGAGGAGAAACTCTTGCTGAGCTACAAGCCAGAGATAGAGAAAGGAAAAAGGAGTTGCAAGCATTGAAAAAAGTGAAATCCAAATTAGGGACTCTAGGTAATTGTATATACTTGTTTCACTAAGCAATTACTTTTAATTCAATAATCAGCCTTCTACATGCAAATTCTACAATAATTTTTATTATACAGATTACAAACCCCGTGAAGCCAAGCCACGAGGAGAGACTCTAGCTGATTTGAAAAGAAAAAATTTAGAGATGAAAAAAAGACTGAAGGAAAAAGTTGCATCGAGAACTCCTCCACATTTGAGGGCAAAGAAAAGGGAGGATGTCGCACCCCGACCAGCTACAACAGGTGCAAGGCCGCGTACAGCAACATCGCAGACAGCTCAATGTGTCCGTCCTAAAACAACAACAGGCCCTGGAAGTAGGCCAAGGACTGGTAAATCACCAACTAGGCAGTGTGATTCCTCTGTTAGTAGAGGTAATTCTTAAAAAATAATACCGGGTTAAATTTTTAATATAAATTACCCGTAATTTTTAGCGGAGCAAGATGAAATTATAAGACTACGAGCGGAAATTGAAGATCTCAAGCAAATGCTTGCAGATGGTAAGAAAAAATTCGGTGATTAATTACACTCAAATCATACAAATTTATGGATTTAGTTAAACAAGAAGCTTGCCTAATGCCTCCTGGAGAGGCACCTCCGCGACCGACATACATGGCTAAACAAAGAGAATTAACAGACCCTACATTTGAAGGGACAAGATATCTTTTGGAAACAGCATACAAATCATTTGGAAAAATAGAGGCGATGTGCCCTAACTTTCTTAATGATGATGTTAAAAGGGCTGCTAAAGTCCTTATAGGACTTGCTGCTGGCTTTGTACCAGGCACTCCTTACCATTCTCTCTATAAAAGAGGTAGTATCTTTTTTTAAATTACAATTTTTTGTTGTTGTAATTTTCATTTTACTTGTAGCACTAAAAGAAGGACGTTCCGAGCCAGTTGATTCTCAATGTAAGTATGCAATATTTACTTTGTGTAAATATTATTTAACTAAAGTACAGTAATGTCAACAAACACAACCAAGAAAAAAGGTAGATTATAGGTAGTACTCTTAAGTTAGAATTTAATTAAATATAAAAATAATAAAAGAAATTTTACTACTAAGCTTTACTACCACAGCGTTTAAAAATTACTTAATGTTTTAGCAATGCTACCTGAGCAGATAGTCCTTCGACCAGGCGACGTAGACCCAAATGCAACGACAATTGTCAAAGTCACCGGGTCAGGAGATGTTGAGGAAACATGCGGCCCTTCAGAAGAACATATGGTAAAAGTGGTCCAGGCTAGGCCATCGCCTTATAGCACACAACATGTCAACTCACTAGCAGGCATTCAGGAATCGGTTGCTCTGCCGACTTTGCCAGAGGAAGATGAAGACGAGATGACTACTGAGCTGCGCGAACTACTAGAAAATCTAAGGCCTCCTGCTGATGATAGAGGAACTAAAGAATTGCGGGATGTGGTTGGTACAATCAGGGCTCCCAAATGGGAGGACAACCGTGAATATGGACTAGGCAGGCCAATTAGTCCTTTAAGAGATTTTGAAACAGAAGAGGGCAATATTGTTTGTATGAAACCGCAAACACCTGAGTCTGAAAGGAAACGAAGGAGGCATAAACAAGCAATGTAACCCAAAAATATATGTAATAATTACAAAAAAAATTATTATTTTCTATTTTTATGCTAGGAGGGAAAGAGATCTTGAAAAAATCGAAAGGCAGAAGAAAGCTTCCTTGATTAGATTAAGAAGAGAACTATGGGCTAAAGCTGGGGCAGTGCCACCAGGACTAGATGAGGGTATGATCAAAAGATCAATTTATTTATCAAGAGAATTTAACATTATTAAAAAAAAAAAATTTTTTTTCTAAGCAAACTCATATTTGACATATTATTTTAGAATATGAAGTTGATGAAGAAGGCAGAGTGCGTGTGGAAAACTTAATGCGTCCTTTACCACCTGTGGAAGACAATTTGATAGATTTTGGTCCGTATGGTGAGGAGCTTGTGCAGAATGTAGTTCCACGATCAAGATTTGCCAGACAGCTTGGCTTGGAGGGCGAGGGGCAAGGAGCTGATCTATGCCTTGGAGATCGCTACTAACTCCTATGCGTGCTGAAATTTTGTGGTATTCATAATAAAGTTCCATTGACACACCTGTATGTATTTGATTGATTATTAGAAAAAAAATTAATAAAGTGTAATAATAAAAAATTCTTTTTATCAACTTATTAAAATTGTTAAAAGAAAAAAAAAATAGTTTGATCGTAATTTTCTTGTTTCTCGTATGTAAAAAATACATTTAAAAGTTGAATAGTGTGTAGGTTGGTGTAAATATAAAAAATTAATTAAAGGTTTTTGAAAATTGATTAACGTTTTGGTCAAGATAAAAGTCACTGTCACGAGCAGGATTTGAACCCATGATTGGCTAAATACACTGCTGCTCTACCACTTGAGCTGTTGTGACCTCGATCCACTCAGACTCGAACCTCCTATCTCACCACCTCTTGAAATTGAAAAATGGCAAAAAGAAGGGAAAATTAAAAATGTTTAGATAACTGAAGTAATAAAGATATTTAAAACAAAATCAGTGCCTAAACGTTCATTAAAAAACAAAATAAAGAGCAAACAAAATCAGCTATATGTAAATAAAATTAGCACTCAGTAATTTGACTAAAATTTATTTTGTTAAAATATTCTGTTTATACGTATGCACTTGTTAATGTGCTATTTCATTAAAAGGAAAAATACTATAACAGTAATAATACAATATTACATACATGTGTATGCAACAATATTTATTTACATAAATACATAATACTGATTTAGTTATATTGCAAATCTAATTTTAAAAAATCATACAAATAACTCAACAATATGTTGATTTATCTATTAAATACATTTATTATTTTATTCCAAGAGGCAAAGGAAACAAACTGATAAATAATCATTCTTTCATAATTATTCAATCGTTTTTTCTAAATCTAGACAAAAATTAAAAATTCTTACTTCTGTAATAGAAAATTATTTTTTAACTATACAAGTTTCACAATTGAAATTATAAATTAAACTTAGTGAATATAACAACAAACCGATCGCGTTATTAATGACAAACTTTAACAACCTAACTGCTTATTTTTACTTTATAGAATTCTATTTTTACTGTAGAGCAGTAAAATGTCATAGTTATATTTACATCAATTATAATTAAAGTTTGCTTGTTTTATAGTATGATTTTTTAAAATATTTTTTTATAAATCCCTTCAGCCAGTTTTTTAAGTATTTTTACAATGAACATAGGCTGCAATATATCATAAAATGCATTTTTAAAAAGAAGGAACATAATTAACTACGACTTAGCGAACCTTAGCTATTTGCCAGCCCATCTATTATTACGTATATCTAAAAGTATGCATACAGATTAACTTAACAAAAGAGCATTATTTAATTTATAGAAGCTATTGAATTTATAAATAGAATATTTTTTGCTTACAACATATTGTTCACTTCAGAACAATTAACACAATGAAGCAATCACAACTAAACTTTATTTAAGCAAGTCTGTTTTTTGTCAATAAATTCTTGTAAAAGATAATGTATTATGTTAAAATAATTGTTTAATTTGGTTTTTTAAACTAAAGGATCAAACCATTGTATGAACAAGGGATAAGGAGACATAACAGATTTTGAAAAAATATATATATTACAAAAAAATTTTAATTAATAGGATACAAAAATCCACTGAGTAGGATAAAAAACAAACTGGCTAAATAATGGATAAAACTAGAAATAATAAACAAAATATGAATTTTTGGATTTTAATTGTTTTTAAAAGTTTTTAAACATTTTGTTGTGATCGTGTGAGAAACGAGGAGATTGTGATCATGTGTGAGAAGGGCTGACTTACATCACTGTGAGACAGGCTAGTCGTTATTTCTTTTGACTCTATCTTTAAAATTCCCTTATTTTTCATATTTATGCTCTCATATTCTTTTTAAAAAGCGGGATTATGGAAGTTCACAAATGTTTCAAGCGTCACTGGGATTTGCCCTTGATACGGGATGTTATACCGTACAACAGCCGAAGCAGATAGACATTTTAGAGTTGTGTAATTTATGAGGCAAATTGTATTTATTGGATTGCTCGCAATTAGAAGTGATGGGCTGTCTTTATTCCTGTTTGGTTGATCAAGATGTGCACCATGGTCCAATAATAGTTGTACCAACTGTAAGAAATATTTCTTTTAAAAAAATTATATTAAAATTTTATTTAAAAGACTTACATTACTAAAAAAATTGTAAGGATTTGCTGCCACATGTAGAGGAGTGGAGCGAGATTCATTCCTAGCATTTACAGGAGCTCCGCATTCCAAAAGCAATTCTATCACTTCTAAACTTGGAAAAATTAACTAAAAAAGAAAAATTCATTAGATAAGTTTTCTATTTTAAACTAATTTGTTACGTTGTTGTTTCTTGGAGAAAATCACGACAAGGAATAATGAACTTGAAGCTTCATCATCCCTGATCATAATTTTATGGTCATACTATTTGGCTTCCTTAAAACCCACTCAACATTTTACAAAGTACAAACAAAAGGATACAAGGATTGACAAAATAACACATAAACTAACCAGTGAAGATGGAAAAATGTGAAATGCACCGGGCAAACAAAGTGAAAAAGTTTAAACATGATCACCATGGAAGATCAAGCATTTAGTAGTAGTCATGCATTTAAAATTTGTTAATTTAATTATCACTAAATGTTTTATAGGTATACATATTTATTCAGATATCGTGAGATGCGGTCTGGTGTGATATAGGTATCAGAACATTTTCTTTGTCGTGCCAACGTTTCGATCTTTTATTGAGATCATCTTCAGAGCTCAAAGTGTTTGGTCTTCTATGTAAGTGTGCCATTCTTGCGTGTCATGATGAGAGTGCCAGTATACATATAACAGCAAGTTTTTGTTGGGTGGGGTTGGGAGGTATTTATGTAAATATGCTATATAAACCCTTGAGGTGCCGGTTTATGGTAAAAAAAAGCCTATTTGTAAGTACGTTGGGTTTGAATGCAGGGCCAATGGATTTTAACCCACTACAGTGATGAGCACTGTGTCCTTGCTTAAACTGTTGCATCCACTAACACACCCTAAGATGAATTAATTCAGAAAATAGATCTAATTTTTTCCTCTAACTCCGTGCTCATTATGATAATTAAAAAAAAATCAATTTGCCTTATGATGCCTTATGATTTTCATATTAGGCAGAGTACATTTGTTGATGAATTGATGATATAGTTTTTGGGAGGAATGGGAAAGAAAATTCCCTGGGTGACGGTGGGAACTGAACTCATGAATGCAGGGCCTATGAGTGCAATAAGTTTTTAAAATGTTAATTTATGCAAATTCAACCATTGTGAGAATACACCAAACATACTTGAATACTTACAAGATTATCATCTGTAAAATAACTGCTTTTGATCGTGTTTAGTCTAGAAACACAAAGGTGGAGTAGGGTGTCACCAGTGGAAGCTGAATGAGGATTGGCTTTGACTAGTTCTCTCACACTTTTTTTCACCAAAGATTTTTCTTCTTCTGTTTTGGCAGTTTCAACCATTAAGTAGATAAGGTGAGTTAAACATTTTAAAATACGATCGAAACTCTCCTGTTGTCTTTTATACACTGGACGAATCTGAAAGGTTTTATCATAAAAGAAAATTCTTCCTTGCATATTGATTATTGATAATTACATCAAGCAACTGCCTGCAGTATGAGATTTTATCAGCCAGGAGGTTGAAGGTAGCATGGACATCTTTGAACTTGGGCTCCTCCTCGTATCTCAAACCGCTGTTTGCCACCATTGCCACACTTTTGAGATTCAAATCGACAAAAAGGCGAACCAGCGCTTGTGCCGTAAAACATGTATCACTATATAATATCTGAAATGTTAATTGATTTTTTTTTTCAATACTCAACCAAACAAAATCGCAATTTATTAACTTACAGAATCTTTTTCAACTCTTATTTCTAATGCTCTCCTCCATAAATCTATACATTTCTGGAACCTCAGGTCATCAGCGTAAGCTGCTCCACGATACATAAGGCGGAATAGTGTATCCTTATGGTATGGGCCAAGGACCCTCTCACACACAAGTAGACTTTGAGTTCTCATAGCGTCTAAATCTAGTACAAGGTTTCTGAGTTCCTCCTCAGTCGTGAACTCAGTGGCATGTCCAAATGCAGCTCTTGGTTCTACCTTAGGCCGTTTTGGTATTGGAGGATTGGCTGATTCTCTTATTCTTATTGCAGTTTCCCAATGACTGTATGCTAACTGTACAAAGTAAGAAACCAATAAAAAAAAAGAACAGAAAAAAAATTTATACAAATAAAATTTAAAAGAAGTCAATGTTTTCTTAGTAATACAACAATAGTTTTATTTCATCAAAAGTTATTTTTAATATTTAAACATAAGAAATACCTTTATAAAATATTAGGTAAGTTAATTTCAAATAATGGCAGAAATAATTTTAGAAAAATTACTTTGACTTTTATAACAAGTATACAAAGAATACAGTTAATTTGACAAAAACCAGTAGAAGTTTTATTTTGAAAATGTTTTGTGACAATGCCGTTAACAAGGTTTCTTTTGAATTTCAATAAAAAAGAGAAGAATGAAGGTGAACAACAATAGGATTTATTGATCTGCATTGATCAATTGTTGCAATGTAAAGGCTATTTAAAAATCTTAATTTGACACTATGAATATTTATTCCTCTGTACAATTAGATAAAGATAAAAAAAAGTTCAATACATCATGAATTTCATAATAAAAAAAATATTTAACATACAAAACGTAGGTTTGTATGTTGAAATTAAAAGAAAAAAAAGTTTTTTTTTAATTTATAACAAAAACTCGTATGTAATACTTTCAAGAATATTTTTTTCTTCTCTCCCTCACTCATCTTATAGGCTTTAGGCTTCAGTATAAAAAGGTGGTGAACACGTTAAATTGCAATCAATAAAACATAAATTCACCATGAATAAATTACCTGTGTGTCAACATGTTCATCTAGAATCGTAGAACCGATCAGTTCATGGGCATCGGCCAGACGCTCCGGTGTATAATTAATAGTCTCAGTGAGGTAGCAGAATATCTGATCGGCCCCTTTAAGACAAGCAGTCTCCAAAGCATCATCGTTGTATCTACTCTTAGCAAAAGGGTCAGCACCATTTTCTAGGAGCAACTTCGTAGTTTCAAATCTATGTTCTTGAATTGCATAATGGAGAGCTGTTTTGTTCTGAAACATTTGTTTCACACAATATTTTACATTTAAAAATTACAAGGTATATTCATGTTTTTTGTACGACAACTTTCTTTAACTGTTCAACATTTACTCTTTATACAAGAAAGAGCACTATTTAGATTTAGATATTATTCAGACAGAAAGCATATACTGATGAGTTATACTGAAAAATAATACCTGTATATCCCTAGCATTGACTTTAGCACCATGTTGTAACAAATAAAGGCATAGTTGAACAGACTGAACGGAATTGATGAGACAAGTGCCACCGTTGTAGTTCGGTTTGAGAATGTCGGCACCACATTCGACTAAGTACGATACAATGTCAAGATGTGTCATAAAACAGGCACTCCGCACAGGGGTCGAACCCGAATCAGACACCGCATTGACATCTGCCCCATAGTGTACAAGGCAACGTATCACAGGTAGATTCCCGGAAACAGCCGCACACCACAGAGGTGTGACGTTGTGGACCGAGCGATCGTCGGGGACTTCGTAAAGGCCCTTTTGTTCGATGTCAGCATCACAGGTTGTTATGAGGTATTCGACAATCTCGACATGACCTCTCTTGCATGCGATAAAAAGGGGCGCGCAACCATCTTTCACCCTGCAGGCGATTTCCCTCCGGTCCGCCCTCGTGAACCTTTCCAACTTAGTCCTGAGACTGAAGGACAGCCGAGCACCTGGTACGACCGACTTGATTTCAACCATCAACTCTGTAAACAGGGCCTCCTTGTGACTCGACAAATCAGCTTTTCCAGTAAACCACATTATTCAGAAACGACTCAAACAACTTCTTGAACACTCCAGATAATAAGTCAACAACAAACCGACACAAAACTCTCAACAATACACATGACACCCCATTAGAGCATTTTGTTTCGAATAAAAATACATATTAAACATTGATATCTGCTTGTCTATTGTCACCACTGAGTTACCAGTTGGCTGTACTGAAAAAACGAAAATATAAAGAAAAGAAGAAACACGTCGGACTGATACCCACTTACTGCCCCTTAGACATTCACAAACTCTTTACATTTGCTCACTCGGATTTATATTTATCTAAGGAAAACGAAAACACCAAAAAAAGAACCTTCACCAAAATACAAAAGATAAGACATAAGACAAATCGGCCATTTTAAAAGAAGAATAGTATTCCTCATCAATCGATTGCAATATCATATAATTCTTTGAAGAAAATCGACATGAATCATCAATCATTAATATGTCACTCTTACAAACTTATAAATAACGACATATATAATTATGTTAAAATGACACGGGATATCTGTAAACATTAACTGTTAAACAGAGCGAACAAACACTTTAAGAAATTGCTACACGTTTGTATGTTTAAAATTAGACAAAAAAATAATGTCCAACAATTATTTTGTTTAAGCTGTAATTCTTGAAAAGCACAATCCAACTAAATCGACAATTTAATTCAAACCGTTGGGTTTTTTTTTCTAGCCAGCTAGACACATTTCTGCGTTAAAATCGATGAATAACAACCATATGCTTTTATAGAAAACTATCGACCGTTCTTCCAAGTAACCTGTAAAGCAGTAGACTTCAGAAATTTTGAAGGTTTTAAACTTTTGATATTTCTTTCAAACCTCATCAGGCCGTTCTAACATCAGACAATTGGCAATTTCAGCTAACCAAAAAACAAAATAAAAAAAGAAAAAACAATCGAAAATTTTTCATAATTTAGCAGATTCACGGAACGATGACCGGCGTTCTCAACTTAGCATCCGCTGATGAATTCAACACAGTCCTTAGGTGATTTTCAATTAGCATTAAAATTAAATTTTATAGTTTTTAGTATATATTTTTTTCAATTTATTAATTACCATGTACTGAAATGCATTGTTCCTTAAAAAAGTGGCGCATGGAAATTTTGATTTGTTGTACTTGCCTTTTCAGAAATACTAACACCTATATTTTTATAATCACGTATTTATTAAAAGATTTTCTTCAATCTGGTTCACACGGAGGCGATCAACGTGGAAGACAGGTATCGAGGAGATGGAGGTGACTGGAATGGGATACCAATTTTTTTGTCAATTGATACTCTTTTTGTACGAAGGCAACTGACAGGCCATTGTACAGTATATCTTACACATATTTCATTCTGTATCAACCAGATCGCTTGTCAAAACAGTCATTTACATTTCATATGCTTCCATTCTTTTTAAAATTGGACAGAAATTTGTTTTGGGATCACGTGGATAAAGATGTTAACAAAGCACATGAAATGTGTTATAATTGCTATGTGAGAAGAAAAGTGAGACTTGGGATTACTCTATTCCCACAATTATTATTTGGAGATAGTGAGATGCGGTCTGGTGTTACATAGGCTTTAGTAAAACATTTCTTTATTGTGCCTACATTTCAATCTTTATTGAGATCATCTTCATGGCTCAAAATGTTTGTTTTCTATGTAGATGTGTCATTCTTGTTTATTGTGTTGAGAGGGCATTCTTGTGTTTTGGCACTCTCACTGAAGATGATCTCAATAAAGATCGAATTGTCGGCACAACAAAGAAAATGTTTTTCTAAAAGCTATGTCACACCAGACTGCAACTCATCATCTTCAAATAATCATAGGCTATGGTCCCTAAACATCCTTTATAACTCATTAGTGGCTGGCTAGCCAACACCAGACCAAAATGCCAGGCAAGGAACAGACACCTAAATCAGCTCTTCACCCCTCAAGGCCTTAGAGGTTAAAACAGTGGTTCACTCATCAGAAGGCAGCAAGCGGTTTGGGAACCGCAGCCCTCATGTATATTTCTGCATTTACTGACTATATTAAAAGTGTGTAACTATATTTTTATTTCTAAAGAAATGCCACCTCACACCATAATTGAACAACCTCCGAATGGCCCTCTTCTAGCTGTACTGATATACAGCTGCAGCATAACTTGAATAACACTGATTTACCATCCTTAATGAGTGGAGTAGCATGGGCTGATTGCTTGGTGATTATGGGCACATTATCGTTTTCCACTTTAATACAATAGTGAATAAACATTTTTTAAAGGATTAAAAAGGATTTTGAGAATTCACATTGTGGGAATTTTAAATTAAAATAGGAATTAGGAGTTTTGCCTCACAATCAGCAAAAACAAATACTTCTTATTTAATTATAAATATTAAATAATTTTTAAAGCATTAAAACAAAACATTGACAAATTAAAAGAGAAATCAAAATTTCAAAATGTGCCACATTTTTTGTAGAGCAGTATAGTTTATTTCAGTTCCAGATAATTTGTTTCAATAGAAGGGTCCTAGGACTTGTATTTATTCCAACCTTAGTAATTTATTTGTAATATTTACTCAAAGTGCTTACAATTATTTTCTATTAAAGGAGTGCCGGCCTTATGGTTTGCCACTTTTATGCCGATTGGGTTGACCAATGTCGCCACATGGAAAAGATCCTTATCGAAATGGCCAATTTACCTGAGTACAAAGTATTTATTTTTCATTACTTAAGATATCAACTTGAATAATCAAAACAAAATACTATTCAGGGTGTGAAATTTGCTAAACTGCAAGCTGAAGATGTACCTGTTATTTCTCACAAGTACGGGATTGCAGCCGTCCCGACGATATTGATACTCAGGCGTAATCAAGTTGTTGACCGGGTTGAGGGTGCCAATCCTGGGACTTTAATCAGCAAGTTGAAACAACAGGTGGCTTTGGTCTCCATTTCTTGTAGAAAGATAGCCATGTACAGTGTGTATTTTTTTTTTCTAGATCAATAACATAAAATTGGACAAATTTCCTGAAGGTGCTCAACCATTACCAGCTGGTGGAGAACCATTAGAGCTTAATGAGAGATTAAAAAAGCTTACAAACAAATCTGCAGTGATGCTTTTTATGAAAGGTATTCTGAATAACAATAAAAGGATATTAGTAAATAATATTCAAATCAATAGATCATTATGATGGCCTCTTAACGCTGGTTCAGTGTGCCTCAGGGGTTCCATGTGGGTCCCTTATTGTTCCTTATTTTCATGATATCAACATGAACACATGAATGAGTGAATTATTGATTAATTTCTGTATTGATGTCATGATTGTTTTAGCCTTTATTCTTTTATTATATGTATATATACTAGGTAAAAGGATAAATTGTCCATTAAACAAGTTAACATATATATACAAAAATTTATTTTAGGTTCTGTGGATGAACCAAAATGCGGGTTCTCAAGACAGATCATTGATATTCTAAGGTCGGTAAAAGCTGATTTCAAAACATTCGACATCTTGACTGACAATGAAGTCCGCGAGGGTTTAAAAAAATATTCTGAGTGGCCAACATATCCACAGGTTTTGTTTTAGACCTATTGCTATAATTACTTTGTATGATTTTTTCTTTTGTTTTAGTTGTATGTCAATGGAAAACTGATAGGTGGTTTGGATGTGGTCAAAGAACTTCATGCTTCAGGAGAACTTAATGATATTTTACCCAGAATTCATAATCTTGAAGATAGGTATAAATTTTCACATACATATTTGAGGAATTGAGTACTACATTTATTATTCTTTATTACAAATTCAGTCATTTTGTAGTATACTACTGTAACATGATTTTCTTGGTTTTTACATACCTTTTATTTTTTTAAAACATTTAATATACTAACTAACTACTACTAGTACTACTATACTTGTAATACTAATATAGAATTCTGCTTGTAATGAAGATGTTAATACCCAATAAAAATACAGATGGCTTTAGTCTCGGGGGATGGTCTCAAGTGCTGTAAAATAATTTTGTGTTCAGATGGAAAATACAAAGCCAAATTTTCTTTTTTTCCAGATTGAAGTTCTTAATTAAAAAGGCTCCAGTAATGTTATTTATGAAAGGTAACAAAGAACAACCACAATGTGGCTTTAGCAGACAGATGGTCCATATATTAAACGACTGCAAGTAAGTGTATTTTGAAAAATTTCAAATTTTTTAAAAGTTCTTTCGAGATTAAAATTTAAATTGGGTTCTTAGGGTTTCTTATGAAACGTTCGATATCCTCAAAGATGAAGATATTCGGCAGGGCCTCAAAAAATTCTCCAACTGGCCAACCTACCCTCAGTTGTACGTGAGAGGAGAACTTATTGGAGGGCTTGATGTAGTAAAGGAACTCCAGCAGTCAAATCAACTTCTTCCCGCTCTTGCACTATCCCCAAAGCATAACAAATGTCCATAATTTGATTAAAAAATATATGTAGAAGGTTTTCGATTGCATATGTACAGTGTTTTTACTTCAAAGTGAGAAATAAACTGGTAATTAAGTTAATTAATCAATTTGATTCACTTGACCTGGAAAGCAAATGTCCGAATCTATTTCAAAATTAAGAAAATTTGGTGGCATCAGTGGCCACAATGTTTATTGCATTGACACAGAAGGTCACACGCACCATTGGAAGGTCTCTCATTAAAATGTCAACAGCCTTGAATTTGAATCCAAAGTTCTTCCAAATGGGCATTTTATTTTGTGTCCAAAACAATGAAACCCTGGGGATTGATAGTACAGCTTGTAAACCCCCCCCCCCATCAAAATAAGTTTGGAAAAAACAACATCCCAATAGAAGTCTTGGATGATATCTAAAAAGTCACATTTGGTCTCTAAAAGAAAAGAAAAACTTAAAAATTATGATATTACCCTATCTGATAGGCCTTTTAGCGATTTATCTAATATGTTCAAATATAAAATAAAAACTAAGTATATAGCAATGTATATTGATTTTTTATTTATTTACAAAAAGCATTTATAAAGTCAAGCACTAAAATGGACCTCAGATTTTTCATTTGCCAATAAGTCTTCATGCATTCTTTTTTTTGATTTGTCTTCCTTCTTGAGGGCTGACTTTCGCCAAGTTTCATTCTCAAATTTATCTTTTTGTACTAATTTTATTACTCTGGAAAAGAAAAATTTATTGTTTTTTTTTTTTTTTTTTTTTGCGATAACCAAGCTATCAAGAGGCAATTTAGACTGTTTTAAAGCATATATTGCTCCAAAGTAATAAGAATTAAGGAGGAAATCGGGTTGATTTATTGTATTTTACTGATTGGTTAATTAATTGGTTCAAAATTTATCAAAGAAATTTTACAATCCTATTTCAAATCCCCATAGTATACAGTCAACAGTTTCTAAATTAATTACTCAAATGTGTTTTCATTTCAGGTATGCAAAATGTCTAACATCCTGTAATATCAAGATAAAACAATAAAAAAATAATTTCTAATTTATCATTTGTATCCCAGTATTTTGTATCCCCAAATGGCCCCCCATCACCCTGATTGAATGCCATGTATTTAAGAGTGAATAGATGACATTAGGAACTGAAATGACCTAGTTGTTGACAGCCCCTGGGGCCCAACCACCAACGTTAAGACTATGGATATGATATGACTAAGTTCTGACTCCTGACTGCCAAAACTTGGAGTGGGTGATTCTCAAGGTCTACTGGTAACTTATTGTAAATCATAAAACCTGGAATTGCTGGTGGACTGCAAGAAAGTTCAACTCTATGCATGTGCAGATTCGAGCTTATATAAATCACTAATAAGAACTGAATATATTTGCAAACATACTCTTCAATTTCTTCCAAGTGTATCTTCTCTCTATATGCTCTATCCCTCTGCTCTTTCTTAATATGCTCAAGATATTTTAACACTTCACCTTTTTCAAGAGTTTCTGAAAATATAAAATAATTAGATTCACAATATGGAGGTTATTAATTAACAAAATACTTTTTTGCTCAGGTTTTGTAATCTGTTTGTCTTCTTTGGGCTTGTTTTCTTTACTAAACTGAAAATTTTACAAATTTAAAATTAATGGATACTGAAATTGCAAGTTTTATTTATCCATTTACATCTTTTTGTAGAGTAGGTGCTCTTATTAAAATATCATTCAGTGTGTATGATACTTGTTTTTCTTGTGGTTCCCAATGCTTACTGCCAGTTTCTACAGAAAGTACACCTACTGATATTTTTTCCTCGGGTTCAGTGTCATCTTTCCTAGTAGCCTTATTGTTTTTAAAACCTTGACTCTCTGTTTGTTCTGATATTTTATTAATATCACCTATCAGGAGAAATTTATTAAAATTATATATTTAAAATTGTAAGGATGATGAGGGAAAAACCTAGTTTTGAGTAAGCATTTATAAGTGCATCTTCCATGAGGGCTGATAGAGAGTTCATAGGTTGCTTCAGTTCATTATTTTTATCTTTCATCACAGCCAAAAATTCATAAGCCCACTGTAGTTGTGCAATTCCTTAAATACATGTCCACATTATAATGAAGACAATGAACAAATGAAAACATTATCTACCTAGCCCTTTTTTTTCTGATTCTCTTTTTGAATAAAGTTTCCACGTAACTGCCAAGAGGTGATCCATGAGAAGCCAGAACGGCGGCGACATTGCCAATCTTACACCACTTGTTTTAGACATTTGTGTGAAAGAGTACAACTGAGGGGTGAATGCTGCTTCACTTTCAGCATCGTCTTTCTTTTTGTCAATAGGTAAATCTTGCACTGCCTTTTCATCAGTTTCAGCATCATTTACCTGTGATGGTTCTTGTTTTACCTCTTTTTCTTTGTCCAGTTCATTCCCTTTATTACTAGAAAATATAAATAAACAATTAATATATATTTTACATATAAAAATGATTTTAATTAAAACTTTACAACTTGGCATCCGGGCCAACCTCTGATTGAATTTTCATTTTATCTCTATAAAATAATACATTTTGTGAGTAAATTTAAAAAGTTCTTGTTGATATAGCTTTTACCCTTTTAAGTCCTTATTCTTCTGCATTCTTTTTTGTCTGGAATTAAACAGTAGAAAACATTTTTTTTAATATTACTTCAAATAAAAACATACACTAATATATATAAGAGAGAGAGAGAGAGTAAAATGCCACCTAATATGCTAATAAAAATGCTTGAGCACAGCAGTGAGTTCCCCGTTCCGTTTAGAGGAAATAGGACTGTATTACTGTACATAGCACATTACAGCAATACAGACACCACATTTGGTGTCTTATGTACTTTCAGCATATAGAGCAAGAGCATATGCAGTATCCAAGGTGGGGGGAGGTAGGTATGTAATTTTAAGTCACATGGCTTAGGTTTGTTAGAGGACTTGTTAAACATTTTGAACAATTTCTCTGCCCTACACTTTTTAATAGAAAATATTGAAAATGAAATATAATAAAATTATAAGTATTATTTAACAAACAAAAACACAATCATAATCGGCTTCAGATTATTTGAAATAACTTCCAATGTCTTACATAGTATAAAAGGAAAAATTTACATAAAGTGTACTGTGATTGCGAGCTGAGGTCACATTAGTCAACATAGACAGCCCTGTAGTTTGGGCATATCTGATCACCACAAACCCACCAATGAAGATGGCGAGTCAGACCAAATCAGTGAAAATGGTCTGACCAGTAAAAATGGCCAAAATACAAACAAATTGTTTGTTGTTCTCTTATTTATTGATAAATATGTTAATTAAATATACAACAAATAGTTACCTGGATTGGTCCCTTGATTTAGAAGACACTTGATGTTTTCGTTTATCTCTAAACAATAACAAGAACTACAATAACACAAGCCAATTATGATTATTATGAAATAACAGAAACTCATACTTAAATGAGATTTTATTCAATTTTAATTTTAATAAATAGAATGTGGTTTAAAAAATCGATTAAATAAATGACAAATTAGGGTAATTACAAGATTCAATTTATTAGACCTTAAAGTTACCTGGATGAGTCTTTAGATCGGACAGATTCACTTTTTTTCAGATTTTCTCTATAAAAAAATAAAGATAGTGTGTTATTAAGTGAAGAATTTTGTTTTGTAATACTCATTTTTTTCCAAAACTACTTGCAATAAAGTATCAACTATATTAGTTACTATTGATATATTATAGCTCTCAATATCATCAATTATCCTAGGAAGAATGTATGGCTTTTTAAATTTACCTTGGTTCACTTTTTTTCATATTTGATCTAAAAAAATGAAAGTAGCATGTTATCAAATAAAATATTTTATTTTGAAATATTCATTTGTACCAGAACAGCTTGTACTAAAGTATCATTAAGTTATTATTGACATTATTATAGCTTTTAATATCCTCAATTATGTTAGGAAGAATGCACGGTTTTTAAATTACCTTGTTTCACTGCCTTTAGCAGAAATGTTGCTTTGATTTTGTGATTTTTCGGAGCTTGTGTGACCTAAACAGAGTGCTTCTAATCCCATCCCCAGAAAGCTGGTTATGTAAAATAAAAAAAATACCCGATATAATCAATCAGAATAGTTACAGTAAATATAACTTGTAAAATTTAATATCTGGGGTACTATATGATTGAAAGGATGCTATTCTTAGGCAATGATCGTATATTATATGTAAAAAAAGCAAAACTAAAGTCATTAATAAAACAGCCTACTGGCTTTATACCCAACAACCTCTGGTCACTCACGAAGTTTAGTATGGTTGCCAAAAACCTTCGAAAAGAAGTCACAGGATTGTCTAAAGAATTTACAAACATTAGCATTTCATAACATTACTGGAGCATAACATAATTGCCCTATTTCAGTAATGAATGTTGCAAGCCTATTTCCAGAGGATGACATTCGAAAGGGCCAACAGGCTCATAAAACAAAATTAAATTAAACTTGATCTAAGAGTTAGTCATCTTAAAATCCTAACAAAGATAAAATAAGTAAGATGGCTATAAAAATGTCTGACAAAAGGCTTCTAAAAGAAAACTTTGATAGACCCTTTGAAATAAAAATAACAATGAAAGATATTTAAAGGAATAAAAACCCTGGCATAAATACAAGTCGGATTATCTAAAGACTAGACCACCTTAGCAGCTAATCATGCCAATATATTCATTATATAATGAAATACACATAACAGAATCTTAGCATTAGAGTATCTATATTTTAAAAAAAATTGTGCAATAATTATACAAATTAATATCAATTAAATCATTAAATATTATGATACACAATAAAAGCTTATTTAAGAAATTTGATAGTATGTAAAAGCTTATAGTTGAAATATTTGTTGATTTATATAGGTAGAAACTCTTTCCTTCCAAAAAATGCTGAAGCTTTGAATGCCGAATTTTAATATTGAAACTTTGCACGTCATTAAAGTAATTGTTATTGTGTTTAAGTAATGCAAGAGTATCTTTACAGCCAATTTTGAAAGCCTACACAAAAATATTGTAACATCGATAATAGGAAGTTTAACATGGGGATTTGGCTTGGTGAAAAATGCATCAAGAAATGTAAAGATTATTTAATCAACTGTTCAAAAAAAAAAAAAAAAAAAAAATGGCTTCTAATAAAAGTTATGTGTTTGTGTTTCATTTCAAATGGTGTTTTTCTTTGACATATTCACTATTTGGTGTATGTCAAAAAATATGTTCATAAATTAATGCATTATTGTATAATGTAGTTATAAAGGTAATTTTTTAAAAGAACAATTGTTTTGTATAATTATTGTGGCTATTGCATTTACTTAGATGATTGATTGTCTCTTGTAGACCCCTTGGCATAAACCTAGATGCAATGTAAAAATTAAGATCATAAATCCATTTATAGCCAGATTTGTCTAGCATCTGAAAGGATTCATAATTTTTTGAAGTTGGTCTGTGTGAAGATGGTGTCATGGTGAAATGTGTCTTTGGCCACCAAGCTGAAAGGTTTAACCCTTCACACACACATATCAACCCTGCAATTTTATATTCTACAAACTAAATAAATAAAAATTGTGATAAGTCAATACATTTTTTCTAAACTTTTGAAAAATAGTATGGGGATTTTACATTATTTATGCTGGTCTAACATATAATTACTGAGTTTAATTCAATCAATTTTCAATATACAAATTGACCACAAGGCTACAGTTCCCAACGACCGAATTTCACAATTAATGTTTTTATTAACAAGATTAATAAACTGGATTGTATACCTGTCGGAATCCTTGGAGTTAGAAGGTTCAACTTTTTGGCTGGATCTATTGAAAAAAACACATACATTGTGAAAAAAGAAAATTATTATATAAAGGATAAATTCTCTAAATTTGTCCACATCCTGAGCATTATGTAGACAATTTTTTTCTGGTTTAAGTTTACCTTGATTCATTGGTTTTAATGGATTCAGCATTTTGATTTTGAGATCTAAAAAATAAATAAATAAATGAATAATGATAATAATAGTAATTGTTATAGGTTGAGATGGGGAGTTGGTGTTCGGGTGGATCGAAGTTACGATAGCTCAATGGTTAGGACGGTGGTGTATTGAGCCAAAGGTCATGGGTTCGAATCTTGCTCGGAGACACTAACTTATTCATTTCAACCAAGATCTTATGTAAAAATATTAAATAATTGAAAGAAGTAATTTGGCGGCCAATCAAAACCGCTAAATTATAATGGAAATAATAATTATAAAACAAATCAAAATGCTCTATACTGAACAGAATCAATATTGATTAAAACTTTTATGTACATTAACACCTAATAATGTATATATATATATATATATATATATATAT
>CM077106.1:20236325-20263207 GCA_039619505.1 Cimex hemipterus | reverse complement strand
CGTAATGGACATATATATATATATATATATATATATATATATATATATAGGGGATAAAGGGGGCTAAGATGAAAATGACATCAGTCTACGAATCGTTAACTATTAAATCTAGAATGTTGTTGGAATTAAATTTTAGTTTGGACTGGTAACATTACACTTCACACTCTGGAGGCACATATGCTTGGCATGACAGAAACAAACCTACAGATATTGCCAGGAAAAAGGACAAAAAGGAATGTGACCTATGTTGGTGTGAAGGCTTGAGGCTGTTGAGATTCCTACTCCTGGGCGTGGAAAAGCCTGAAGAAGCTTTGGGATCTGGCAGAAAGACGTGAGCTTTTAATAAGGTGCTTTAGATTTCAAAAATAAAATGGAGTTGAATAGACCAATAATAGTTAGGATGCACAGGTAAAGCGGCTGATTAATACCACTAATTTTTCATCTAACTTTACATAACCAATTCAAATACATATGGATTAGTAATTATATATTAATTTGGCTGTTACCAATCATTTTTGTCTGGTTATTTCTTACTGGGTTGATTTGCTAGATATGTTTCAAAATTTCTTCATCTTCAGTGTTTATCTGGCAAACCAATCTAGTGAGAATAGGCATACTAAAATGATCATTAATGATCAAATTACAGGTTCATCACTGCAGATCACATGATCTTTCAATTACTATATTAAATAAGTAGACTAATCTCAAATAATTGATATTCTATCTAATTTTTACATTATACTAAAAATACTGGTTACTGAATTTTTGTAAATTTACCTTGTTTGTGATTCACTCCCTTTAGCCAAATCATTGGTTGGATTTTGTGATCTAAAAAATGTAAAACAAGGTTTTTAGTATAAATATGTATAGTTTTTCTTTAGTTATATTATAAAATTACTTTTTTATTCATAAAATATTTTTTTTTTCTTTTCTTTTTTTTTAGGAATGCTACATAACTTATTTTGGATGGTGTAACGATTATTATTCTAAGAATATATTATTCTAAAAATACTGGTTAATGCATTTTTTTGTAAATTTACCTTGATTGTGATTCACTATCTTTAGCCAAATCATTGGTTGGATTTTGTGATCTAAAAATGTAAAACAAGATTTTGAGTATAAAGTATGTTTAGTTTTTCTTGAATAATTTTGTAAAATTATTTTTTTTATTCATAAAACAAAATCATTTATTTAATAATAGAACAAAAAATGGTTATTTAATTAATCAATGTCTACATATTTACTAAGTTAAAGTTTATTTGTAATTCATTATTGGTTTTATGTATGTAGCTTTCATTTTAGAACAAAATTTAATTTGTCTTGTAATGTCAATTCATTCCCTTGTACAAACTCATGGCTTTGATTTTGCGATCTACCAGTTTTTTTTTTAGGAACACTACATACTATACCAACTTGTTTTGGATAGTATAACGATTATTATTCTACAAAGATTTTTATTTCTTCGGGGACCCTAGGAGAAAATAGTTTTATGATTGTAGTTTTAATGGTTTACATGTATACATATTCTTGTAGCTTGCTCAATCTGGTCTGGCTAAGAACTTGTCAAAAAGAGGCAAGAGAAATGTTGAATTATATGGGTTATAGAAAACCAGCCAGACTAGGTAAACCAGGATGTCAGGGACTATGAACCTAGCAGACCCAAACACAGTGTGTCACAAAATTTGTTTTCATTACGAAGATGGACAAAGTTGAACTGTATACCTGGAAGAATCCTTAGATTTGACAGGTTCAATTTTCTGATTAGATCTAAAAATTATTATCTATGAATATAACTTTATTTATATATTTAATGATGTATGTTTTTAGACATGGTTGTTAAAATTACCTTGATGGTTGCTTGGATTTCAGGGAATCATGGCTTATTGCTCTAAAATGTACAAAAAAAAGATAATTAGAAATTAAATCAACAAAAAAAAAGTCACAAACAATCTGCATCTCGGATTTAAAATAAATAAATAAAATAAAATAAATTCAATTGTTATTGGCCAAGCTTTTAACTTATTTTAAGATCATCAACAGACTAAGGCAATCTTAAAGATGCGTACAAATTTGCATAATTATTAAGTTTTTAATAGATCCAACAGTGTTCATGGCAATATTGAAACTTAATATGTCTTCAAGGAAAAAGAAATTTCACAGCATCTAGTAAGAACTTAATAGTTATGTCAATTTGTGTATGTCTTTAATATTATTTTGCCCTTTTTTTGAAGTAGGTTGAATACTTGGCTGATAGAACTTGAATTTGTTTTTTCATCAAAGCGATACCAAGATCCTGAGTATTTATGAAACAAAAAAGAAAGGAAAAGGTTAAATTTAAAAATGTCAGTCATAATGAATCATTTACAAAATTACTATTTAACTTTTAACACACTAGAATGTAAATGTAAATGGGTTTTTTGTTTTATTGTATAAAAAAATTTTCAAGATAGATTTCTTAACTGAAATTATAAGAGAAATATATCTAATGAAATTTAAGAAACAGAAAACTTACACTTTTTTAATTTCAGACTCATCATTAGTTTTTTCCCTGTAAAAAAATCAACAAAACAATTAATTGTACTAGTTCAAAGTTCATAAAAACCAAATTATATATATAAAATTTTCACTCTGTTTTGCTGCTGGTATTTCCTTCCTTTGGCCTGCAACAGTATTGTTCAGTTTAAACTTAAAAGACGGCTAAAAAATTTAAATTTCTGCCAATTACTTAATTATAATTTACGTTATAGTTCCTGCATTGCCTTCTTCTGATCTGAAAGTATACAAATAAAAACAAAAAGGTCAGTAATTGTTTTTGAATTGTAAAAAAATGTTGTTTTTTGTACCTTTGGTCATTATTTTCCCGGTTCTGCTTCCGTTTTTCTTTTAACTCAGCCTGTGCTTGCATCAAGGTTTCCCTGCAATTTGAAAACATATCACTGTTTACAAAATTTTTAAATTTGTATTGTTACATAGATATGTAAAAGAAAAATATTTTCATTTATTTCTTTCATCTTACAAAACTTGATTGTTTGTTATAAGGTAAAACCTACTTAAAATACTTGATGTTCAAAATCAATAAATTAATCAAATATCCTTTGTTTCGATAATTTTTTAAACTAAATTATATATAAATGAAAAAATCTAGATGATAAACATGGTAAAACAGTACAAAATCTTCTATAATTTTACATCATTCCTCTTGAAATAATTAATAAAGTTTTTTATACAGTAATGACAGTCATATATTTTAAAATACAAAAGGACACACTTGTTTAGTCATTAGTTTATTTCATTTTCTCGGTATATTTTACACATTTTAAAATAGTTTCATAACTCAATCATTCAATTATGAATCAAAATTTCCTTTCCTGTTTTATTTTATTTTTTATTTATTTATATTATCATAAAATGTATTATGCATGGAATACCAACATAAGGTCTCAGATTAGAATCACCTGTATTCATAAAAAACTTACTCTTTTTGGTTCATGGTTTAACTTGTGAACTGGGCACTCAAACTGCTTCTTGAAAGACTGGAAAAGTGGGTGTGAAATGTAATCTTGTGTTGGGCGAATAGTTCTTACAGGAAGAAGTGTTTTGATGTGTCTTGGCTTGTTTCACGAATACATATGTTTTTTATTTTGTTTAAAGATATTAAAAATTATTACAGAAAAACAATTAAGCGTTTAGAGTTTCTTTATTCATTTTTACCTCTTCGTTACTTTTACATTAACCTTAATATTCCTAGGAAATAAAACAAAATTCTTTATTAAATACGAAGTAATCAAAGTGCAAACGAAAAAATAAGTTCAACAGTTTAATATTTTAAGTGAAAGTATTGAGAATTAAAAAAGAAAAAAAAAATCACCATGTTATTCCTTCTGAAAATTTCTTCTCTTTTGTTCTTCGTTTTTGTTTATAATTTTGCCTACAATCGAATTCATTAATTTCAAGCAAAGTATTAAACAAAAAAAACTTACTGGTCTTTATTGAAATTTGTATAATTCTTATTGAATTCACTGCAAAATGAAAGTAGTATTAACTAAATTTACAATTTTATATTATAAACAACAGCCTTATATTCAAACTTTGTGAGTTTCTTAAATCTTTTTTTAATTTCTTTTAAACTTTCATCAGATCTATCTTCTGAAACTTTTGTCTGCTGTAGCTCATCCAAACGGCACTTTTTGTGTACTTTGAGGTAGCTAGAATAAGTTTTGGATTATGAATGGTATTTTTTAAAACAATTACTTACGATTCAAGCTTGTTGATGCAATCTAATTCAGTGCATCCCTTCAAAATAAGTATTTTTTTACAAATTGATAGGCATTTTTGAAACTTTTCAACAAATTCCTCATCAAAAGACATTTCAAAGGAAAACTAACATCTGTCAACAATTTCAAAATTATTTAATTTTATGATGGGAATGCATAATTTTTAAAATTCAATGGGTTGTTTTTGTTTTTAATGAGTCAGTATGTATTTTTCATTCTATGGTAGAAAATATAAACTATTTTCATTTTTGGACATACTCTTTACTTGTTCATTTCTTCAGTATATTAAAAAAATCTTACTTTTGGAAAGAGAAAATGTTCATCTCTCCTCGTTTCTCACACATTCACCTTAGTTTTTGTAATAATTTATTATTTTTTTAGAATAGTCATTTTTCAAGAATTAGT
The DNA here is from genome assembly GCA_039619505.1 of Cimex hemipterus. Lineage (NCBI taxonomy): Eukaryota > Metazoa > Arthropoda > Insecta > Hemiptera > Cimicidae > Cimex > Cimex hemipterus. The sequence continues at coordinate 20,258,528 of CM077106.1, read as the reverse complement.
AATTATTAAAGACTGGATTCCCATACAACTGCATCTTAGAATTTTGCATAAAATTGCAGTTTTATTTTTACTGCACAAATTATATTTTGATTGAATGTTTTCCAATTGTTCCATGCATAAAAACAACGTGTAAATAACTTTAATGGTAACATATTGAAGAAGCGATTCTTCAATTTGGGAGTTATTTACTGCTTGTTTTATTATTTTATTTTATTATTTTATACTTTTAAATCTACTTTATCATTATCTAGCTAAATAATATTGTATTTGAGTGTATACTTGTCTTGGGTTTTAAAAATGAGCATCATCAATTGAATAAACAATTACACCGTAAATAGTTTAACGCAAGAAATAATTTTAATGTAAACATAATTTTCACTGTGTGACATGAGAATTATTATCTTTATTACACATTTGTGAATGTTTTGATGTTTTTATTGTATGTTTTTGTCCACTTTGAGGTTTTTACTTGACCCTTTAGGAATTATCAATATGTTAATTAAAATATAATGGCTTTAGTAGTAAGTTAAATTATCCAATGATTTATAATGTGAAATATGTAAAAACCTTTAGATCTAAAATACATTTGAATAAATCAAAAAAAGACACGAGTGGAGACAGGCTGAATAAGTGATAACTTGCAGACCCACCAAAAATGTGTAAAGCTATAATTTTAGTGAAAATTGTAAGCAAATGGTAAATTTAATAAGAATTTCTGAGTACAAATATCATTTTAATTTTTAACTATTTATTTTTAATATATTTTTATAAAATTAGTTCTGTATATTCTTACTTTCTTTCCAGTAAATAGCAACAAAGCGTTGATTTTTGCAATAATTGTAGATAAAAATTCAATTTTAGTATCATGACGTGTTTCCATTTTTACATAAACAAGGAAAAATTCTAGCATAATAAAAATTTCCCTGAAATTATTAATTTTAATAATTACATTAATGAATTGAAGATTTTTATCCAAAGTAATAGTTTTACAGAAACTAATTTTGAAATGCTAATAGGTGTACAAAATATGTTTAATGAATTAAAATTAAATAATACTTTTAGTACAAATTATATGGCATATTAGAGGTATTTTAGTGCATATAAAAATTGAAAGTAGCAGTAAAACCTGACTTTAAACGTTTTTTACAGTTGAACTATTATCGAATGAATTAACTGTATCGATTATTGGAAAAATAGTATTGTGAAAAATCCCAAAACTGTACAATTATTAGCAGTACTCATAAAGTCTGATTCTCGTTGTTGCCAATTTAGGTTTAATTATTAATAATTCATTTAAAATCAAAACTTTTAAGCGTGCAAACTTTTTTTTGTGTGTTATTGTTAATTTTTAAGAATCGATTGTAGACGAATGGTCCTTGACGAATGTCGGTTATGTATTGTTCGTTGGGGAGTTGCGGTTTGCTTTAACAGTTCAAATTCTTCTCTGCTCTTAAAATTTGTTTTATGCTTTTGATTAACCCTAGCCAACTGACTGCTGCTTACTATTTTCAAGCCTTGAAATGGCTTTTTGTTCAACTATCGTCCAGAACAAAATAGTTTTTACACCGGGACAAATCGGCTATTGATATCCTTATCTGGTTTGTTTTTATTGCAGTTTGTTTCCTAGCCTTACAATCGTATGACAGAAGTCTCCTTAAAGTATATTAATCGCTTAACATGAAGTTGGAAAATTGGGAAAACATTATTTTTTCATGGGTAAGTTTGTGTTAGGAAAGTTATACTCACACCTAGTCTATGCATCCTTATTTTTTAATTTCTTTATGTATTTATTATTATTTTTTATGGAGGCTACCGACAATGGAGTCATATCACTCTCCAATTCCCTGTGAGGGCTGATGATGTACATGATATTTTGCCATCGGCTATCACTTACTCTACTCATTCATACAAAAATCGAAATTGTACTGAACAACTTACTCTCATGCCCAAGGATTGTTATTTCATCAGGTCTATGATTAATTGCTAAAGGGAAAAAGGACTGACACTCCCCGATAAGTGTGACACACTGATCAATCTGTCTCTACAAGTGGGTTTGTCCCAAAAGCAGGCATCTGTGTGTAGATCAGGAAGGGCCTATCCTCAAACGAGTGAATCCTTCGTTTCATTTCAGACTCTTGGGGCAGGGTAATTCAGTTTTGCTCTTAATGACAGCTTCTTGAAGTGGATGAGCCTCTGCTGTACACATCGCAGACACACCTTTGTTGGTCCTACACCTGACCGTAAAGATGAGGCAAAAACCAGCAAATCCTGATCTGAGTTCTAAGAATACAGCTCAGTAGAGGTGACATGACCCGGCTAGTATTGCAAGATCCTTTGAACGAGGGAACCCAGGCTATGACCAGTTCCTACCTTGAGTACTGTCCCTAATGACAAAACGGCCCTCCTTAAGACTACCCAGTTTTAAATTCAAAGCTTTTTGTATTCCTACTTGTTTTTCATAATCGTGCCTGGTCCAGAGGTAGCCCGACATCGTGAAGAAAAAAGAAAGAGCATTGCTAAGAGTAAGCCGCTTTATCCAGGATTCCAGAGACAGTACACCCAGCTCGCAGCATAGGCTGGCTCTAAATGTGTCTGATATATCTTTAAGGCCCTGATTGTAGAGCTCATTAAGCCTACAAAATGTATGATCCAGGTCAAGGAATAGGCCATAGAACAGTCTCGAGCAGAGCAACGCTTTGAGTACTTTCAGTAGGGTCTCGTTGCCTGCCACCATGTATAGTGACAAATACATTTTATAAATCCTGCAATGAACTTTGACAGCTTTGATCTGCATCGTTATTAATTTACTCTAAATAATTTTATGCCTATAGATGAATTCATGGAGTTTTACAAAAGAGCCGGTAAATGATATAGGGTCTGTTCTCAATAATGAATTTTACTCACAACTTTTTAAAGAACTGTAAGTATTGAAAGCCAATAAATATAATATGTAATTATACAATAATAATTTTTGACACAGGGGCAAAGAAGAGTATCACCAAGATGACAAGCCTTTGTCTAAATCTGTTGAAGAATATCTTAAAGGTAAACAATTTTGCTCAATGTTCATTTCAAAATGTTAATTCTTTTTTGTATCCTTTTAGATGAATATCAAGGGTTTGAGGTGACATCAAATCCCTGGAGTGATGTGGAGACCATTCTTGTGACATCGCTTGTGCTGTTTTCTGCTTCGCTCAAATCTCACAATTTGCGCACTCCTTTATTCCAGCTGCCCAGAACAACCCAATTGTCAATCCAGGCCTTTTTTCAAAAGTTGATTTCAAAACCAACACAAGAAGTCAATAATGAAATCCTGCTGGAAGTTATAAATGACATATCAGGTATTTGTTTAAGTTATGTTTAGGTTTTAATGTTTTTTTAGAAGAGTTATTTCGGTATTTGTACCGATACCGATAGTTTACCTTCTGATTCTTCCAAAGGTTTTGATGAAAGACTGGATTTCAGCCACATTCAGGAAGGTGGGCTGACCAAAAGTCTGTAAAACATGTTTAAATTGTTATTTAATTTGAAAATGTTAAAACACTAGTAAAGCTTTTGCTCAAATTAATTTTTTGAATGTTGGTTCTACTCACAGATTTATTGTTTACAACGATCCAGATTTTTAATGTAAACTCATCATCAGGTTGAAGGAGCTAAATACACGTGTCTTGGCATGAATTTGTAATACTGAAACTCCAATTAGAAACAGGTTGTAATGCCCCTCAGTTTTGAAAGTGCGAAAAACGAGAATTGCAATACAATTAATATTTTTCTAAAAATGCTGTAAGAAAATAATTTTAAATTAATTAATTTGTATGTTAAATATTATTTAGGTACATGCTTAAAATTTATTATATTATTTATGCAATTATTTCTATGTTTAATTTTACATTTTTTTTTCTTCAAATTTCTCAAAACAATCTAGTTCCCTCTTGTAGTGGAAACTGTAACACTGTTGTATTTAAATTAAATTGAAATTGTGTTTTGTCATTTACATGGTCCTTAGATTCAGAAAATTCAATGTAACAAGTTTCCTTTTACTCCCGTTTTAATTTCTCTGCTGTTTTGTTCTATACATTTAATATCACAATCATTACAATTAAACTGGCGAACCCTACATTTTGACAACCTATCAGCCTTGTTTCCTCAGGTGTTGAGAGGATGTTTCTGAGTGAATATGTACCTCTAAAAGCAATAAGCCCTCCTAAACCTTCTCATTTAACAATCTTGCCTACTTTTTCTGATAGTTCCCCGACATAAAACAAGCAACGAAAGCCTAAAAATTCATTGTTGGTGGGGTGGCTGAGTCTGATTGTTGCTTTTTTAAAGTTAATTTTTTTATTCCTAGTAACCTTTGCATAAATATTTCTTGATATACATTGTTTTTAAATATTTTAACTGTCTGTAATTCTTTTGATAGTTAACAGGTGTTAAAAGGACTTTAATTTTTTTTAAACGCCATTAGGCCAATGAGGCTGGGTCTTTGATTCTTCTCTCTCTATTATGAAAACATCGGAACAATGTTGTCTTCCACATTCAGTTCCACATCCAGTTACTACCTACATGAAAATTCCACTCTATTCACAAGACTGATCTCATATAAAAAGCAATCTCTCAAATAAATTTCATTTGCTAACATGTATGCATCACAGTTTATTCTAGACTGACTTTTGAAACACAAACAAAAATTAAAAGCAAAATGAGGCTTTAACTAACATGATTCATTTATGATGAGTATTGAATGAAATGCTTTTAGTAGATATAAGTTGTTTTTTAAAATTAACTCTACGCCTGAAATATTTACCTAATAGTTAAATCTACATTTATGATGATAACGGTGACATATTTTCTAGATGATGAAAACGATGCCCTAGACAGTTTGCCGAAAACTCCAATTTTAAGGTTCAAATCTAATTTACAAGAGGTATTTTATTATAGTTTTTATTTATAAACAAAATGAAGACGTTTTGGCTTTACTATATTATTATTTACAGACTCCTGAGTGGAAAAGACATGAGAGTGCTAAGGTGAAGTCTTTAGAGTGTAAATTAGACCTTGTTGAATGGGAAAAACAGCATTTACAAGAAGAAGTGGAGCTCTTAAAAAAAGATTTGGATGATCTAAGTAATTTTTTAAATATTTTTTATTTTATTTTTGTTTTTTATTTGTGCATTGGTGAATACGTTTAATCCTTATTGTTTACTTTACTTGTTTGCTTTTGATAAAATTTTAAAAAATGTATTTAGACTCTTTTAAGTTCTGATCAAATTGATTGTATAGTTTTGTGCATCCATGGTTTAATTTCAATTTTGAATTTAACAGTATCTCTTAGTGTGGCACTTGATGATGGATGTTCCATTAGATATGTGCCTAATGCCATTGGGGTTCCTATGAAATTCTGCGAGACAATTAAGTGTTTTCGTGAAATTGGGCTTTACCATATCCAGATGTTTCTGTTCTGGATGCCCTAGAGGACGAGACCATGGGTTCAAGTAATTCATACAGCTCCAGAAAATATGAAGTGTCCAAACTGCTCGATAAATTGTATTTTCAATAGAGAATCGCACAGAGTTGATTGCTGTTCGTGGAGGGCCTTTGAAGGCTGCATAGACCTTGTGGGTGCAATTTTGAAACCATGTGCTGTTCTAGAGAAAATCTGCGAAAATCCTATTCTAATGTATGATAATACTGGTCCACATTTTGCCAACATAGTCCAAACATTTCTACAATAACATAATATTACGATCTTAGTTTGGCCAGCATGTTCTACGGACTTGAAGCTCATTGAACATGGATTTAATATCCTCGGGAAGCAAGTAAGAGCTTGCACAGATATTCTTGATACACTACAGGATCTTGAAAGGGCCTTTCTAGAGAGATTTCCCAATAAAGTATGTTGAGTTTGCTGAAAGGGTTTTGGTAATTTTCTTTTGGAGTTCTAATTTGTAAAAACGAAAGATAAAAATAGAATAACATTTTTATTACTGTGAAACCTTTTGAACATCTGCGATTCAACAAATGTTCTATCCTCTAAATGGAAATGTGTATCCTCACTGTCATTGTTTTAATAAAATAGACTGTTTCCTGCCAAATTATACCTCAGCCGGAATTAATTTTCCTTTTCCTTTTCCTTTCCTATATGATTGGTTGGTTTAGAAGACTGATTAGAATTTATTTTAATTTTTGCAGTTTTGAAGATAAGATAGTTTTATCATTCATGCTTGTTTGTACGAGTATTTTTTAATTTTATCATTTTCAAATTTCAGGAAAGAAGTATAATGTCAAAGAGCAGGATGTTATGAAGCTAGAGAGTGAATTGTACATTTGCAAGTCTAAGGATGAAGACACTACTGAGGCAAATGCTGTCATGGTAAAGGCGAAACACGAGGAAAATAGGCTAAAGGCTCAAATTTGTGATATGGAAAAAGCCATGGAGACGATGAGGACTGATCTTTACAGAGCGTTAACGAGCAATTCTACTCTTGAATCACAAGTATGTAAAAATGAGTGATATTAGATTATATTTTTATCTTTCCATTTTTTAACAGTTGGAAAGGAGTGAAGAGAGGGAAGAGGAGTCTGAAAAGAACTGTATGCAACTAGAATCCAAGGTGGAAATGTTGACTTTGTATGTACAGGAATTAGAGTCGATGGTTTCAAATCTTAAACAAACTACTAAAGTAATTATCTTTTAGTTATTTTTTGAATGTGCAGTCAATTGTAACATGGACTTTTTGTATCCCAGGAACAGAGTGAACTTCTACTTGAAAAAACAAGTTATAAAACGTTGAATGAAAGTCTGGCTAGCATTGAAGCAGATGGTGAAACTTTAGCAACTGTTGTTGAAATGAAGTATTTAGAGGCAGAAAGCCAACTTTGCAGCTTGAGAGCCGAACTGCGGGAATGTGTAGAAGAAAAAGAAGAATTAGTTAAAACAGTGGAATATCTTCAAAAGGTAATTAACAGCAGAGAAGAAGAGAATAAAGAAGAGTTCATACGCCTCAAGACTAACTTAATGGAAACATCAAATAGTTTAGAAGAACAACGAGAAGAAAATGAGTTTTTAATGTTATCTTTGGAGGAGAAAAAATCTGAAAATGAACAACTAATAAAGGTATGTTGTATGTATTTGTTTATTAAAAAATTTAAAACTTTCTTATTTTTTTAGGATTTAGAAATTTTAAAAGGAAGTGAGGTAATTTCAAATGAAGTAGACTTCAAGAGCTCTTCAGATTCTGGTATTAAAACAGACATACTTCAAGATGAACCCAATAAGGAAAAATTACAAAGTGAGATTACACATTTGAATTCGCTCCTCGATGGCAAGCAATGCGTTCTTGAAGAGACAAAAGGATACGTCAACAAACTCAAAAGGGAGATATCAAGAAGTGACCGTGAGTTGTCCTCCCTCATGGAGGAACTCAGTCTGACGAAATCCAAGCTTTCAAAGGCCCAGCAAAAAGTGTGCGAGCTCAATAAAGAGATTATGGAAAAGAATATGGAAATCAGTCAGCTCAATGGGGAAATTTCAAAATGCAAAGCCGAAAATTCTATGATAAAAGGTAGAATTCGTTCTGTTGAACTGGAAGCTGAAAATTTGAAAGGAGATTTACGAGTAAAAGATACTACTGTTTTGGCATTGGAACAGAATTTAAATATGCATGATCACGAGAAAGCAATTCTCGAAAGAAGAATTTGCTTTTTGAAAGCTGAAGCTGATCAAGTTAATCAGTAAGTTTTATTTTATTGTTGTCTATCAAACTTTTAGTTGTTATAATTATTAATCAAGATTTTTTTTGTATTATTAATGGATGGCAGTGTTTAATGGTAGGGTATTTCCTCTTAACAATTTAAAATCATTCTTATTTTACTTGGAATTTTTTTTTTTTTTGTTTATTCTCATTTTAACAAATATTCAATTAATTTCAGAATGAAGACTGAAATTCAAATGTTAAAAAAGGAAATTGCAAAATTAGGTGAAGACTTATCAGCTCAAAGGGCTGATAAAGAACAGCTAAAAGTGCAAATTGAAGAGAAAGAGAAGTCGTGTAAATTCATGGAGAATAACCTTGCCAGTCTTGAAACAGAAATGGTAAAATTGTCTTTATTGAAAAAAATCTTAATTTTACATAAAATAATTTACATTTTTCAGCAAACTAAGTATGAAGAGGCATTGCAGAATGCGACTAGTGAATATGCCATAAAGATAAATCATCTGAAGAAGAAGATGATCAAAGACAAGACCCACATAGAAGAATTAAGTTCGGAGCTCTGGGAGACATGTGACAGGTACCTTTTGGCTTCACAGGAGAGTAAGGCACTACGGGGGCAGCTACAAAGGACAAGAGTTGCTCTTGAGCTGTTAACAAACAGTCAGCCCATGACGAGTCAGAGGAGCAATCCCTGCCTTTGGCTAGAAGAAGAAAACTTTGATGAGAGGCTTACTTATACGAGAGAAATATGGGGAAGAAGGTTTTTATCTTTCAGCTACATCTTCGATTCTGATTTTAATTCCTTTAATTTTTATTTATAGATATTCGTTTACATCAAATAAAGGTGTAATTGACAACGACCAAGAACATATTGATGATGATGAAGTTTTCAATGATGCATGTCTTGAAGACTTGAAAGCTGGTGTTTGTCGCCTTCCTACCAATCCACTTCCACTCACTTCACGAGCTTCATATCCAGTGCCAAGGGTATTACAGTTATCCATACAAAAATTATATAGCCCTTTCTATTTTGGTGGTCGGTTAAAATCAAGCTTAAACGTAGTTGATTATATTAATTAATGATTTTTACATGTAAATACCCAAATTTGATTTAAAAAGGCCAATTTCATAGATGGGATTGAACCCATAGTCTTCAGAAATGTCCTCTGATGCTGTAACCACCTTAGCGACCTTTCTAACACGCTTATTATGTGCAATTCTCTTTTTATTTTCGTGGAGAAAAGTGTAGTATTTAGTAGATCGTGAGATGTAGTCTGGTGTGATGTAGGCTTAGAAAAATATTTTCTTTATCTTTGCAACATTTCTATTTTTATTGAGATCATCTTCAGGGCCTGGGATTTATAAATACTGTTTAAATTATAGAAATCACGCCAGTTCACAACTCACGATCTCCAAATCATCCCTTTTTATTGTCTGTGTTACACATTGTGGCATCATATCAACTGACTAATCTTTTCGACTCTGTCGGAAAAAACAAAAACTTTGTTATTAGACACATCTACACAACACAGTTCATTGTTATGTTTCGTTCAAGGACTACAATTGATAATCTTGTAGCTTGGCCATTTTAGTAAAACATAAAGCAGGCCAAAATTATAAAAAACGATCATGTACAAATATAGTTTATGTTTATTATTTATAAATTATTTAATTAGTTTATTATTTATATTAAATATTGTTAACAAATTCATTGCAATATGTCACACAGTTTAATGCAGTTGTGTATGTACAGTTAGGCATCTTGGTGGTTTTAGTTAAGGGCTGATATTTCATTTTATTTTGTTGTATTTACTGTCCAAATGCAACAGTTAACTCTTTTCAGACATCAGAGATGAGCATGGGGAAAACATCAGATCGACAGAGCCTGTTGATAAATGAGAAACCAAAGAAAATCAAAACTGGAGTAATTAGCATTATATTTTTGTAGCAAGGTAATGAATTATATATTTATTTTTAATTTTGGGATTTATTATTATTTTTAGATAAGCTATAGCCGACCTGGTCCCCCGACACCTGTCAGAAACAGGCTCTCTCTTCAGGTATTGCTTTCGTTCAATCATAGCTTATTGAATTATAAATGAATGTTTTCTTTACACACAGGGATTAGACAGAATGGAAAAAGTTGTGAATGAGAATGAGAAAATTATGAGGGAGTCACAAGGGCCTTTGAGCTTCAGCAGATTTTTTAACAAGAGAAACCAGAATAAGATCAAACCTGTACAAGTTAGTACATTTTGTAAATTGTACATTTATAGTATAGGCCTTGTGATAAAATGACTATTTTTATAGGTATCTCCGAAAGTGAGGAGGAAAAGTTTTTTTCAAAGGAAATTCGGCTCCAACAGGGAAAACATACCTCCAAATTAACATATGGTTCGAAGATGAACAACTAGTCATTGTTTTCTTTACCTTTTTTTCCTTGAAAAAGCTTATTAATTAATAATATGAGAATATTTTGGTTTCTATTTATTACCTTTTATAAATAAATGTTTTAATGTTTTGAAGTTTTTTTTTTTTGTATATCAGCATTACATCCAGCGCCACTTTTATATTTTATTTTTATCTTTATATATCACAATAATAGTTATATTCTATTTTCTGGACATTTTAAAAGTTATAACTGTGTATGCATTCCCAGATCTGGAACTTGATGTCTACATATGCCACCATACTGCCATAATCTTCTCACTTGTCGGCCTCCTTCTGCATTCCTGGTTTTAATGGGATAGGGGGTTTAGGGAAGATAAATATACTTTTGAAAATTTTTGAAGTAGTTTGGCTGTAAATTCTTGATTTATAAACTTGTTCAAGATTTTTGTATTTAGCACTATAATGAAGCAATTATTCTTATTAAGTTGGCTTAACAAAAAGATACTTTTTCTGAACCGTGAATTACATTCATCACTGTACATAGAAGTCCTGGGTTCGAATCCTCCAGTGGCCCTGCAACTTACAAATGAACTTTTTTCCAAAACACTGGCACCATGAGGGTTAAATACCCTCGTAAAAAAAAGTATGTTTTGAAGCTTTATTCAATCTCCTGAGCTTTTTAGCTCCAGGCTTAGAACATTTGATGTGTTTTACTGCTAGATTGTATGAAACTGGTAGCATACTGTGTTGCATAAACAGAATAAATATTGACATTTGTTCCAATAAAGTTGCTAGTACATAACAATTTTTAGCTGAAAAAATTTGTGTGAAATAATGATAAACTGCAATCTCATGCTGTTTATAAAGTTGATCATGGAACTCGTGTAAATTATAGCCATACCTTGGAAAGTGCACTTTTTCCCGCAAGACTAAGTACTTTACTCAGTGCCTCTTCTTTTCTTTTGACTTTGCCCTACAGACATTGTCATTTTGTTGGTTATTATGCCAACCGACCCTGGCCACCCCAAAATAGCACTACCCCATATGCCTGATTCTCATTCGGGTATACACTTAATTTCAGCAGCATTAGAAGTTTGTGGATAACAATCAAACATGGCGACGGAGGCCCCTGGACAAGTTCACATCCTCCCCTCTTCTTTTGCCGGGACCATTTGCCCTTTGCATGTGGAGCACCCCCCTGTAGAAAACGAGCCAACCCAGCACCCCCGGAACAACCTAAGCTCCTCACTTGGTGCCTCTTTGTGCTTCTCTTTTGGAGAGTAAATTGCTGAAATGGTTGTATCATAACCAGGCTAGTTTCACACTCACAGATTTCTGCTGATGTCTCTGGTTACTCCTTGCAATTGGCAGGTTCCCATCTCTGCTTTGCCCCTCTCCTGATGATAATTAGGAGAGCAGTGGCCTATAATTGTCTTTCCTTTTTGAGAGATTTATAAATCTCTTACCATGTTTCATATGCAGTGCTTGAATTTTTCTTTCTCAAGTATTTATTCAATTCAGAAACTCCCAGACCTGAATTGAAGGTATATTCATTTAGTGCCTTTGTAACTGCCCAAATGGGATTATGCGAAACTAAGTATCCTTCATATTTTTCTTTATTAACTATAAGTTTTATTGCATGGATCTCAGCTTGGAAAATTTGACTGAATAAATGGATGATTGACATATAAATATTAATAAAACAAATAAAAAGAGATTTTTATTTACAATAAGATACATAACATATTTTTAAATAAAATGAAAAAAGTAGTTATATTGTGAAATGGATGCTACAGTGCCCCTAAATAAGGAGCTTCATCTGTCCAATAGCCGGGTGGAGATTTCAATTTAATTAGAGTCTCTTGCAATACATTGCTACTTTTACCATTCTCCAAAGTTCTTTTATAATAGTGACATTTCCTTTCACCAACTCCAGGTATGTTGGTGAAGTAAGGCGGTGCGAGTATGTCGAGGAAAACTGCCGGCCCTTGCTCAGCAGATAGCTCATGAATGTTGCCTTTGTTCGGTGTCAGAAGTACAGTTTCGTCTACAGGGGTGACAACCTTATCGTCCTCTTTCTGTACAAGGACTTCCTCCTTGTTGTGCGATGCAAGCGGATCACCAATGAACGAATAATTCTTAATGTGTATTTTGCCCAATATGACTTTGCACAAGCCGTGCATCATCGGGTGATCGTGCAAAGGGAGCCTCGATCCATCCTTTACTACAAACATTGACATGCTGAAATATTCGTTCTCTTCTATACCTATGAAGGTGACAGGTGCTGAATTCTCACTGCTGTTTTCAAGAAGCTTTGTGTCAAATTTAACATCATTACTGGTGAGTTTGTTCATTTCAGAAACCAGCTTTTTCAAGTTCTCTTCGAAACCAATTTGACTCTTGAACGTCTTCATTGCCTGGTTTCTGATAGCTCTCATCATTTTCTCGTCCAAAGGATTCAACCGCATGTAGAAGAACGGAAGAAGGAAAAGAACGAACTGAAAACTGAGTTACTGAATACTGAACGAACGATCAGTACTTCACCACAGTGTCGCGCTTCTGCTCCACCTCGATACTGAACGACCATCCACCATCTACCCTTAATTTAATTTATCGTACAAAATAAAAGTAACAATTAAAAAAAATTAATTTAATAACAATGACCTCCTTATAACCTTAAGGAATTGTGAGTTTGAATTTGTATTGTTTGACGCAGGTTTTACCTTTCGTTTATGATTGCTTTTCACCCAAAATGAAGTCATCAAACTGGATAATTACTAATATTATTACTTTTACAAACTTAAACAATTGACTAAAAGAAGTAAGGAGTAAATTTATCATTATAAATAATTTCTTTCAAATGTGGACTTAAACAATACAAAAACAACAGATTAACAACCAAACACTAAACTAAGAGTAAACTGTGAAACCAGTAATTTCTATTTGATTTAAATAAGTGTGATTCGATCTTGAATTAAAATACAAAACAAAAACTGAATGTTGTAATGTTGCGAATAGGTCATACCAAGATCACACCTGTAATGCGGAAAACAATGTAATAACTGACTGCAAAGAACTATATGTTCGTTTTGCCTATTGTACTGGACTTGAGAAAACAACTGTAATGTATGTCAATAGGTGCCACACATGAATACTTCTCAAAGAACTAAGTCTGCAAAGAAAGAAATATGACATCTCGAATAATCTGAGGCATGGCGACAGGCAAAGATTTCTAGTCCAATATTTCAAGGCCATGAATGTTATGAATGTTTAAATAGTATGTAGATCTTTGTATCTTCATGTATGTGATATGTATTTATCTGCATGAATAGGGGGGGGGGCTTATCCCCAATTATCATGAGGAATACTGAGTATTCAGGGGTAGTGTGAATGATATTTATTAGAATGAATGAAGAGGTATATATTCAATTAAATCGATGAATATTGACTACTGTGGGGTAGTGTAAATGCTAAGTAGATGTTGTTTTTATCTTGTTTCTGTGTATTTGTTATTTTATCCACAATCAAGGCTCTAAGGTATAGACTTATTTATAGTGCAAAGAAAAGAGAGAGTTGGTTATCATATTATGTACATTGTAATTTGGGCTGAGAAAAACATGAAAAGAAAAGTAAGAAAGAAAGTGCAATAAACAATGTAGTTTGCTAATCCTAAAACTTAAAAAATAAATAAAGGTGGTAGTTAAATTTGGAATTTATAAAAAATAAGGATTTAATATTGCAATCATTTCAGTGTATTTTTTGTGGTGTTTTATTAACTGTTAGGCTTTTATGGTATAATTTTTTTTCAAATTAACTTTTAAGCTTTTGAAGTATAATTAAATAAATAAATAACTTTTGTGAAATTTAATTGAAAAGAAATCACTTTGGTGATAGTTTTCTCTGTCGGTTTGCCTCATGCTGTGTTCCGTGTTCCAAATAGCAAAGAAAATTTTTCAGAATTTTTACAATTTTCAGTTCTCCAGGAGTCACTCAGGGATCCAACTTAGGGCCTTTTTAGTTTCTTGTTTACATAAATGACATTTACACAATTATTCTTCTTCTCTTTGCTGATGTTCTAAAGATTGTTAACCTGCTTCATTTTATTCTGACCACTTTATTATTCCAAATAATTTATATTTTCTTCATTCTTGTTATTTAAATAATGATTTAATATTAATACTTCAAATGTTTTTATATCCTCTTCCCATGGTGCAATAATTCTAATAACACACACTTCATCAATATTATTAATGACCTGGTAATTTTATTTGGCCAACAGCTAATTTTCAAAAACCACATTTTAAGTTTATTTACTAAAGCTTTAAGCTATCAATATATCTCAATTAATTCTTTAGCAGTTTATATTCTATGTCTTATATTCTTTATTTATCCTAATCTGATTTAGGTTTAAGCATCTATTAATATTTTTTTAAATTTCTTCTATTTCTTCGTATCCTCAAATTTTTACTTAGTAATTTATTTACTCTTGTATTGTGTTTCTTTGTTTTATATTTTGCCTTATTCCATTGCATATTATTGTTTCCAAGCCTTCTTTGTAGTAAAATAAAGAACTAATATTTCTTTGACTGAGTTGATCATTTATCGTACAATATTTACATATATTTATAAAACATTGTATATTTATGAATAAACAATTAACTTTTTAACTTTTGCATAAGTCATTTGTTTAATTTTCTATCATAAAACTCTACTTTTCGAGTATTACAAGTAGAGAGCGGTAGCGTTTCTTATCATTTAGTTGGAAGGTTTAATTTTCGAAATAACGTGTTTGTTTATATATTTCATTTGGAAAAATGAATATTTTAAGAAAAGGTTTCTGTATAGAAATACCCCAGGCTTTTAGGCAGTTGAATGCTGCATATTGTAAAAGTAAGTATGTCTTGTCACGTTTCCTTCTATTGAATACTCACAAAAAAAACTTCCTTTTTCAAGGTGTTGGCAAACCAAAAGAATTGCTCTTTTTTGACAAAAGCGTGCAGAAAATATTGAAAGATGTCACAGATAAAGATTACGCTATTGTGTTCAGACGGAAAAAAGAGGGTAAAAGGTTACAGGCACCACAGTTCAAGTTCATGACTGATGAAGAGTACAAAATGGTATTTTTATATTCAAATTTCCATAAACAATAGATATAATTGAGTTGGCATGAGTATATAATAATTAACTGACTGGAAATGATAGTTCTATTCACAAACTGTAACAGACAAGCTACAATTGTTTGTGAGTTGAACATCCTTTCCAACTGGTGATTTTTTAAATAATTATTAAAAAATTTTTAAGAAGGGCTCAACTATGATTTTACCTGAACCCTTGGGTGTTAGTGTGTTTGAAAAAACCCATTTGTAAGTATTTCTGGATTTGAATGCAGGGCTGCTGGATGCGAACCCGGGACCTTTACTTTGCGCGTACTTTGTACTTTACTTTTTACTACTTTACTGAGCGGCGTGACAATGTTGTACCTTTTGCGGCCACTGACCCCCCCCAAGCTAGTGATCCTTAAGAATGTTTTTTGTCTTACCATTAATTAAAATTTAAAACTAATACTAAAACTGAGGGATCTCCGCTCGCTCTTCAAGCTCAGAGGTGAACTTCTGTTCCTTAGCTCTACACCCTTGATAGGTTGCCAGAGAGATACAGAAATGTACTCTCTGTGCAATACAAGGGAAAAGGAAACAATCATGCACTTTTTGGCTAAATGTATCATTTTGAAATGCATACTTCATATTTGGGTAGTGCTGGGTTCTCGTAAGAAAGCCTAATCAAACCTTTAAACGAGCCCAGCCTGCAGCTAATAAAATTTTCTCGTCATGCATGGTTTTACCACTGGGGACTGGTACAAGATTTCAATTTTTGATGTATTAAAATAAAGTTTTACTAGAAATCTATCTTGTTGTGTGTTCACCAGATTATTTTATTTTTTATTTTATTATTAATTATGTTATAAAGCAAAGAATATTATTATATTTTGTCAATATTTTATCATTAATCTCAACAAAAAGCAGGCAGATATTCCATTGCTGTAAATACTTACGTTTTTTAACAGGTGTGTTTTGTTATTTATAATAATTGTATTATTATTGCAAAATATATATTAAGATTAAAAATAATGGTGCAATCCATTGACCAAATGATGTTTAACTTTATGTTGTTTATTAGATTAATTGTTTTTTAAATTGAAAAATTTGTTTATTTTTGTATTAATAGCCTTGTTTATAGTTGGTCCTAGTTATCCAAATTAATTTTTTAAATTTAAATAATTATTAAATTTTTTAATCTAAAATGTGGTTTTGATGAAAAATGAAAGCCGTGAGGTCATGGGTTTGAGTAATTTTTCCTCTCAACCTACTTTACATAAAAAAATATAAATCAATTTAATTTAATAGATAGATAGATCTTTCTATTTGCTATTGGTTTTACATTTCAGTGTGTACATAGTTTTAAATATAATTACAGAGTTATTTGACACTTTACTTACAACTAGGTTTAAAATTATTTCAATATTGTTTCTGTATTAACAGCAAAATTTTAGGTTTAGGTAAAAAACAGCTTAATGAAAAACCTGGACATTTAATTTAATTATTTTTATTGTATTATTTAAGTTTAATTAGTACTTATAGTCTTGTAGATTGATAGCTCCTGATCTTTGTGGCCTGATTGTTGGTTGGTACCATGTAATCCAAAAATACTCTTTTATATTTTGTTACACTGCAGTAGTTTTGTTATTCCTTCATGGTGTACAAACTCCACTTTACTGTTTATAAAGGTGGCATTAAACTCTATTCCAATCTAATTTAAATAGTTGATAATTTGTTGACTTACAAATTCACTTTGTTTTGCACACAGTTTTGCATTACGAGAGAAAACTAGATTTAAAGGTTAAGACTCTCAAAGTTAAGAGTTGATATGATGACATCGTGGTAAGGTAAAGGTTGTACTTACAAATGGGTTTTTTCAAGTGATTGAGCCTATAAAAAAAGTAGAGCCTGCCTGCAAAATATCTTTGGCATTTGGTGATGAAGCACTCTTGTTGAAAGGGCTTATGATAATAAGGCTTGAGATTTTATGATGGTGAGCTCGACATTGGTGCTCATTCTAGACTGAGAGGCAAATGAAAGATTTAATTTAAGTAGATGTTTGCCATCTTCTCAGAGATATCATCTCAACTTGATGTTTCTTAATTAGTTGCCAGAAATTGCATGCATCAAATCAATCATAGTTAATTGTAAATGTGATCACCTTCATCTGTCTTGTGGATTTTGTTTATCAGATCCATTTAATCCTTTTCATACCTTCAGTGTCAGACCTGGCAGACCAACTGCATAACCATAAAGACAGAAAGTGAAATGATAATCATTCATTGATCATCTTGCAATGTTTCACAACTTATACTTGGCCATATTCAAAATGATTTTCTAATGTCTTCTGATTCAGAATATTTTTTAATTTTTCAGGAATTACAATTAGCTGAAAAGAAAAGCGAACAGATGCTTCAGATGCCGCCTGTAATTCCACCAAGGAAGGAAATCGACTATGTGTTTGTTAAGGATGATCGTCTCAAAGGTTACTCAGATAGCAAATTTGTATTTACTGATATTTCTTTTGGTAAAACAGACCAAGTATGTCTTATATGTATACATTGAAATGTACTTTATTCCATATTGAATAAACATTGACAGAACAGGTGTGTTGTGGTGAGAGATCCTGATGGGACATTGCGCAAAGCCAACTGGGAGGAGAGAGATCGTATAAACAAGATGTATTTCCCGAGGAAAGGGAGGACGGTGAAAAAACCTGAAATGTTTGAGACAAATTATTTAACACGACTCTTGGAACAAGAAGAGTATGAATTTATTCTAGACAAGGCGTGCATTCAATTTGAGCCTGATGATCCCGATTTTATCAATATTAGGAATTTAACATTTGATGATATCAATAAAAAAGGCAACTTTTTAAAATTGCGGTTAGTCTTTGTTTTTGTAATAAATGTCCATGTATATTTATATTTTTTGGTTACAGATCGACAAGACATTTTGGACCAATGGTATTCTACCTAGCTTTAAATAATAATATAAATAACATTTTAGAAACATACATCAATACTGATAGGTAAGTGAAAAAAATTACACTTTTTAAAGTACATTAAATAATAATTATTTTTATTCAGGCTTGATCATGGAGTGAAAGTTATCAAATTACATTGCTTACTCCACCCAGAGAATAATTTCAAAGTAATGTTTGTAGAAGGGGAAGAAATGAATTATATAGAAGTGAGTCTGTTCTCATTTTTAAAATTTTATTTATTGTATATGATTATAATGTGCATTATTATTGTTATTATTATTATTATTTTTTTTTTTTTTTTCAAGGAATTTGTTAATACAACGTACCCAGATAGTCAGCTCCAGAATGTGATAAAAAAGTATAAAGCTTTGGTCCACAGACAGAGTAGTTCAAATGCCGCCTAATTTTGGTAGTTTTGTTTATATATTTGTAGTATTTGTATTGTTTTCTTAATATAACTAAAATGTGTTATAAGTGTTTTATTATATATCCAAAAATACAATAAGGTAACATAAAGAAAAATCACACAATAATTAACAGAACAAATACAAATTGAAATTATAATGGGATATGCAAGATGTAATTTCATTTCCTTCTGTCATCCTGAGCTTTTTTATATTTCTAATTCACTCGTCAAAATAAAATCGACAAAACAACATATATTACTACTTCCACCGATAGTGAAATATCGAAATGCTTCAGACCCATAAAACTAGAGATTAAGCAAAGCAGGATCGTCAAGAACGATCAAGCTACAAATATATTGTCTGATAACTATTTGTACATGGTACTAAATTAATTAATTTAAAACTGATCAACCTTTTTATGGAAAATGTTTAAGCCTTCAACTATCGGTCTAAAGTTTACAAGGAAGCACTCCTTAATTGCTTAATTATAAATGCCAAATGGGCCCCATCTTGGGCTTTCAAGACTCAACTGTATTTTGTGTTACCCTACTTCTGCAACTTATGTAAAATTAAAAGAGCAACATATTTTGTATATGCTTAGTTTTATAAAAAATTAATTAGTAGAAAAGTGGATTGCATGTTGAATGAATCAAAAATGGATCACAAGGACGAAATGTCTTTTTCTAACAAGAGGTCAACCGTATTGGTGGGTTACGGATTTGGACCAAACCAAACCCCAGAAACTGACTTTCTTGCCAGTGAAGAAAATTCGGAGAAGTAGCGATACATTTTCATTTATATATCTTCTAATTAATTTGTTACTAAGATTCTTTTGCTACAGTTGACCTGATTAGTTATTTTTTTATCTTTTGACATTGCTTAATTTAATATGTTTAATTTTTATTGTAACAGTTTACATTTTGTGTTTTCTTTTTACCCTTTATTATAAAGGAAGTTGATCTGCAAAACTCTCCGCCAACAAATTCAAATTCATTAATTTTGAAACAAGAGGGACAAAGTGTGATTTGGGTTGAATGAATTTATTTATATTGCATGAATTAATAAAAATTGTAAGTAAACATCAATTTAATTAAATGATAATGTTATTTAGGGATTAAAAATATTTTTGGACATTAATTCCTTGGTTGGTTAACCTAAAAACAAAAATGTTCTACAAATACGACACTGAATATTCTAATTTGGAATTATTTAAAATTCAAAATACTGTTTTTTTTTAAATATTTTAACATTATGTAAGCAAAGTAGGTCAGAAAATGGTCAAAACGCGGATTTCACCTCATCGTTGTGACTCCAGTGTTTAAAACCATTAGTTTTCAACTTTGCTGAACATCAGAGCAAATTAATTTTTTCACTGATAATTTTGAGGCCATCTTTCTGAGGGTTGATTAAAACCTGATTGACATTCTCAGTGCAAGCTTTAATGCTATTTTTCTCAAAAGCTCATAGACTGATTTTAATGGTTGGTTGGTGTTTTACGGAAATTATTGTGTATTTTACAACTACATCAAACATTTAAAATGGATTTCCATTTAAAAAAACAATGTTAATTAATGACAAATAAATTTGCTATTTTGTGTATTTTCTTATATAAATATTGTTGTTATGTTTATGATATGTTCCTCTTCATTTTAAATGGTCTGATTGACATTAAAATCTTTTTGCCTGTGCTTAAATTAAAACTGTTTCAATCAGATATTCTGATAATCACTTCTCAAAAAGAATCAAAAATTGGTAAATTTAAATTCAAACAAAAATTTATAATCTCTATACCTGTCAAAATTGTGGCTTATATTGTACATGATTAAACAAAGCAGTTCCATCCTTAGATGGGTTTTGTGGCAGATTTGAATCAAGATATTCTTAATTAATTAATTAATTGAATTTTTGGCCATAATACTTAAAAGACAATTTAGTTTGTATATCACATTGCTTTTATACAATTCAGGTAGAGTAAACATTTTTGTATCAGCTATTTTTATACATAAGTGTTATATTTATGCCTATTTATTTGACAAAATAATTAAACTACTGGTGCTTTCAGATGATGTAAAACTAGTAACAGATAAGCATACATTGCAAAAAATGATAAATCTGTTTGAAGAATACTGTACAATATGAAACTCAGTTGTAAATTTAGACAAATCAAAAATAATTGTTTTTAGAAATGGAGGTAAATCGGCAAAAAAAAAAAAAATGGAGGTATGGTACCTCTAGATAGAAATAGAGGGGAGTTATAAATATCTACCCTGGACAATTTCTTCAAGGAAATAATAAGTAAACATTTTGAAGATAAAAAAAGGTAAATCCAAATTTGCGATAGGATCTTTTCAGGGCATAATGGAGAACAGCAAGATATACCATCATATACATTTATATTTTATTTAGAATTAAATGTGCTTCCTGTGTTTGTTTATGCCTTGAAGTTACATATAAACTACCTATGTGTGTATAGACCATTAAATTGAAAGACATCCAGGCTATTTTGTGATTTGATTGATCTGACTTTGTTTGTATCAATTATTTCAGATTATTCCACACAAATGAATGTGACTGTTGATAATGCTTTTTAAGTTTTCTCAGCATTTTACTTAATAGCCCAATTGTCTTAACTTGTAGAACAAAGCTCATCTGCTGAGTCGATCAAATGGTGTGGAGAGAACTATGAAAAAATGCAAATATTTTTCCTCTTTTTTTGGCTAAAGTTTATTTTCACAATTCTTGTTAGGGTAAACATTTAGTATATGGTTGAATAATAATTCTTAAAATACAGTTTAAAATCCATGTAGAATACTTGCCTGTCCCCCCTCTGAATTAGCCTATCATGCTTGTGAATATTTTTACTATTGTATTATCAAATGATTGGCCTCTATAACACTAAATCATTACTAACATCACTAAATCACTAAAATTGCCTTTTTTACACAATGGAAATATTATTGTCGTCTTAGATCTATCTGGCACAACACATGTCTCAAAAATTATATTATGGAGATCTAAAAATTTTTGCCTAAGGTATTTTTTTCACTTTTATAGAGAAAAAAGTTAAAAAGTAAACTCGGCCTTAACTTTCCCTGGTATCTATTAACATCTTCTAAAGTTTAAACATACTGATTTTTCCACAAGGTAACAAATTACTTACAATTAAACAAGGTAAACTTAAAATTAAAACGATAAAAAGGGGGCTTCGGTTATGCTAAACCCGCACGCCCTCTAGGAATTGCCGAACTGTAGGCTCTGTGCTCCGATCGAATTGGTAAATCGTTAAAATTTTTAACTAAGAATTAATACAAGTAATTTTGATTTCTAAAAAAATAAAATTACAGAGAAACTTTTTAAAATATGAGTATAACATTATATTAGTGGCTATATTTGGTAATTTTTTTTTTAAATATGACAAAGATGTTTTTTACAATATTAATAAAAAATTATATTTGTCCCTATATTTGACAACATAAGAAAACCGGACAATGAAACTTTTGAAAATATTGGTACAAAATTACAATCGTGGCTTTATTTGCCAATATTTAAAAAATCTGACAAAGAATGTTTTGAGAAATTAATTTGAAATTAATATAAATATAATAATAAAT
>CM077106.1:20214753-20231325 GCA_039619505.1 Cimex hemipterus | reverse complement strand
ATATATATATATATATATATATATATATATATATATATATATATATAATTTTTTTTTTCTTAACAAGTTATAATTTTGTTGTTTTTCCCTTATAGAAAGCTTATAGAACAGTTTGTATTCAATACAATAGTTACAATCGAATTAGGATGGTATCATTATGTAGCAAACCAGTTTTTGTTAGACCGTCCTGACCCTTAGTTCGTGGGCAAATTATTGGCCACACAGTTTTTTGGCTTTGTGCCACATTCTATCAGAAAATGTTGTATATTTTTGCCTCGACCTTTTAGGAAGAAATAAATCTTTAGGTTTAAAGTAAAATCTCGAAAGTTTTTCTTTGAAGAGTTTTGTTCTCTTCTTCAAATCGATATTTGACTTTGAATGTCTACCACAGCAAAATTTTTCTTTCGAAACTTTATGTATATTATTTTTAAAAGATTTTGCCTAAAACGATTTTAGCTTGGCATGATGTGATCGCACTATAAACTGTTGTTCGTGTTTTTCTTTGCGGTGTTTGATTGCATGTTGGGTGTTTTGTGTGATTATTCGTTCCATAATCTATTATTTAGCCCTGTTGGCTATTTACGTTTTTCCTCTAACATTCAATAATTAAATAAATTGAATATTTTGCCTTTTTCTCAACGATTTGTTCGTAAATTTGTAAGGTATTTATTCTTGTCGTATTCTAAATGAAAAAGAAGAATAGCCATTTGTTGTCTCGTATATTTAAATTTGTTGGTTGAGAGTTTAACATTGTAAGAATAAAAAGCAATAAAATAAATAAAATCTGCCTATATTGAGTGAGATAAAAACGATGAACTTTGCAGGTCATCATGGGTCAACGTAAGGTTAGCTTATCATGATTAAAATTGTCATTCAGCCAATCGTAGAAAATTCATTGTCAATCATTAAAGACAACCATGATAATGAGATTAAATTAAAAAAGAGAAGAAAGCATTAAGTTTTTTGCCAAGTTAAAATTTAATTAGGCCAAACGGCGTTTATAAAAGTTTGAAATAAGACAACGACTTAAATTTTAAAAGCTTCATTATCAATTTATCTTACATAAAACTTTTGTTGATTTAAGCGTTAGTTATCATTGTTTAAATTACGCATTTCTAATTACGAAAAAGTCCTGTGTAAGCGGGTGTTGAACTTTTTTCATCACATAGAAGGAAAAAAAATAACCTCTGGGTAAATTCAATTCGACAACTTTTCCAAAACAAATATAAATTATTAAAAGAAGGACCAGACAGTTTTCCTTCGGGTTAAAAATACAAAATATACAATGCGTGACGATTCCCTCTGAATACTTAATCGATGAATCAATCAGCATGACGTTAAGAAAAATTCCAGTTCGTCATTTCTGGATAAAAAAATAAAAATCCAATTTGAAAAGGCATTAAATTTGCAAAATATGTAGGGCGTTTAAAGAATAAAAGATTAATTTACCTCGTTAATGCGGTAACAGCTTATTAAATAATTGCAAATGATTTTGGCTTAGGCTGTTAAATTATATTAAAAATTAATTAAATTATAAAATTAAATTTAATATAATGTGTAATGGTTGGATATATATTGTTCCTTATTGATGTAGCAGGTTTGCTAAACGATGATTGATCTATAGAAAGGGGCCTGTGTGAAGACCCATTTATTCGGCCTTGAAACAACACGAAATTTAATATTTGGCGTACTTTTCACTGTGTATTGAATGAAACAATCAGTTCGGTTGTTTAAAAATCCAGCTTTGGGGAAAAGACGACTTAAAGGGAAACGAGGACGATTGTTCGGATCGACGAAGCGAAGTAATCCTTTTGAAGAGCTTCTCGTTTACTCTATATAAACATTGCGAGGGGGTGTTTTGACCTGCAATTTTGGCATGTCAATATAGATTTTATAAACCAATATTATCTAAACGCCTTTACCGCCCCAGTTTTACATCGACGATTTTCAGCCCCTGCTTTACGACTTTATAACCTTTCTTGCTGATAATAACAGCAGAACAATTGAAATATAACAATGGTTTTAGCCGTACTGTCATTTATTGAAGATTAATATTTGATTTGATTCACTGAGAATTACGTCATTCAAATAAGATAAAAATTCTAAATTCTTTAGATTCATCGCTGCTATTTCTTAATTAAACTTTAAAATATAAAATTGAATTTTTTTTGGCAAGTAGTCCAACATACATTGAATATAACCAGACATGACCTATAAAGATAGATGGTTTGCTTAAATAATTAGGTTATCTTTGCTAAGCTCTCTTCTTTGCATTTGTAATTAGAAAATTTCATATTTCAATTAGCCAGAAAGCGTTTTATGAATGGGCTCTGATTAATACTTAAACCCTGACCGACAATAGTGGATGAGTTAACCGACGTCACGGATATTGATCTTGAACCCAACTCCACCCCGCACGATCTGCCCACACGCTCATTCCTTATCCGAACAATAAAGGAAAATAAATTTAGATGTATCGTATATTAGCCGTATTTTGAATCGATAATGATGCCTTGTCCCCTGGCGGAGGGATGGGCCATGACTAAATAATATTCGGGTGTTGTTGGAATAAATATATCAACATTGGCCAAGGCAATTTAAACGAAAAAAATCCTTTTTAATTATTAAGTATAAACTATTGTATTCAAAATGACTGTTAAGCTTTTCAAATCTTATTTAAAATTTGAGTAAATTAAATATGAAAAAGATTTTGATATACATTTTTGATCCCAATTAAAATCAATTGATTTTTGTGTGTTAAAGTCTGCGGGTGAACGCTTATTTCGGCCGTTTTTGATTACTGAACATGGCGAAATGACGAAACGCGTCTTACCGGCCGAAACAGCGAGAATTAGCGGTCCAGGATGATCGGAGACGACCGAAATATACTTATTATTAGTACCACTAAACTAAAAATAAATTCCTGGAAATGTTAACTTTTATGCCCCTGGAGAAAAGGGTACTTTTTTGATGTGGGAGGTGGGATGGGAAGATTGGGGAATTATTGATTCGTTCACGCAAATTAATGCTAAAAAGAGGATTCTTATTAAAAACTTGATGTGATGGAACGAAAAGAACCGATAAATCATAAAAATTTAAAAAATTTTCGGATCTTTTTAATGTGTATTGTAAAAAACAAATGACAAATCTTCAAGCAATTTCTATTTTAAAAAAATTGATGTTGATAAAAAATGATGAATACAGAAATTCTAACCTAATCTAAATATAAAATGTTCAGCCATATGATCCAGCTCTTCGTTCTTAAACATTCATGATTTTTCAGTTAAGATTTTTTTAAATCATTTTTTAATTATTTCAGTTTCAAACTTTTTCAAACGCTGAATTTAAAATAATTCATTTTTTTAGGTATCAGATACTACTTCTAATTTTTAATTCTAATAATTATACAATTTATAATAATAAAAATTGTCCTTGAATAATAGAAGCATGTTATAGAAAGACGGCAAAAATGTAAGAACAAACTAGAAAAGACAATTAAAACACGTCATAAAGTATTGAAAAGATAAATACGGTCGTTTATTTGTTTTTGACAGATGGCCAGACAGCGAAGGCTGACTTTCACCATATATTGGGGTATTTGCATCATCTTGTATGCGTTTGTACAGTCTTCCACAGAACAAACCACAAAAATACCAAGTACAACACCAAGTGCATCAATACCAAGCACATCAATACCAAGTACAATGCCAAGGTCCACAGTTTTAACGCCAACGGTAAGATATATTTTTCAGATGTTTTTGGGCTGTTGTGTTTTTGTTTATTTGGTTAATAAATCATAATAAATTAAAAACACGTTATCATTAATTCAATAACACATTTTTCTTCCCATAATCTTACATTGAAAAAATACTTAGGATGAGATTGTATCAATCTTGTATTATTAATTTTTAAAAAAATCTTGGATAGTTTATCAAAAAATTGCATGAATGCATAAAAATCATCATAAACCATAACTATTATTTAAAAGTGATGTTTGTTTATAATAAATAAAACAAAAGTAAACAAATTACAGTCAATACCACTGCAGATTGATAAATTTATAAGATTAATGTTTTCCCTTTAATTTTCTATAGTGTATTTTTTCTTCTTAAAACACAATCTAAGAATTTTATGATTCAACCAAATTAATGTATTGTCATTGGGTACTGTATTTACACAATAGATTTTTATAAATAATGGGGCCATACATTTTTTTATAACTTCAATAAATTGCATTTTTATTGGGTTTTAATGATTTGTTCATGTGGCCATCATTGATTTGGCCATGCAAAATAAATGCTTATAAAAAAAAGTAAGACTGCAAATGATTATTATTTTTTTAAAATTTGGCTTTATGTATATTTTTAATTAAATATAATTTTCTCATACTCAAAAATTTTGACTTGCATTATATGTAGTTTTAATGATTTTTATTTGGACAATAATGTTTAAACACAAACAATACAAAATTTAATTAAATATTTTATTTTGATAAGATTTTGAATTTAAAAACAAATTTCAGATGACTTCAAGGGAAGAAGAGAAATTTACGACAGCGATGACGCCTAATGAACAGCATTTTGTCCCTTTAAGTAAGTCAGCGGATTTTTGTAACTATTATCTCAAATGAAGTTCAGATTTTTTTAAAGTTTCATATTGAATAGATGAAGGGGAGAGGAATTGTACACCGCCTGCGATAGAACAATTTCCCAGGCCTCTGATCAGCCCTTCGAGTCGGAAGCACGGAGCTATCATCATACACGTCATAGTTTGCATTTATTCTTTCATAGGTTTAGCTATCGTCTGTGATGATTATTTTGTTACTTCTCTTGACAGGATATGCGAAGGTATTTATTTCGATTTAGTGCTGAGTCAGAGCATAATACTACAATCATATCTTTTGCAGTACTCAAATTGTCACCGGATGTGGCAGGTGCCACTTTTATGGCTGCAGGTAGCTCAGCTCCTGAACTTGCTACTGTCGTTATAGCTGTTTTCTTTGCTAAAGATGACATTGGAGTGTCTGGAGTGATCGGTTTGTATTTATAAATTTAAATTTATAATTTACTACAAAAGAGTAATTTCAGGTTCGGCTGTATTCAATATTATGTTCGTCATTGGTATCTGTGCATTATTCGGTGGCACTGTGTCCTATCTTAATTGGTGGCCCTTATGCCGAGATTCGTTTTTCTACTTGCTTTCCATATTAGTAATGCTCATTGTTATATTTGACGACCTAATTACTTGGTAATAATTAATAAAATAAAATCAACGCAGCTTTATAACATTTTTTAATTTTATTACAGGGGTGAAAGCTTTTTCATGTTACTGATGTATATTGCATACTGTACTGTACTTGCTTTCAACAAGCCTCTTGAGCAATGGGCACAGACTCTACCCGTTCCGTGCAAAAACATCCATCACGAGACGTTGGGAGGAAATTACCAGCAGCCGCAACAACCTGTACAACAAGGGCTAAATGAACAACAGCAACTCGTCTCTTATAAGACATTAGATGACAAAGAAGGATACTCTACTACGAGGCAAGATGGGGGATTTTCAAATGTGGCAAACGGTGAGAGTGGAGTGGTGCAGATGCATGATGTTGGACCGTCGCAAATGAATGGGCAGAACAAACCGGAATACTACAGAGCAAAGGAACCAACAACAACTCAGGTATGATTTTCCCTAAATTTAAAATAATTTGATTGAGTAACTAATTAATTTTGTAATTAATTTTTAAAATATTTTGTTGCTCATTTTTTGTTTTTTTAAATGATTTATATAAGCTCAAATTTGCACATGTATGACCTTATGTGTTGAGCCACTGAGGTAAGGCTCCAGGGGCTATGAACAGCTGTCATTTCAGCCTCCCACATTGTCTCCTATTCACCCTCTTAACTCTTAAATATCATTCCTACTTACTTGCCATTCTCTCAGGGTGGTGAAGTTCTTGAGATTCTTCTTTACCATATGTACTACATAAATTAATTGAGGGTCGATGGTATACTCAATATTACCACTGGCTCTTGCACACAGGAGAAACACTGACTACCAAGTCAACAAAATCAGCAAGTCTAGACCAGGATGTCATCATCTCTTAGCAAACCATAATGTTTTGTGACATAGAAATGGTTTTATTAAATATGTTGTAATTTTCAATGTCAGGTCTCTCCTCTTCTGAAACCTGAAACCGATGACAGAATGACTCTGATTCAGTGGCATCTTTGTTACCCCATTCACTATACCGCACAGGCAACTATGCCAGACTGCCGCCTTGAAAAGTACGCCAACTGGTATCCATTTACATTTTTAGTTTCGATGATATGGATATCGTTCTACTCTTACATCATGGTCTGGATGATAACGATAATCGGTATTGTACAACGTTTCGTTAAGAGAGATTGAAATTTTAGACTAAATTTCTATTATTATTTTAGGAAGTACTCTTGGAATCCCTGATACAGTAATGGGTCTTACATTTGTCGCCGCTGGAGTCAGTGTTCCTGATGCGCTTTCAAGTCTTGCTGTTGTAAAAGAAGGTAAATTCATTAGATATTCAACAATTAATCACAAAATAAACGACAAACAATTTTTCAGGCTATGGAGATATGGCTGTTTCAAATGCTGTAGGAAGCAACGTCTTTGATATTCTAATCTGCCTAGGTCTTCCATGGTTTATAAAAACAGCACTTATCAAACCTGGAAGTTATGTTAAAGTATTCAGCAAAGGTAACTTTACCTTAGGTCTTAATTTGTATAAACTTAGCAATTTATCATGCATCTAATTGATTTTAGGTTTGACGTATTCAACATTAACTTTGTTGTCAACGGTAGTATTTCTGGTTGGAATTACACATTTGAACGGTTGGAAAATGGACAAGAGATATGGCATAACGCTGATACTATGGTATATATTTTTTATCTGTTTTGCTTCGCTGTACGAGCTCAACGTATTTGGGAACATGAACCCTCCTGAATGTTCAACTGACTATTAAAATTGTTTTTCTTTGTCTCTTTTTCTTCCTATTGTTATAAGCGTATTCATCTAGCAATGTGTTGAGAATGCGCTTCGATATCAACATTATCAATGTATTTTATTTTCTGCAAAAGAATACCTTTAAATGTTAAAACTGTATTTTATATAGTACCCTTTTTTTATCTTAAGGATGGAACGGCTGTTCACACTAATCTTCCCAGTAATAACGGGCATACTTTTACTTACCCCAGCACATTTTCAGTTAATAAAATATTAATGTGCCCATATTTGTTACATAATTAATATAGTGATTTGATGCTTATCACCACTATATCGTAATGGTTGCGGTAAAAGCAGTGATACAATTATTCCATCATACATTAGAAGAATTGACTACCATTCTGACATACCAATAAAAAAGCCTTAAAAACACAAATATTTTACATTGTTTTTGTTAAAATAAAGTAAATATATCTTGTTTTTATATATAAAATAACTACATGTTAAATCAATTAGTGAGAAAGCTTAGCATATCTTAGAAAAAAGTTAAATAAAACAAAAAATAATAAAGTTTTTAAATATAAAAAATGTGTACATATTCCTAGCGGTTTAGTGCTTATATAATAAAAATAAAAAATGTAAAAAAACTTGGATTATTAGTGAACGAAAGGGGAAGGAAACAATATTGAAACTATAATTAAGAAACAAGTGACAATAAGTTAAAAGCCTTAAAATTTAGAATGTAACTAGTTATAAAGTGCGAACACTTTGTTATGAGAGGGGAATGTATAAAATGTGGTTGTGAGATAGTAAATACCACGTTTAGAATAGCATTTTTTATCAGTCCTTCTAATATGTTTTCATTTTCAGATTTTAAGAATACAATTTTATTACCTATTAAATAAAGATGTGGAAAAAATAAGAGAAACATAATTTGAATGTTAGGTTTTCCTGTTTCTGTTTTATTTTTGAAGATCAATTAATAAGATGTCGAATAAAACTGAAAATGATAAAAAAAAAATAAAATAAAAAATGGAGTAAATACTTTCTTAAAGAGTTAATGGTATAATAAGGGGGCAGCAAGAATGAGAGTGTTAAATGGTAGTTATAAATAAGCACATTATAATTGTTGTGTCTGCACAAATTAAAATTCTATACAATTTAAATGTGAGACTTTATGATCTGCCTCTTATTTATGAAAATTAGATAGCCTGTTAATGAAATGTTTTATAGATTCCAAACTCCAAAACCTAAAGGTCTATTAATAGTTTGCAATATCATATTTGTATGTTACGTTATCACACAAATAGCATAATAAAATAATAAAAATTATGTAAAATCTGCTCAGTTGTTAAAAAAATATTTATTGTAATATGTAATTATTGTTAAATGTGATTGCAACATTGGAAAAATAAATGATAAACATTCAAATTAAACAATTGATTTAATTTTTCCCTATAAATATTTTATATCTAATAATACAGTGAACAATATTGCACACGCTTAGAAATATAGCAGGGAGCATCTTCAAAATGAGAGAACTAATAATACTAGAACTTCAAAACTAGTAATTCGTATACTCAATTTTATTTGAAATATATTATAAAGAGGTATCTTCATCTAAAGCCAAAGTTTTGAAAATGCTGTATTATTTTCTAACCGAAATAAGTACAAATAAAAAGAAAAAGAAAGGAACAATAAAACATATATGGAACTTAAGAAAACAAAAGTATCTAAAATTAATAATTAATAATAATAATAGCATTAAATATAAGTAAAAAAAATTGATACCTGAAAAACTGAAATTTCAGTCAAAAATGAAAAATATTTTGTGTATATAATCAATTTAAACACAAAAGTACATATTTATCTAAGAATAAAAAGTACTTCGCTGATTATTTATCCTTTTTCCTAACTATTATATATTTACATTTTGGTATTTTAAAAGTCTTTTCCTTATTAATGTTTTTAAAAAAAATTAAAACTGACATTAGACAGAAAGTACTTATTTAATACATGTTATGCCAGTTTATTTATTTTTAAATAACATTTGATTACTATTTTAAAAGAATTTTAATATATTTTTAACCAGCATACCTAAATATATATATTTATATATATATATATATATACATATTTGTTTATATCACAGAAATCAACAGGGTACATATCCCATTTTTTGTTTCTTTCTCTTTGAAACTCTAGAATCCAGAAGGTAATACAAATATCAGATCTTGTTTGTTTTGTATCTTTCAACCTTGTCTGAAGAAATTGTTTCTGTTGAGCTCTGTTCTAAGTTGACAAAACATTTTTGTCTGCCTGGAAGCCATTTGTATAACTTTCTCGCCCAAGGGTGCACGAGTTTTTCATCATAGCAGTCTTCCTCCGAAGCTAAGAATGAAAATATGTTATTTAAATAATCACCAGAGTAAAATACAACTTAAATGATGTATTAAAGTAAGAATACCTGTAATGTAGCTTAGTATCGTTCCAAACAACACAGTAATAACCGTCCCAATAAGAGAGTAATACATGTATGTCATTGAATATAAGGATGTCAAAAAATCGCTGAAACGATCAAATTTTAATAAATGACAAAATATAATCTTTTTTTTTTTATTATGTAATTACTTGTCATGGTGAGCAGGTCCGATGACAGGGTTGACATCAAAATCTTCTGTCCACACAGGATCAGATTTTGGAGGTAGTGGAGGTACATTCGGTGAAAATGTTGTATTAGTGCATCCATCCACTGAGACTGGTAAGAATGGAACTGGCGGTTTATCGACTGTGAGACTTCCAAATGTTATCCACAACACTATGGCATGGCTGGTCAACATGCCGAATGCAGCACCCTAAAATTTTACCAATACCGAATTAACTCATATTTAATATTAAATATTTATCGGTTTTACCTTCCAATTTGCAGGTGGTATGAACATAGCTAGGATAAAAACCCCGAGTAGTGGTCCACTTGTTGCTGATGTCATCAGCTGAGAAGCCTCTATCACACCAGAAAGCATTGCAACAATAAAAGCAACACCCATAATCATCACACCACAAACAGCACCTAAAATATACCAAGTTGTAATAAAACAAGTGATAGTTTTGAAACAAAAACATTTTTATTAGGTACAATGTATTAGAAACTTATGTCAAAGGAGCTTATTTGATATATAAAATGGAAATATTACCCAAAACTTTAATCAGTACAAGCTGAGTTCGGTCTGTTGTATTCTTCAATGCCGGAATTTGGTAGAAGAAATCTTCCCACATTACAATTGATAAAGAATTCAGATTCGATACCATAAGGCTAAAAATGAACAAAATAAGTCAAACTAGAATGATTTTGACAAATAATAAAATTTAAGTCTTTACTTGAGAGCTCCATTAAACAGGCAGGCCATTACGAGTCCAAGAAATCCAGGAAGGAAGTAGAATTTGTCTTCAACATAAAATGGTAAAATTTCATCAATGTCAGAAATGTACCCAAGTGCTTTCGGGTCACATGACATGTAATTGGCAAAAATCACCATCCCGACGACCCATGACAAAGAGAAGAGTATAGTCATAATCGGTATGTTCGCCATTAAAGTCCTGCAAGAATAAGTTCTTAGAAACATATTTTCCCACATAAATATGTATTTGTATAATTTAATTAATTGTGACATTGAAGTATGTGAGGTAATGAACTTGTTGATTTCCCGGTCTTTCTATGTTCACTGGTTTTATCAATATTTCACCATATTCATTAATGCATGCTATTAGCCAATTGTATCATTTTATACGCTTTTAAAAAAATCTGATGGCTCTTGTCAACATTTTTTGACTTGAATGACACATATCTAATTGTAGAAGATGGCAAAATACCCAGCACATAAGAAAACCAAGGCAAACCAGGAAGAACAGATAGACTTAAATGATCAAAGGAATCAAGCTGTATTTTCCTTAGTTTAAAAAAGTATATGTTACTTTGAATAAACAAAACGTTAATATTGTTTCTTAGTTTAAAAAAAACTTACTTATTAACTTTGCTTTGTGAGGACATGGAACAGTATCTCTGTACAAAATTTTGTTGGCAACCAAATATTGAAAGAGACATAAATAACTGTCCAATAATGGCTGAGACCGTGTTAACTCTTATTGTTGGGTCCATGTCAAAACTAAAAAAATGAGAAATTTTTAATTAACCAGCACTAAAATTTAAACCAGATTGTAACATACTCAAAAAATTGTAGTCTTCCATGAGAGCTCGATGCATTCACGACATTGACAACACCTCCTGCAGTAATGGTACCTTGAATTATAATAGCAGCACTACAACCCACCATCACAAGAAGTTGAGTCACATCGGCGATAATCGCTGTCCTCAAACCTCCCTGAAATCAAATTTGTTTTAACAGGCAAAACAAGACCAAAGTAAAAAAGAAGTTTAATTTATCGATTAAGTAGCCTACCATCATTGTGAAGAAAATTGAAATTCCAACGATTGCGGTGATTGATGTCCAGTACGGCATTCCAATAATGGTCTTCAAGGCAACGCATGGTGTGAACACGGTGACACCAAGGTTGAGGACACTTCTTAGCAAATATGTCCCTGAAGCCAAACAACGAACCAAACGAGACTTAAATCGCAAATCTAAATACTGGAAAAAAGGAAATTTGCAAATGGGAAATGAACATTTATTGTCGGTACAACTGATTTAATTTAATATTTAAAAAAAAAGTAAAACTAAATAAAGAATTTAAAACACAAAAATAAGTAAAGAAACTTTATTGAAGGGTGCACTAAATAAGCATTTACTATGCATTGCTCAACGTTCATTCAAATGGTAATCTTTATACAAATCAATTAGAAATTTCATTCATTCAAAACAAGAAAGATGAAGAATCTTTCAAAGAAATGAAAAACTTTAAAACATGATTTTTATTTATTTATCTGGAACAATTTTTATTAACATGAAATTTTTTTAAAAAATGTTTGTAAGTTTAACTGTACAATAAATAAATAGGGGAAATTATGGAAATAATCTTGGTTAGAGGTAAAAATACACCTCTGGAAATTTATATTTTACACAAAGAAGATGTTTTGTCAAATTATTTCCAGTTCAATTGATTGCACAGAGGAAGTAATTATTTTAGGATGCAGGCTGATGACCTATGATTTTATGTTAACTGATTTTGTTTGGTTTAGCATCCTTGAAACTGTCTTGTGCGCGACGAGCACATCGGTATTGTTTGACATGTGTGAATTATAAATAAAGGAAATGATTTACAATTAGCAACAACAGCAGAAAGAGAAAACATCGCGCTTCCTTTTGTGTACTGTACAATAACACGACCGCATCGCATTTCAGGAAGTAGGCCCTATCATACTTTTTCATTTCTCCTCCAGGATAGGGGGGGGGGATAAATAAAAATGTATGTAACTGGCAGGAAATCGGTAATGCTACACATTTATACATTGCACAACGATTCATGTTTCTGCCGAAGTGGGACGTCGATTACGACAATCAAGCTTTTTGTTAAAATATTTTCATTTATGGAAAACGAGTTCTGTGTACATTGTGTGCATTGCCACGTAGTTTTATTTGTAAAAACGTATTACACAAAAGTTATCGATAAAAAAAACGTTTAACTATATGGAATATTGTATAATCAGTTTCTACAGAATCATCTTTTATCGTATTATGATTTTTTCTGACGTACTGATTTTCTTTCTTCCTTTATTAGAAAATACATTTTGTATTCGATAATTCTGTTTAACTGGTTGTAACTATTGGCTTACTATCGAACTTAAAGTGATAAATCAATTTTTCCTGGCTATTAATTTGGAAATAAGATTATGTTAAGTATAAAAAAGTATTACTGGATGCAAAATCGCAACAGTAAAAAATTCGGATGTCAAAAACGTAGTACATATTTGGCAAAGCCACAAAAATCCACATTCCACGAATTTATCTAGGTTTTATCAATCGTTTATACTTAATTCCGATATGTTTCAGCGCGTTTATCAAAAAAGCCATAGTCAATAATGGCAGAGTTGCAACATCACTACGGGATAGAAATGTTAAATGATGGGGTGAGTGTGGTGTTCAATACCTTCCAAAACGGATAGTTGTGAGTAGGAACTATCCTTTTGGAAGGTATCACTACGGGATTTCTTTTAATCGATCCTTCCCCAAGCTGGGGATCACAAAACCGCCGAGAAGCCGTTTGGATGCGTCTTGACTAATGTGTTCAACACGTTCCTAGATTAAATCTACAGCCATCGTTTTAATAAAAAAAAATGAGCCTGCAACCCTTTAATAGGAATGATTTGATGCAATCAGTCAATTTTTCGCAAGTGGTAATCAAAATCGTATTATTATTGAAATTGCCGTTCGTTATTAAAGTTGGCAAACAAGGCGAAAGACCATAAATAATATTTATTAACGACACAACAGTGGTGTAAGAAAAAGTTGAGAATAACATGGTAACACATTCAATGCCTCCGTTAACATCACATTGGGAGTCAGGGACATTAAAAATGACCCAATGTTTCGAAAGAAAAACGTTTCAACGACTTTAAAAGACCGGTTGTTGAATTTGTCTAGACCTTGATTTTACTGATATTTTTTTAACGGTATTTATCTTATAATTATTTGACTTGCTAGCTAATGCTACACGTTTCACGGTATTGATTTCTGGACACAATCTAAAAAATCTGACATCGATTTTCTCTTTGCACTTTATATTTAACATCAACTAAAATGGTTTATTGATTTTAGACATTTTGTCTGCTAACATGATACTAATGGATATATTGTCAAGTATTCGAAAAAAATATACATTATCGGATCACACTTATTATCAGAATGTATCTTTCTCTCACGTCTTGAAAAAATAGTATTTTGGCATAGAAGTGAAAAATTCTTTGGGGAAGAACATAATTTTACGTGAAAATCATTCTTTTTGTCAACCCCCCCCCCTAGTTTGGGAATACTTTTAAAATCTATTTATTTATTTAATTTACAACTGCCTACAAAAGCAACAAGCAAACATATGTTATTTACAGTGATATACATACATGTGCTCATGAGCGTACACAATTTTATATGCACATTTACATGTCCAGCGCGATCGGTTTGAACTATCACACACAACACGGGGAAGGTTTATTCGAAAAAATTTCAACCGGAAATAATTCGATTAATTTAATTTTCAATTGGGCAACACTGGTAAATTTTATATAAATGTTACTTTTAGCGTTAATGATCATGTCAGTTAATGATTTTTATAAATCTCTCATGAAAATAATTGTTTTAAAACCAACTATTTAAAAGAAAAGACTTTATTTTTATATTTTATTTTATATAATTTTTATGATTAATTTGTATATTGTTTGCTAGGAGCCCAATTATTTTATATAGAAAAAAATAAAATAAGAACTTATTTTTAATTTTCATATCGTCTTCTAAAGGCCTAACTATTTTATATTTAAAAAATCGCAAATTGCGAGATTTTTACATTTATATAATTCAATTAATTAATTTCAAATGATCTGGTAGACTAATATTTTATAAAAAAAAATTCTCAAATATTCAGGCATTTCAATTTACATGTCTATATTTCTATATCACCACTTTATTCCTTAAAAAAGGGGGAAATTTTATATTTGATTTAATTTATTAATTTTAACTGTAATTGATTTTCATATTGTCATGTATGAACCAAATTATTTGAAATAAAAATTGAAATTAAAATCCAAAATTAAAAAATAAATAAATTTCAATTAAATTGTTAAGGTTTTAAAAAAGGGTTTAATTTGAGGTTGAAACGGGTTAAGATTGTTCGAAAAAGGATTAATTTGATGGGAAAATGTTCATGTATTTTTAGCATCTCTACAGACTTGATAGTTTGAGTATTAAAATTATTTATTGCAAACAAAATCTATTATGTTTATCTATTTGTATTTTTATCAACCTAGTTTACACATGGGTTGAAATTCTCAAAGTATAATTTTGGTAATTATTACCTGCAAGTGCCCTGTTAAAAGTTCGTAACAAAACACTTTCATTTAAATAATTCTATACCATATAAAGCTAATATTGTCGGATAATTACCTGATAAACAGAAGTTATACCCAGGCTGTAATAAACGGGCACGAAGAAATAGCACACGATAGGAAAAGCTATTATCATGCCATACAACGTCTCCCACATGGCACTCCCCCTGTAGTAAAGTTCAGAGGGGTAGCCTGAAAAGCAACGCAACTTATTTATTGAACTGTCATAGGGATCATATTAAAATAAATACGTAAAATCTTTTGGATTTTAGAATGGTCTCATTTTTGTGAGATATTCCTGCGGGATAAAACAGTCTAAATTGGACGCACCTAAAAATACTCTAACTCCTAGGAAGCCCCTTGCTATCGACAGCATCATCGCTGGCATGGATATGGAATTGCTTTTTGCAAACGCGAAGTCCGCTTTGGTTTTTTCCTTGTTCCCAGAAAACCTTCCATAGATAGCAACGCCGAAAGAGCACAGGATCAAAGCGGCGAAGACTAGGTAGTCGTATATCAGAGTTCCCCATTCCATTCTGAAAAAAAAGATCCACGTTACAAATGGACTGGTTGAGGTCCGTTCAAGGTTGTTGGCGTGCAACGTGGTTTTTATTTCAACAAATCTTTGTACTACGTACAAAGTGCATTTAAGAAATTAAGAGCTAAGGTTAAATTAAAATTTTGAAGTAAAAAGAGCCGACAAAGGGCAACAATGTTTCGGCCAGATTATCCTTTGAGGATTGTATAGAAAGGGATAAATAGGAAAAGGAAAGGTTGGACAATTAGACTATGTGAAAAGTATTAGATTTATGGAATGTAATATAATGATATATAGTCTTTCGGCGCTTTTCACTTCAAAGAAGCCGACGCCTTATACATAATTGTCTTTTCTATACCTAATTGTTCAGATATCGTGAGATGCGTCTCACACCAGACCGCATCTCACGATATCTGAATAATTATCCGTTAACGGTCACTAATCTCTACACATAATTTACATTACAAATAATTACGGTTTTTAGTTGAGATGAAAAAAAGTTAATGGCAAGAGAGTGATTCGAACCCACGACCTTCGGCTAGATACGCCGCTGCTCTACCACCTGAGCTATCGTGACTTCGCAATAACATCGAAACGTTTGCAAGATAAAGAAAATGTTTTTCTGAAACCTACATCACACCAGACCTCATCTCACGATATCTGAATAACTACGTACAAAGTGCATTTAAGAAGTTAAAAGCTAAGTTTAAGTTTAAAATGCATTAAGGAAAATTAATTGTATTCCTTCCTTTTTGAAAAGGATTTCATTGTTTTCAGATTCGACAATTTCAAATCTTTCAGAAAGAACGTATAAGAAAATATTACCATTTATTTACATTAGAAAGTATGATTTCTCTGAATGGAACGATTTATTAACCAAATGTTTAAATCATTAACTTTCTTAATGAATAATTATTCAAATATCGTGAGATGCGGTCTGGTGTGATGTAGGTATCAGAAAAACATTTTCTTTATCGTGCCAACGTTTCGATCTTTTATTGAGATCAT
>CM077106.1:20204210-20214353 GCA_039619505.1 Cimex hemipterus | reverse complement strand
GTAATAAATTGTTAGTTAAATTTATTATATCAAAAAATGGTATTCCGATGTTTTGATCAATTTTCTATCAAACATGAAAATTATTTTTGTTTTTAAATAAAAACGAATGAATTTTTGATTTCGGTTAATTCGGTTTATATTAAAATACGTATATTATAATTAATACAACGACAATAATACATATAGTAATAAAAATCTGAGTGTCCGGCTCTTTTGTCTTCGACTGTACTCGACGCTGCCCAACGAAAATCTGGACAGTGGGGATCGTGTAGCGTGGAGTACGGTAGCCCGCAGATCCGGCAGATGCGCACGGTAATACAATCTTATGGTAAATTAGGCTTTGGATTTGAGTCGGGTAGCGTCGCATAGCGTAGCATCGGGTAAGGATGTTCGCTGCTTTACTCGTGCCCCCCCCCCTTGTTTTCTCCAAAACTACTCAACCTAGAAAAAAAATTTAATCAGTATATTTCTTACTTCCTCTCCTTTATAAAAACGTTAGATAGACTATTCAGCCTAGAAAAATGTTTAATAGCACAAGCTCTAATTTCATACATACTTGCCGGTTTCAAACATACGGGGTTGTCCAATTTAAAAAAGTCTAATTATATATGTTTTTATTTTCAAATGATAACCTAAATTTTCATTTAAGGATTAATCACTTAGGGTAAATTGTATGAAAAATGGCGAAATCCATTTGATAATCATTAGTGATACGGGGTTTCAACATTATTCTCCGCTTAAAATTACACAAGCTAGAAAAAAAAAATTATAGCTCTTCTCTCGCTGCAATAATTATATATCAATAAAAGATCGAAACGTTGGCACGATAAAGAAAATGTTTTTCTGATACCTACATCACACCAGACCGCATCTCACGATATTTGAATAATTATCCGTTAACGGTCACTAATCTCTACACATTTCTTAATGAACTTAAGACTTCTGTGTAATTGTGCCATTCTTGCGTGTAGTGTTGAAGAGTGCCAGTGAGATTTTGCTGTTTTGTACGTTGGATTTTGAAGGGATGGGGAAGAATTTAGGAATAGAAAAAGCAATTTTCTACAAGGCGTCGGTTTCTTTGAAGTAAAAAGAGCCGACAGAGGCTGTATATCATGATATTACATTCCACAAATCAAATACTTTTCACATAGTCTAATTGTCCAACAATCTAGCCTTCCTTTTCCTATTTATCCATTTCTATTTAATCCTGAAAAGGATAATCTGGCCGAAATATTGTTTCCCTTTGTCGGCTCTTTTCATTTCAAACAGGCAGACGCCTTATACAAAATTATCTTTTCTATACCAACTTCCTTCCCAACTCCTTCAAA
Organism: Cimex hemipterus; assembly: GCA_039619505.1. Lineage (NCBI taxonomy): Eukaryota > Metazoa > Arthropoda > Insecta > Hemiptera > Cimicidae > Cimex > Cimex hemipterus. Next base: position 20,213,025 of record CM077106.1, on the reverse strand, counting down.
ATCCAAAGTATATAAACATAAAACAGCAAAACCTCTGAGAATGGCACAATAATACGGAAGACAAACTCTTTGAATGAGTAGATATGTTTTGATTGAATATAAAATATATTTTGCATCGTATAAATTCACTTTTCCACATCCTTTTTTGTTTTTGTCCTCTTTTTTAAATGTAAACAATGTTTGTCCAGGCCCTGAAGATGATCTCAATAAAAGATCGAAACGTTGGTACGACAAAGAAAAAGTTTTTCTGAAACTTGCATCACACCATATCGCATCTCGCGATATCTGAATAATTTTCGATTAAGGGTCACTAATCACTACACATTTGTACGTAGTACAAAGATTTGATTGAAATTTAAAAAAAAACTGTCGGTTTTATGGCACTGTTTGTTTTTCTACAAAGAAACCCTTCTAGCTGAATCTGAAAACGTTCAAATTTTTTTTATAAAACGAAGGAATAAACGAATCCTTTAATAATTATCTAACTTAAACTTACTTCGCACTTTACTTTTTTTTACTTTACTAGCAAAGATTTTAAATGGTGCCATTTTTGGTTATATATATAAAAAATTGAAAAGTCAATTTGGGGACAATTTCACGTTGTTTTACTACATAGAACATTTATTAACATTGTAAACTTTGTACGTCTGAAGAAAATGAGACACTTTTTATAAACTATAAGGAAATAAACGATTAACTGTTTTAGTGAGCATTTATCTTGGCCTAAACCTTTTCTTCTATTAAACGTACGTTAAAATCGTTTTTATCCAAGAACCTTCTTGTTAAACGGTTTTGTGCTTGGAATTTCTACTACATACAACGAAAGTTGAAGAAAAGAAGAATTACCATTTAACATTGTAAACAAAGGTATCTCTGAAAACAATCAAATTCTTTTTGTAAACACAAAGAATAAAAAATTACTGTTGTTTGAAAAGACTTTTTTTTTAACAAGGTCTGTTTACCAAACAATTTATTGTATTTATAGGTTTGAATTGTGTCATGAATACAATAATTTTAACAAATTTTCGCGTCACGCAGAAAACCCCAAAATAAAGCTTACGAGTAAGTTTCAACATATAATCAATATTACTGTTATTTTATCTACTTGTTTTTGTGTATACTATTGTAGTTCCCTTGTACGACAGGAACGGGTTTGTAGTTTAAAATTAGAAAGATAGAGGGAATAAATTCAGGACGGTAAACCTGATATCACGCTCATCGTTCCCCAAGAGAAACACTGAGGGGATTGTATCGCGCTTATTTTCTACCTCTACACATGTACTAAGAGCGTGATATCGAGCTCTTACCTACCTATACCCATGTCTCAAGAGCGTGATATCAATAAACAAAATACTTAGTTCAACATTTAGTAGTCTGACATGGTATCTTCACACACAACTCATGCCACAAGAACTAAATATACGATTTGGACGAGGAAAAATGTAGGACCGAATCAGCCATGACGGTAATGAAGAAACTTATACCCGAACATAACTTTATCTTGACTTTTTTGGACTTACAGACCTGTTGGGTACCAAGTAAGTCATCTAATATGGAACGAATGCATTTCAATCCTCAGAAGAATTCTCTAAGCCCCTTAACAAGGGGACATTCCCTTTGTCAAAGAATTATCCAGTTCCTCAAGTTTCATTCCAATCTTTGAGCTCAAGCCCTTTGAGCTAACCCTGCTTTTCAAGCCCTCCCAAGAACCATCTCTACATCGCCTCAAATGACGATGGACTCAAGACCTCTCTGCCCTTAAACTTATAACAACAAACATCTCGTTGTGCAGTACTGGCCAAAGTGGTAGTGCATTATTCAGGATTTTTATAACATTAAAAGCAATTCGTATGTATAATTCGTGTATAGAATAACAATTAAATTACTAGGGGAAAAACAATGAGTACGTTAAGTAAAATATAAATTGTTTCAAAAAAGTAAATTCAATTCGAGATTCCACAAATAAATGGGGTTGCATAAGTTTAAAGAATAATAGTGTAATAAAAATTTTATATTTGATTTATTCAAACATTCCTTTTTGAAGTAGCCCTGGTAGAAAATCGTGGGCTATCTTAGAAACTGTTTAATACGCAGAGATAAATATTTACACGTAGCAAATATATTGCACTTCTCAAACGAAAGAAGCAAAACTTTCCAAATATGGCAATTAGCCATCTTGCCATGTTCTTTTTAGAGAAGGAAGCACAAACAACTTAATTTTTCAACAACCGAGTTACAAGTTGTAAAAGATATAAATCGCCCCTGGTATTAAAGTGAAATCACTCAATAACATAATTGGACTTTCATTTCAAAATTGACGTGAGATAAATGATACTGGGCGAAGACGTTAAAAACTTCGCAATGGAAAGAAAAAAAAACAAATTCCTCGATAGGGGGTTTAACGAACTCTAAATAGGTCTTAGATGGAATAGCTTGGAAGGAGAATGTTTTTAAAAAGGATACAAAAATGCATTACGTCTTTTCTTGACACCTCGACAATGGTTAGCTCCACAATGGCCAAGAACTTCGTTGCGATTTATATAATCAGAACATGATAATTAAATGATCTGGTTCCGCTTTGTTCAAAATGATTAAAAAGCTTGTTAATTGATTGGATGACTCAAAGCACTAACCTTCATAAACTTGTCTATAAACATTATAAAATTACAACAGTAAATACAGGCTTCTAATACTTCAATAACATTAGCGGTTGTTGAAAAATGTACAATCAATGAGCACATGGAAAGATAGCCGATTCAATTTCAAAAATTTTCTTTTAATCGTTAAATAAAAAAATATATTTATATAATTTGCAAAGGAATGCACGAAAAAAATTAGATGCAAAAATCTAGGAAATTTAGGATTTCTATCAACAGACTTTTTTAAATGTAGAAACTCAGTAAAACAACTACATCTTTTTTTAAAATGCATGTTTGTTTACAAAAATTAATATTTTCTTTATTATTGAAAAATCGTTTATTCGACAAAAGACGAAGGTTTGCCTGAAAATGTAAACATGCCTTGCAGAATTTGTATGCACTGATTTAAAAGCGTCACCGCTGACTTTTGACGTAATAATCGATTAAATCTGACCTTTGTAATCAGCGAAATGCCAGATAACCGCTGGTGATATTTATAATGCTCACAGGGCAAAAATGCCACATGTCTACAGGGAAAAATATTAACTCCGCGCTCATGTTTACAATTCTGCTGTTCATTAAATTCTTTATTGATAACTGATAAAATGTGTGTATTAATATCTACAAGAGATTTATTACATATATTACATGATTTATTACATATATACATGATGTATGATACATACATGATTTCTGATTAAGTTGGCTCCAAATTAAAGATCCATCATGCTTTCGTTACAATAAAAATATATTTTTTCGGTGTGTGGGTGAGCAGATAATAAATATATCGATATAGAGAGATAAATAAATGATAGATAGGTAGGTATGTAGGGGGGGGAGAGGGAGAGAGAGAGAGAGAGAGAGAGAGAGAGAGAGAGAGAGAGAGAGCACACGAGAAACGAGAAATGTTAGAAGAACAAATAGTGTGACTTCAGTTTATATATTGACTATACAATAGGAAAAAATGGAGATAAATCCATATATAAAAATATAGATATGTAAATTTTTATATATATGTTACATATCTAAGTGCATGTTTCATGTGTCATATGTATGATCGAAAGGCACACACATAATTATTAGGCACGATAAAGAAAATGTTTTTATAATACCTACATCACATCACACCAAACAGCATCTCACGATATCTGAATAATTATCTATTGACGGTCACTAATCTATACACATTATGTGTATTGTAATCATCAATATGTATTTTTGATATTGAACTATTGTTATCTATATCATTATCAACCTGATCGGCCGTCATTACTAGACCTTTAAAAAATCAAGGGCATAGAAAAACATCCCCTTAGATCGCTTTATTAAAAAAGTTTTAAAAATAATAAATAAAATAACCCCTAATATCGTTCTGTTTTATTTTAAAGTTTGTTTCCAATGAAATAACGATTAATGAATTGGGTCAGTGCGAAACAAACCAATTTTAAAACTGTTTTTGATTTCCATTGTAAAAAATCACTAACTTGATTGTTGCCACGGAGGAGAACTCGATCGTGTAAAAATTAGAATATAAATACATATTTCAAATTCTATCGATAAAAGATGGAGTGATATAATATTGTTACAGTTTTTAATTTGAAGAAAACCTAGATAGAAATTTTTTGTTTGTACTAATATATTTATTTATCGCATAACATGGCTGACATTTTCTTTTTTCGTTTTGTTAGCTTTTATGAGCGAACTTGAGCAAAATAATCGAAACAGACATCAATTTTTTTTCTTTGAACTTCATATGTATTCATACATTCACATGTATCACAATTGTAGTGTAAACTCAATGAGATTCCAAAATTTCCTGATACGAGAAGCTACTATTACTACATCTAGATAAAGATTGTTTATAAAATAAATGGGAAAATAATTTTAACATAAAGATCGTCGATGTTGTTAGGATGAGATAGTATTGACCGGAGTTCTTCTGAGCACGGTGACCCTATAACCTTGATTCTTTATTTTTAACCATTGGCTTATCCCTAGTTTCAACAGACAAATAGAAAAACATTTTGTCTATTATAAAAAAAAATATATATAACAAAATCTATAATTATAATTTAAAGAAAACCAGGAGTAGTTTTTTTTTTAAATAAATCGGAATCTGTTGTTTTTTGAGCAATATGCTTTCATCAAGGGATGAAAAATAACTTCACGCTCAAAAAATTGAGTAAAACAACAAAATCGTTGTGATGCGTTTTAATTTCGGGATTTTTCCCTTCGTACCACCGTTAAAGCAAGGAAATTTTAGAATGGAAAACCTGAAGACGATTGAAGGAGAATAAGCGGTATGTTTAAATATACATCATATATTGGCTTTCATTCAAAAACTGCGCTTCGTGTGTAAATTAAAACCCCATTAGGAAACTTTGACCTTCGTTTGTAGTTTCCATATCCGTTAACTAACACTGGGCTTTTTTTATTCTTCAAATTACATCTGCCGACGTAGTAAATAAATGTACCCTAAAATACCTTCAATTTACGGCGATAATGACACTTTTTTTTTCAAATGGTGCAATTTTTAAGTGTACAGATCGAAAAACGACTCCAAAATGATGACATTGAGGAAATATGATGAACGAACCAATTGGTGAAGTCTTCAATCATGCCCACACTGTATTACACAATTGACTTTAAATGAATCAACAAAAACACAGAACTAAAATAAACTACAGCTGGAACGATAATAATAGTTTTTTTCCTTATTCAACGTTTGAAGTCGATACATTTAAAGACTTTCATTTGTATTTATTTATTCATTGAATTAATTGTATTTTTATTTAATCGTGTTCACTTGTTGTGAATACTTTCGTTCTAATATTAGTTACACTTCTGTTCGGTCAGTTGTATTTTTATCACCGTTAGTTCTATTTTCGCTCGTTAAGGCAATTTATTTTCGGAAAAGGCGGGAAAAATACAAAACGCGAAGGAAAACCAACACGGTGTGTGGTAAGGTTGACTGACGAGCCCAACCGCTGGAGAGGACGGTCAACCGGATTTAGATATTTTCCCCTGGAGGACAAACGACCCCCACGAAGGCCGAGAAAAAGGGGCAACTCGTAAATTTAAAACGAAAATAATTCAATGTATCCCACCCGTGGCTGGAAACCAAGTTGAATAAGTCAAACAACAACATTTCCGACCTCATTCCAAGAACAAAGATAACATTTCTTAGAAGGTCAATGACGGGGGATGTAGAAAGATTACAGAGAGGACAATAAGCTCGAAAGCGATCAGAGGAGACAAAGATTACCCTATGCATTAACTATGAAAACTGAAACTAGGGTGGAAATTTTTATTATGAATTGTTTCCTGGCAGTAAGGATGTTAAAATTTGCATACGGAACCAACTAGGAGATGAATTCCTTATATATGTGTCAATTAATGTTTACTTATATGATTTTACATATTTCAAAATAACTTTTATATAAATTCAGTTGTAAATGTAATGTATCATTTAAGAGATGGTAAGACATAGAAGCAAATAGTTATTATCTTCATTGACGCTCTTTCGTTCGTTATTTAATTATAATTGATTAACAGTATCAACCCATAAAATCACTGAAAACAGGTTATTGTTTTCCGCAAGCATGAAACCTAAAATCCTGATAAATTATTGACAGTTATGTCTTGCCTTCGATTTGGCACCCAATTTTGTTCCTCAGTTGACCCAATTTCAGTGCAATAAAGTTTAGTTTTAAGAATTTTTTAAATACCCTCACGCAATTCAGGTCATTCCGAATCGAAGCAATTAGGTTCGAGGTTGTCCTCCGTCACGCGAGTAGGCAAAAATAAATAACAGAAATTGACATCGCGTTAAAAAAAAAATCTATTTCCAATGCAATTTCCGTTATCTCAAAACAATTAAGAAGTGGGTTATTCCGGCAATCTTCTGTACGTATAATTTAAAAGTCCTTATGTCGAAATCACACTTTGAATAGGTGCTTCATGCGCGAAAATAATATTAAACTATTTGTTTGTGTGTGTGTCCACACTGTGTATACAGAGGAGATACACATACACAGATGAAAAAGAAAGAATTATTCTTTGACGCCACACCATCATAAAATGGGAAAAAAATGAATATTAACCTTATATTTGCGAATATAATATTTTACCACTCTGACACCATATCCGGACCCGACACGAAGGGTAAAAACGGATAATACGAACAATTTTCCTTCCATTCTCTGCTCTGTTGACGTCTTTATATATATAAAACTGAAAAAAGATTAGATTCATCTTTGCGCAACACGTCTCTCGCTTTCGTTATTGCTGGATTATTGTTAAGATTACATTTTCCAACAAATTTGAACGAATAAACCATCAAAATTTTGTTTGTAAATACCATGCAATGCGTAGCATGAATATAAAGTTTGTTTAATTTCATAATATTTGTTATTTATTTTATGTACTTTATACTGTCATAATTACAACATATTTGTTGAAAGTTGAAATTAAAATGAATTATTTGTTTATTAAATCTCTCTCTCTCGCTCTCTGTGAGATAGATAGATAGAGGGAGAGAGAGAGTGAGAGAGAGGACATAAGAGGGACATAGGAGAAATAAATACGGTATCACTAGAAATAATGCGAACCAGGATGTTTTTTTTTGTTTTTGTTTTTCTATTGTGGATGTTGTTGAAACAGATCAGAGCATTAAAAAAAAACGCGGAAAACAAACAGGAAATCTAGTTTAAATGCGATGACACGGATCTCGAGGAACCTCGATATCATTCGGAGACCGTGGAACTTCGGCCAAAACATGCGTAAAGGTGAAAATGGGCACATTGATAAAGACAGTTAGCGACAAAAAGCGTGAGTCGGGCGCTTTTCAATTGTGTCCTGTTGACGTCAACAGATTTAAGATTCTAAAAGAAGAGTCACGGACTGCTCATCACAAGTACACCTCACAGCCACGATCATACGAATGGCCGCAATAATGGGACAGTGGCGCAGTTATATTGTCGAATCAGGTGGCGTCGTTAGGACAAAATTAGGCGGTTTTCCAGGATCTTTTAACGCCTTAATCAATAGAGAAATAAACACATTTTACTCAGATAAAACACGTTATTTCCTATAAGTTGACATATAATTTCTGTTTTAACATACACACAGTAAATCTTAATGTATTTTCCTGTCATAGAAAAAGTAAATTACGATTCAAATTTGTATTTAGAAAAACTTTAAAATAAAATTATAATGTAGACAATTTTTAAAATTTTTGGTTGATTGATAATTGAGAGTGTAAAAAAGATCAATTCTACTTTATACTTGCTACACAATTAAAAGTTTTATATTGACTTTGTTTCAGGATATCCTTTGACGAACACATGTTGGACGGGGGTTGGCATGTAATTAAAATTTTCGATTTAAGTTTCAAATACACATCTCGTTTCCATCGATATTATTGTATTTATATTCCAACTTATTTGGCAGCTGTTTTGACGATTTAAGCGCTTAATGTTTCAATTTTTGTTTATAACATACGATAATTGAGCTCGGAAATTGACGAATAATGTTTTACCAATTTATTGATTCATTATTTTTTCTAGGTAAAGGGTAGGATAAATTTAGATTAAAAAAAGAAGAAGAAAATAACAAATTAAAAGGTTGAAACCATAACGGTTAAATATGCGGGAAAGAAGAGAATGACATGTCCCCACAAGGTAACATAAGAAAAACAGAATACAGAGAAAAATTCCTTAATTATCTTGAGCAATTTGGGAACTTTTTGGTAGTCCCCCCAAAAAATAAAACTATTTTTCGGCGATACCTTTGAAAAACTAAAGGGAAAGAATGATTAGATAATCGACGAACTAATTAGAATTACTAATTTTTCTCTACGGCCTTTCCATTGATATCGTCATCGGGAGTGATACTTCAAAAATAATAGCCCTTTAGAAATTTGTTCGCCACCCAAATTTGGGTTTATTTGATGCAAATCCGAGGTTTGTTATTGTATACATTTAAATATATAATAATATAAACATTAAAACTAAGTAGGTATTGATTGTGGACCAACATACACACTCTAACACTTTGGGTGTCGCTGCCTAACTATTTCCGCTATACACTACATTTATAAATCCTTATCCACATAAGCTTCCCCAGAGTCTCTCTCTCTCTCTCTCTCTCTCTCTCTCTCTCTCTCTCTCTCTCTC
>CM077106.1:20193367-20204200 GCA_039619505.1 Cimex hemipterus | reverse complement strand
CTCTCTCTCTCTCTCTCTCTCTCTCTCTCTCTCTCTCTCTCTCTCTCCCCCTCTTTCGTCTCTCTCAAAATTTGTGTACAATCGAAAACTCAAAATAAGATGTATGGCCCTGCAGTCTTAGTTCACGTTTGATTTAGGCCATTTGCCCCACCGTCTATTCTTACTTTCTTTTCTTACAACGTGCAACAAATTGACCAATAACCTTCATAGATCAAAACAATTTGTCGGAATCTCTGTTGATTTTTTTTTTCTTTTGGAAAGAATCCCACTGCAAAATAGTTATATTTTTGAGTCTTGGGCCATGGTCAGCTCTGATAATCCTCCTTTCAATAAACACATTCGTTTGCTTAACTTAATTTACAGAAAAAACGGTGATCAAGCGACGATAGTTCAAGTGGTTAGAGCAGCGGCGCGGCGCATTGAACAAGTTGAGTGAGGTTCGAATCCCGCTCGTGACACTAAGTTTTCACCTCAACCAAAAACCTTATATGTAAAGAACAATTCATTGGAATAATCAATAATTATGGCTGCTAAACAAATATGGATTAATTCTTTAAAAATCAATAAAAATAAACATTCAACCAAATTGGGTAAGCTTTTATAATTTTTTTCATTTCTAATTCTAGGATTATCTTAAGAAATGAAACAATATATGTTATCGTAAAGAAGGGAATTTTTTTAATCACTGCATTTCTAATTGATAAACAATCTATTACAGTTCATGTGGAATGTTCCGTATTTGTGATAACACAATTGTATACGATAGATAATTTCTTTTTTATTGGAAGTTTAAGGAAAATGAACAATTCATCAATGAAACTTTAATGATTTTTAGTTACGCATTCATTACCTAGAAGACCGTGCTTATTTAACAATATTATCAGGTTAGGACGTCTGATTACCTAATAGATTTAAAAAAAGATAAGAGCTTCACTTTAAAGAGACCAAATCGCAAAATAATTTAATCAATGTAAATTAAAATAGACATGCTGTCAAATCTTATCTTAGTAATTAAAAAAATTATTACATCTTTTGGCCAAGTACATGAATATAAATTGGTTACTTTTCCTGTTTCGTACCAAGATAATACCGCAAGTATTCTCACGATTTGCGCGTGATCACAAGATAACCGATAGATCTGCTTAAGAAATCTCCAGGGGGTGAGATAAGATAAAGAGAAAACCAGAGGTCAAAAAGGAAAACAAGATTGATTTCGGGTTACTTACTTCTGGTCAATCTGTATTGCAAACGTTTCATGACTTCTCGTGAGAGAATCAGTTTAAAAAAATATTTATAACTATGATGCCACTTCAAATTTGGTGATGCTTTATAATTACCATAATTATTATGAAGGACTCCTTAGTCATTTAATTATCCTAGATTCGTTTAGAACTAACACTTAGATTAGATACAGGAATATGACCAGTACTGGCTCGTCATTCCATTCTCTAATCTATACTTTATATAAAAATGTTTGTATGATTTATTGACAGTTTTAACTGTGGTCCAAATGAATGATGAACCACCCTATTTAGTCATGTATATTTATTTAACCTAACATTTTATTTGATTGAAACAGCATAACCAAAATTATGTTATACGGACACGAAAGAGAAATAATGAGATTTATGAGGCCTCATATTAAAACCGACAACGCTTATCTAAAGTCTATTAGTAAGGATGTAGTTATCGACCATCAGTTTTTAATTCTAGATGTACATCAGGGATGTGGTCCAATGAACATGTCTGTACATGTACACCTTTACTGATTATCAACGCCGGGTAGCTTTCTTCTACCTCCATCATGCTAGTCTACGGGCATACAAAAACAATTTGGGAACCAACCTTTGCAAACTAATAAAAGTTGTATTTATTAGACCACATACCTGTTCAACATCTAGAATTGAATTCATTATGATTATCTTGATTTATCTAGATTTATGTTACCTCATCCATCATACACATCACAGAAGTAACATCCCAGATCCACATCTCGAATTAAAAAACGTCGGATGATAACTACATGTTTACTGATAGACTTTAGATAAGCATTTTCGGTTTTAAGACCGTTTTAACATTAGACCACATAAATCTCTTATCTCTGTCTTTCCATAGAAATCAGAATAAAAGAAAGACAAACAAGAAGTATTGTTCAAAAGAGTGAGACGATTTTTATAATAAATAAATTTAAAATAAAAGATAAATACAGCTTCAACTAGATATAACATGGCATAAATAGCAGTTTAAACAAATCCCTGACCCCTCGTCTAATGGAACACAGCGGATCCATTAGAGAAGTAATTATCCTCGCCCTAGTAAGTATAATTGAAACTTAACAAACACTTTTAGGGACAAAAAATACAATTATGTAAATATTTATTTTTTTTTTTAAATTTGCCAGCTACCTGATCATCCTGATGTTCAATCGACAGTGAAACAAACGATCGTGGTTGATCTACACTGGCTGAGTTTTAAGAAAGTATGAATTACCGTCAAAGCTAATCCTTGAAAAAATGAACGATGAGAGAATCCACGGCTAATCAGACATTTTGAGCAAAGGGAACTGATAATTTTACCCAGAATGCCTGGAAGTTGAAAATGTACTAAAAACTGCACAAAAACAACAAGCTAACAAAACAAAAAATTTTAAACGAACTTTTAAATTTATATATTTTTCTTTCGACATCCCAGACTATAAATTGATTTGAATCAGCCCACATTATACAGTGTAAATCGATTATTATTCATACAATTACATTAGTTTTGCAAGTAATTCGTGTTAATCAGTATAACTACTTAATTATCACCTGGTATCTACTGAGTTTTAATATTTCAAACTGGTTAAAAATAAATATGAAACTGAAATTAAATGCAAAAACTTTTTGGGAAGAACTAAAATAAATAAATTTATATTAAGAATAAATTTTTTTCTATAATACGATTACTTGAAAAATTGAATCGACACCGAATTGCTTGGTCACATGTGAAAAATAAATTTATAGCATTAATTCACTATTTTCGTGGTCCGCTAGACCACGAATTAATATATCACAATTAATTACAGTTTTTAGTTGAGATGAAAACCGTAATTAATTGTAAATTTATAGCATTCTGGCCTATTCAATTCCTATAACTGTAAAATATCCTTTATCAAGATTTTTATTTATTTTTTCTATGACGATAACTGACATCCTGTGTCCTAGAATAACAATCAAACACGATGCCATAACTTTTATTAAGAGCCTAAACCTTTCCAATCATTTGATTCGAGCATGTTTTCTTTTTCTTACACATATTTTTACAAGTTGGCACGAAAGGTGTTCCAGGAAGAAAACAGTCGGGTCGAATATTCATAACAAATTGAAAACTCGATGGTGATTTTACTTTTAGAAACACATTTAGCCTGAGTGGGAACAATCGGCTTCTTTTTCCCTTTCATACCTGGACATCCTTTCTGCACAATTCACCTGGTCACACATCATTAAAACAGAAAATGCCCTTCGTGACACTATTTTCCAGTTGGCCAAGAGGGGGACGAATATTTATTTTAACCTTTCAAGATACCTTTCCTCCCCATCGAGTTTGAAATAAACAACCACAAATAATATCTTGTCGAACGCTTTTTTTTATGAGATAATAATCTTCTGAAAAGGGTTAAAGAACCAATTATCGTGCAATTATAGACATGTTATATTGGAGACACAAAATCAGACGATTGTAACATGGAGAAGAACATACAATATTAACGAAAGCAACATGCAAAAATTTCAATAGTTAAAATTTTCATCCTATTATTACATATTAACGACCTGTATTGAAAGCGAATTTGTTTTTGGTTTATTTACTATTATAAATTGATCGTAAAATGCACAAGAGCATAAAAATGCTTATGCCATGTTTACATATTTCAAATCAAGTTGATAACAAGTATTGTAAATTTAATAAAACTTTAAAATTTTGAACTCTGTCTCTTTTTGTCGGTATTTCTTCCCCTTTAGACCTATATATTGCTTTTTATTAACAAATTTCATATCAGTTTGGAGTCATCATTATTAAAATTTGGTTAAACTATTTTTCTCATGTTTCGTACTAATAAATTCAATCTATAGCGCTTTGAAACTGAATTTTTCGCATAATGATGATCCTTGCCTGTGTTTCCTTTTACAGGTGATTCAGTAAGAATAAATCGAGAAAATTAAATATATTTAGTTTAATGACGCATAATGGATGAAAAAGATGAGTTAATAGTGTAACTATCTGACCATTATAATAGTAAGTTCCCAAACTCTGGGCCAATTTTGCCTCGTACCGGTGTAGATCGTGCGTAAAACTTCGGCCAATTTGGAAACGTTTATCATTTTCTTAATACGTTCTTGCATAAAGAGAACAATTACTAAATCCCATACTGATATTTTAAAGGGTAAGTGGAGACCTATTTAAAAAAAAATCTCTCAATCAATCAATCCAAAAGTGAAACTATATTATACATAGAAAATCATGTTTTATACTCAATTACTAGAAGCTGATAGAATAATTAAAAATTTAGTATCATGTTTTATTTAAAGTATTATAAACAGTCAAAGTGGTACGTCTGTCGATGTTTTTTTACTACTTTAGTCCATTTGACTTCTATTCTATCCATTCTATTTTACTTATTAAAGAATTTTCAAGGGTTAAGATAACGAAGACCAGATTTATAAGTGCTTTATTTAAGTTAATCGAAAAAAAATTAAAGTACAGCCCTCGACTTTTCACTAAATTTCTCGATCGATTTGGCTTTATTAAGGCGAAAATCTATAAGAAATCATGATAGGCGGAATAAAGTAATCAAGCATGTCAGCCTACGAACGCGTCTAAGTAAAAATGACACATGTCTCAGCCGGCAATTGAAAATGGAAATTTGCCGGACGCTGGCATGAACATTTTTCATTCTTGATTTTTTATTTAAATGCTAGCCTATTCTAGCATGTTAGTTGGGGGGGGGGGGTTTCTCATATTTTTTTATATGTGTTTTAAGCTTGAATAATTAGATCGAAGCCAAGGAATGATGAACTGAAACAATTATTTTATATTGATAGATAATATTTGTCTCAAACTATATATAATAGTCAATCCGGTTTATCTTGATATAATATATAACCTAGTAGATTCTATTCATTCTCCTTATGTATAATTTCATGTAAAATTTCATAAATACATTAATAGCTTAATATTCTATAGTTGCAAAAAAGTTATTTAAAGTGACTTACTTGTTACTTGGTCGTTTTAAACTGCCTCTAGGAATAAATTCAGTTGCATCCAAATAGCGTCGTCAAATTGCTACCAATCTTGACTCCTTAGGCCTTTTTCTTCAAACTGGGCAGGAATCGGGGGAAATATCGACACCTTCCACCTCGAACGACCAGCCGTGACTGAACCCAGAACCAGGAGACTCCGGTTGAGTTGGTCAAGAAAAATAAAGGGAGAGGGTCAATCGGAAGAGAGAGAAAGTACGTGAGAGGGGAGGCCAGTTTGGCCAACGTGACTATGATCATGATTCTATATTTACCAAAGGGATGTTTTTCAATACATAAGAACAATTTCCGATAGAAATACACAAGGTTAGATAAAAAGATAAATCCGGGTTTAAAGTCCTGGGATAAAAGGGAGCTTCGACCTTCTCGCACGGTATTGATCTGTTATGGGGCCGGTGCGAATATTCTAAGATAATACTTCACTCCAAAAAAACTTCTCAAACTTAGACCTCCTTTAGAACTTAGAATTTTGTTCACCCTTGTCCATGACACATAGGCACATTTTCCCAAGTAATAAAAATATTTTTTTCAACGACTTTTATCTATATTCTTGCAATTTCTACAATTTTATATATATAAAATACAAAATACCTTAAATCATACTCAAAACAATTCAACATTTATATAAAAAAATTAATATCATAGTGCTCCTGATTACCTCACGCTTATGACTCCAAATTGTTGGTTCAAGCTCATTCACTCCACGCTGCTTTATATTGAACTACTACATTATTTAATAGAACAAGCCGTTAGTTTACTATTAAGAACCTTGGCGTATTGACTAGGACAAGAAGAAGATTTGAAATCCCCCCCTTTTTTTATGTCGGATGGGAATTTGCACATTTTGGATAGCCTTCGGTTTGACTGTCACATAATCTCCCTTGCTGTTGCGTGTTTTGAACTCAAGAGCCTGAAACCACCAATATCAACTTCTAACAGCCGATTATGCCCTTTTTATGTCACATGTTAGGCATGGCATTGGGTTGTAGGATTGTAGGTCAAAAAAGAACTTGAGAATGTTGGGCCATAGAGCTGTTCCTTTAAGTTTAAACAGCTCAGTACACACAGTTCCCACATGCTATACACTATAAACGATAAATACTGCCAATAACCATTTTGACGTAAATACAATTGTTTTCACTATACTAATATTTAAGAACAATTTTTTGATTTGGTGTATAATGGAATAGAACCACACTATCTAAATCTAATTTATTTGCTAATACCACAGTTCTTATCACAGTTTGGTTTTTAGTATAATTATTACTAAGATTAGGAACATAGAAAATAGACTTCATTCCAGAAGTAAAACTTCAAAATTTTCACAATAATCGCAATGTAAACAATTATTTAACAATTTATACTAAAATAAAAGATGTAACATATTTCGCCGTTTTTCTAGTGTCACTAGATTCATATATAACAAAATTGGTGTATAGTAATGAGGATCCCTAGGAATGTGGAATTTAAAGCTTACAAATCAAAAATTTTATTTTGTACTTGTTCTAATTTTTTCCCATCTTGGCATATGCAAGGAGACCACAGCGTGGAACATATATACATAGTTTTTATAAATATTACGTATATATCGTTAGTGGTCGTAATTGACTATATGAATTATTCTAATTAATTATTATTTATAGGTGTAATATATATGTAAGTGGCGAGTGAAGAAGATGCGACCGTCGATGCTCCTAGCGTCGGATAAAGGAAGAAAGGAGAACAAAGGAAGACGAAGGAAGGGTCAATTTCTGCGTCTGTCTTCATTCGCGGGTTTTTTGAGTTATTCAAACGCGTTCGGTACCGCCACACCAATAACAATTAATTGTCGAAACGCGTTTGAATAACTAAAAAAACCGCAAGTGGAGCACCCAGTAAGTGACCCTGTGCCGGTTCAGGAAAAGTTCACTGGCTCGCAGACCCAAACCTATCATCAACTCGTGTACGAGTCGTTTGTTGAAGTAGTACATGCTTGTATCTGAAGTTTTGATGTATTTTTATTATTCAGTTAATTAACAAGTATTAAAACGGTCTCGTAGTAACTTTACTTTCACATATATGTATTTTTCCGCAAAAAATAAATCAGAGCTTCTGATAAATGTCGAGCTGACATTTATGTAAAAATTAAAACCATGCCCAAAAAATTTTACTTCTCTATATCAATTATCAACAAATCGCTAAAACAAAATTTGGATTACTTTTGTACAATATTACTTTGTGGATGAATTTCGCAGTAACTGTTCCTCACATAAAATTGAGGCCATTGATTTCACTATTTTACGAACATTATTTTTCAAATTTATACATAGTGCGCATGTGACAAATAGGAAAAGTGACTAGGGCCATTATACATTTTGGAAGCGTAACATTACATTTAGTATATGTGTACCGACTACGGAGAAAAAAAATTACAAACACTTGCACGGTCGAATTAATTAATTGAGAAAAAATAAACTACTTGAATAATCAAATTCAGTACTAGCGTTTTGAGAAGCGAGAAAATTGCTAACATTTTTTTTTTTTTTTTTTTTTTTTGGTAGTGGACAGGAATTATTTTTCCATAAAACGTCAATAAATTATTATTATCGTATTATATTTTTGTCCAATGTCCGTCTGCTTTGACATATTTTCCCTTTAAACTGGTCAAAGGATTCGGTAAGAATTTAAATTATATGACACAACCTATTAGAATTGCTAAACAGCGCTTTGAAAACATATAATGTCGTAATAGAAATGTCGATTTTCTCTTGGATAGGATTTTTAAACATTTTATGCTAATTTATTCCGTTTTTATTTTGTTATATTATTGGTGCTGTGTATAAAATTAAAAGGAAATCAGAGTGGAATTAAATAACAAACTTTTAGATCGGTGCGTAAAATTTTGCCCAAATTTTTGACAGAAGGATAAACAGTACTTTGTTTATTGGTTTAAATCTGTTTTGTTTACTTTAATTTTAAAACCACTTATTTTTGCGATGATTGAGATGTTTAATAATTTCTCCTCAGGCATCGAGTACAAAACTCATTAAGCCGCAATTTTCTCAAATCAGAAACTGACTCGTCAAGGACGACTGTTATGTTGTAACATCGAATATGTGTTTGTCCTTCCTTATTGAGTAAATATTACTCATTTCGAATTCATTATACTAATAATGCCATTCAGAGGATTTTCATTCATACAAACAAAACTATTTCAACTTTAAAATGTGGAAGTGTCCAAACATTCGCCGACCTTTTAGCATCTTCTCGGGTAGATAACCTTTTATGTTGAGAACATAATCAACCACGTTTGCTTTAAAACGAAAAAAAGTTTGAAACATTATGCACCATTTTAACAATTATTTATTGTCGATAGTAACATATAATTTAAAAAATAAGTGTATTTCTGTGTTAACAATACTAAATACAAATTATGTTACATGCATAAATAGATTTCCAAGGTTCGTTTCTAAAAATTTGTTTAACAATATTTGTTTTATGTAAAAAATTGATCCGAGAACCGGTAGTATTAATGCGTGCATGAAATCATCGTTTAAAAGTTTTTGCTATGCCGGCTTTGGCCTTGATAATCATGAAAGTCATGGTCGGACTTTGATGATCATTTACGAACCTCGGCCGAAGATTACCAAGGGATATCTTCAAAGGATTGCAAAAAGTTTAAGAAAGTTTATCATCGTTTGATCACCGCTTGACAAGGAAGCTGTCTTTTGAATAGTTCTGCGACCCGGGTCAAAGATTAAAACGCAGCCAATTGCAACAATTTCCCATAATTGACAACGGATAAAACAGAAAGGATGAAAAACCATAGAAAACTAAAATTGGCATAGTTTTAAACAATCGAGGAGCTCAGCATATTCTAGCAATTAAGGAATGTTAAATTTTTTTAAAGAGGATTTTACCAGCTCAAATAATTTTTCTATTACTACTTTTATTACTAAAATTTTTTTAATAAAAATGTTTTCAAGTTAGGAAAATGAAACAAAAAATGTAAATTTATTTTTGGGGAACATAATGGTTGTATGATACCCTAGCAAAATAAAAATGTTATCTTTTCATATGCTCATTCCATTAAAAAATATAAATTAAATTTATGTAAATCAAGGAAAAGAAACCAAATCTTAACTATAAACTATATTCTTTCCTTCTCTATACCACTCAGGATATATACTCAACAATTAGCGCCGCGGATAATTTATTTCATCGTGAAATGTTTCGTAATCCTTCTGTAAAACCGTCCCATCCGGGTGAAACCATCATCCGCGTATAAAAAATGGATAATGAGCCTTTTTAAACAAATTATTTAAAAAAAAAAACCCACGATCAACGGGCTATTTTCCCGTAAATCATAATAGCGCCGCTCATTTTCCAAGAATCAAATTCTTCGATGTGAAGAACATTTAGTTTATCGGGACCGAATCTTCACTTCAGATTTGTTCTTAGAGAAAACCAATTATCGCGCAGAGGAACTTTCGAGGATTGGTAAATTTGGAAAAGGTGTCTATTAAGCAATCACCTCTAGTATGACGAAATTATTATTTTTTTAGCACTTTATGCTCTCAGGCTTATCTTACGTTATAGCTATCTTTCAATTTATAAATTTTTTCAAAATTAGAAAAGTAATTACAAAATTATATAGACGGTACGACGAAATATCCAACTATGATGTTAAATATATATTGTAATATTTACATTATAAGCTTGAATAAAATTTACGTTTATAAGTCTATGCACATTTTTAATTTTCGTGTGGAATAAATTAATTTTGTAAATCATTTACTTCAAGATTGTTTGACTAATGCTGCCAAAATTTATATTTGTTGATACATACTACGAATTATTATGAACGATATTAAGAATTTTTTTCATACTTTCATTAATTAAATTTTAAGAGTCAAACAACATACTATTTTTATGTAAAAAGATTGCATAAATCTTTTTTTGTTTTAACTACTATAATATATTTATTCACAAAAAATACAATTAATGACTAACCCATGCATTGGAACTTGCCGAATCCCTGATAAATTTACAAATTCACAAGACAAAAACAATCCTTTTTAAAACCCTACTCACATAAGTACATGTGTTCATACAATTAATACTTACTGCGAGTATCTATCTTTTTAAAAAGGATTGAACACCGCACGCACTCCACCATTCATCATTTCTAGAGAAGAAAAAAATGTTTAAAAGTAAAATACAAAAATATAAAACAACTAAGTGTCATAGGCATAAACAAAAATATACTAAACTTGCATGAAGTTTGTAATACCAATGATATATCAGCTAAGGAAGCTGCACAAGGCATTCACTACTGGTGGGCTATAATCCCGTCTGTTAAAATGTGGAATCTTGTAGGTCAATGAAAGAGGAAATAAGAAATGCAAAGTTTGCAACAGCAGGGGGTCAGATCAACTCTCAGGGTGTCTTTGGGGCGGGGGGGGGGAGAAAAAAATTGTATGTTGGGTTCGAGGAGTTCCCAGCTGCAGGATTCGAACAAAGTATCTTTACCTTACTGTGATGAGTCCTATCTATCTTA
>CM077106.1:20173562-20193267 GCA_039619505.1 Cimex hemipterus | reverse complement strand
CCCTCGCGCCCGCTAAACCCCCCCCCCCCCCCAAATAATATGTATTCTACTTAATCTTGTTTTCAAGTTTAATAAAAATTATCTTTATTACATGTAATACTATTTGTGGAGCATGTAAAAAAATAATAAAATTAAATTGGGTTAAAGTGGGTTTGAATCCCGCTCGTGACACTAACGTTTTCATTTCAGCCAAAACTTTACATTAAAAGATTAATTAATTGAAAGAAGTAATTTAGTCAATAGACCACTAAATTGCTTAATAATGAATTTTCAAATAGATTATAAAAATTATACCTTAAATTACAATTTTATTTAATGCAATTAAATTTAAGTAGTATGTATTAGAAAAACAATGTTCCAATTGTGTTCATTTTGTTAAGGAATAAAATTAAATAACAACTATGAATAGGAATCATTTGCATTCATAATTTCATTTTTTCCCCTTTATGTTGCATAGCACACACAGTCATGCGCATCCTGCAAGGATTCTTCAGCATAAAACCAGTTACCAATATAATTAATTTTTTATCAAAAAAAAAAAAAAAAAAAAAATGCAATGATTACACGTCACTGACATCTTTGTTTAAACAATGGATGCTTGTCGCTCAATTAGTTTGTTCATGCCCACTCCACGTGAATTGGTAATCTAGATTCGTAATTTTCAAGTTGTTCATATTGCGTCAATTAATATTGTTATTCATATTGATGGCTGTATAATTTCTGATTACAACGTGTTTACAATGTCCACAGTATAGAGATTTTTGCGCTAATTACACATTAACTTATATTAATTACTTGAAAATTGAAGTATTGAATTAAAATATTATATCCTTGCAAATTTATAGTAAATTTTGTTCTTCCAACATTTAAAATATTTTCAAAAAAAAAAAACTACAAATATCTCTAAATAAATAAATGATGTTTTATTGAATTGATTTTTTTTAAGCCATTGATTTATCAGACATGTCATAAAATATCGCACTCATATTAATTTTGCAAAAATTTTTCAATCAAAAACAGAAGAAAGCATCCTTAAAAAATAAATTCAATGAAGTAACTCACATAAAGGTGTCGCCATTACAACTTGTTGGTTCAGAAGTGAACAGTGAACCTCAAGGACCCTGAAAAAATTGTAGGTGCCTTCTAATAAATAGCTTTCCCAATAAATACCAAAATAAATAACATTAGGCGAACATCTATAATAAATGTTGTATAGCTGTTTTATTAGTCTTTAACTTGAGCACTTCATAAAAAAGTAAATAGAAAGCAAGAATTCCAATTAGATTAGATTAGACTTTCTAAAAAATAATAAGTATAGTCTATAAAATTTGACATTAGATAAAAGACTTTCCTTTTTTCCAAATTTAGGGAACAAGCAAAACATAAAAACAAAATATACGTTAAGCCATCGGTCAGTACCTACCTACCTATTAGACAAGGTTCCTTTTTATCTAATGTCCTTTCCAGAAAATATTGCCTAAAGTTTGACATTTCCAAGCAGATATACTAAACTAATCCCAATTTGCTTTAATTCATTTGCCAATTAGCTGAAAAGGAGGACCTTTTTCATTTTTTTTTTTTTTTCAATTGGTTAATTTATTAATCTTTCCAATATGCAAAGGCAACTGAGGAAATCTGCTAAATTTTCGAGTAACATAGACATTTTATGTCTATAGCTCTGGAAGTTAGGTCATTTATATTGAACAAAGCACATATTTTATTACCTATTATTTATAAGTTCCATTTTTCAAATGGACATACACATATACATGTACAGAACGTTGCCTGTAACTTCTCGCAGTCCACTGGTAATTACTTTACAACAAATTACTATCAGGTCTTGAGAAATACGCCAGGTGTTGGTAGTCAGGACCTATGTAAACCATACAGCACAGAGGTTGGTCTCTAGGGGTTATCAACAGCTAGATCATTTCAACCCACAACGCAATCGGTTTCCAGATCCAAACTCACTCACACTCTCACTCTCTTGTAAATAAATTTTTTCCTATTTGTATGACATTCACTCAGATAGGATGATGGAGTTCTTACATAACTAATCTAATATGGGTTGATGGGGTATTTAATCTTGATACTACTCATTCACACTACATAAATACATTTTGGGAGTGGTTAGTGTAATACTCTTTGCTCGTAGACTCCGCAGTCATGGGTTTGATTTCCACTGTTGTCCCTGGCCCTTTTTTTGCAATACCCTTCCACATACCAAAAAAATACATAACATACATACACATATCTCTGGATAATATGCTTAGTTCAAAAGGTCTTAACATCCACATGAAAAAATTATGTACAGTAAAAAAGCTCTGCTTCCTCTAAAAAGTGGAACAGGGGTCCCAATGCTGCAGTGCTCAGGCACATTTCTCATATTGGGTGGTTTCCTGCACATTATATAGAATTCCTACCTATTCTTACCTCCATATATAAAAGGGATGGATATATTTTTTAAGTGGCACATATCAAGCTACGTGCGTATGCTAAACACATATATAGGCTTTGGTCCAAAAGTAAGTGACCATGCCTGACCATGACCATCAACCTCACATGGCCTATTCTTAATCGTGTATAATTATATTGTTTCTGATAGTTATTTATATTATATGTAAGTTTTTACTGATTATTTTAAATAATTCTAAGTTTAAGCAGTAATTTTTATTTAGAAATGGCTCATTTAAAATGTCAAACTCCCTGCAAGTTTAAATTCATAATGATAAGCATGGATGAAACAAATAAAATAATATTTTATTGATGTAAAAAAATTAATTAATATATAAACAGTTTTTTATTATTAAACTTTTTGAAAATTATTGTTATAAAATTGTTGATTCTATTCTCCATTTTTGCAATATAGAAAAAATTGTATTTACAAGGTATGTAAATTATTACAGGAGGTATTAGTAGCAAATATTTAAAATTAAAAAAATTATTGAGATTTTGAAGTTTTGAGTTCTTCTTCTTTGACTTTTTCTTCCTGCTCTTTAGCCACTTTTTCAAAAGTGTGCTTAATTTTATTAGAATAATCATCAATCCATTTGAGAGAATTGACATTAGCATTTAGAATCCTGCCGATTTGAAGAATGGGGTCATTGGGGTTGTAGCCGCCCATCACATTCTCATTGATCGTCTCAATCACCTCTTTGAGATCTTCGCTAAGGCGTTTCATGTTGGTGTCGATCGACTCTGCGAGCTCGTACAACTGTCTCCTTTGGTCCTCGTTCCTGTTCGTCTGTAGCCTGTTCGGGTCGCTCTCCATCGAGACGACCACCTTCTCCAGCTCAGCCTGTTGAGACTTGATAAAGTCCAGATCGCAGATTATTTGCTTTTGACATATCATGACATTCTTTATCGTCTGGCACATGGCGTTAAGAGAATTGCCGTTCTTCTTTATTATCTTGTCCCACTCGTTAATCTGTGTGGCTTTGTTAATAAAGTCTTTTTCCTGATCCATCAAATCTAGGGTCCACTTGTTTACATTGTTTTCGAACTGTTTTAAAACAGCTTCTGATATATTCTCCTCTGTTGATTTATTCATTGTACTTGGTACTTATGCTTATCGTATTTATATGAAAAATCCGCCTCGATTCGAAAAAGCTGCACAATTTTTTATTACACAACGCGAAAAATTTGCATTACATAATGAAAAATATAAATAATATTTACCATAAATAATTTTAAGGCCAATAGCTTGTATAAAATAAAAACAAACGACACCACTAAAACACAAGTATAAGTACCATGCTTGGGGAAACAAATTGAAGGTAAAAGTAACCTTATTGTTGTTATAAGGTTGAATTGATTCTATACTTTGATACAAAAACTTTCTTTACATCAACATTCATTTAAATAATAAATAAAACCGTAAGTATTTCAGCTACTTTATCTCAGTCAATCTTTACTAATCATATATATTGTCGTTCAGACCTCTATGTTCATTATCAAACATTACTGCCGGTTATATGCTGGGAAACATATGACAACAGGTCAACAAAAATAGGATAGGCATATAAAAGATGATCAATCACTACCAAAATACTATTTTTCAAACATAAACGTGTACCAGTAGCAATATAAAAAAAATATGAGTGGCAAATAATTTTTCATTTTTTGATAGAAATTAAAAACAGACTTAAAATTTAAATACTATGTTTACGAACAAGACAGTTTTTATTGCTTTAAACATGGTATTATATTACAGGTAACCTGAAAAGTTTGAGCGTTTTATCATTTATTCTCGTTTTCTCCTTAAAGCGGCATCCGACAGCTTGGTCATTTCAAACCCAAGTGTGTGCGAAATATTGCAACACACATTCAATACATATTCACACAAATAAATACATTCACACCTATATACATTATATTTGTTCTATTTGGTAGATGGAGTACTAATTATCGCATAGAAGAACAACCTAATATAATTAATATAATTGGGCTCAATATGGTACTTTTATTAATATTATGCCATCGACCTAAGTCATGTACACAGCTTGAGGGGCGATAGGTGATTCTACCATCAGCCCCTTCCATTCACTCTAATAAATACTCTCACTCATACTAAACAGAAACACAAAACACATTTGAAGAATATATACAGTAAACATTTATACAATAAAAAAGCCAAACAAGGAATCTGAAACTTCGTACCATGTCTGAGAACTATTTTTAAATCCAGCGGCATGGTAGCTTTCTCCATGAAGCCAAGACTTGACACGCTTCTATTATGTAGAGGGACACATCGAGCAACCTTTCTCTGCATAAGGGGCACCTGTGTGGGCTTTGGCCCAAAAGCAGGTTCCCATGTGGCCAATCCTCAGTTGGCTGAGGGCGATCTCTCGTCTCCTGCTAAGGTTCTCATTCATTCGATATTGTTTTAATATCGTTAATCAACATTTCTATTTGTATATTAGGTGTTTAGATCATTTAATATTGAACCATGCAATTGCTAAAATAATTAATTGTGGATAAAAGTATTGATTACGGATAAACGTTCTCTCATGAGAAGATACTTTCACGTCTTATGTAATGCCAATCCATCAGCATATAATTTAGAATTAAATCATGGTGATTGGTTCTATCAATTGCAAAAGTTATTGATTAGCATTGGCCGAAACAAAATGTGCCTTTGCAACCCTGAATGTCTTAAATGTGAAAAAAAAGTATCAAACTGGAAAAATAATTTACACTATATAAATGTAAAACCAAACTAAACTCAAAATTTAACCCCTTTATATCAAAAAATTACCTCCTTGTATAAATGTGAAAATTATTTAAATTTCTTTATAAAAAAAAGAAGCAAATACTACTTACACAAAAATGTTGTAAGCTGTTTAATGCTTAAGAAATAAAATTGTTTCTCAATGCGCACAAATATTCACATTCAATCAATATCCTCTGTCTGTAAACTGTTTGAAGAGGAAAACTAGAATATGTTTTTTTAAATTGTCTGATTTACAGAATTTTTATACTTTTATAGATGTACTTGAGATAAATATTAGCAATACTTTATTTACAATAAAGAAATACATTAATACTTGTATAATAATAACAATTCAGACAAACCTGAGTTCTTGTTCAAATTTGAAGCAGAACACCAGGCAGTAGATGTGTTTCATTTTACTTAAGAAGCACTAAAATGGAGGGCTTTCATTGTCAATGAATGATATTTGCATATGAATGAATATATTTTTGTGCCATGTAATTATTTATTTTAAGTTTAGTTTCACATATATAGGTTCTTTGTTTTATTTAGCATGTCTTCCACCTTCATATCAATTTTAGGACCTGTCTTGGGTGTTCTAGTTTCTTACTTAAATTCACACAATAATTATACACGAATTATCTGTTTTGAAGTAATGAATGAATTTTATAATTTCTAGTGAACTGTTTGAAACACTTTTTCTTTATGAACTGACACATGATCACCCAACATATCCTCCAATGCAAATAGAAATGTTGATTAATAACTTACTGTATTAAAAAAATAACAAATGAAAAACCCTATCCATTTATGTTTAGCTGGTAGTTTAAAAAAATTATAATTGTATAATTTTTTTTGTCTGTCTAGAAACAATGTTTTCGTTGGTGTTGCAAAGGAGTGTTTCATCAAATGTCGGTGAGTTCGTTTTCAACCGGAACCCAAGAAGTCTTGAAAAACTGCGCATAGCTTTTAAACCCAAGGGTTGGCACCTGGAAAAACCTGGAAAATCATTTTGGCACAAGCTTACTTTTGAGAGGACTAGTAGGCACCTGACTTCGAGATTGATTCACTTCAAGAATGGCACTGTTTTAACAGCTTCGACTAAAGAGTGGGCCATACGGAAATTTCTCTACTCGACCGTCGATAAATCGGCATACATGAACCTCGGCAGGGTCATGTCACAGCGATGCTTACAGTGCGGGATAACTGAAATGATCAAGGACAATTTGGAAGTCAAAAGTGACAACTTGAAAGTGTTTTATGAAGAAATGGAAAAAAATGGGATTTCTTTCCAGGAGCCTGATATCTACGTTAATCCGAGACCTTCTGATATCGAGAGACCTGAAAAATCATGGGAAATAAACGTATAACTTTTCTCCTTGCTAGTCTGTAAATACTTAAAAATTAATTTTTAAATTAATAAATTAGGTTTTTTTGTTTTGTTGTTCTAGTTGTGTTATTCAGCACCCATATTCATTATACACCTATTTTCAGCACATATATACTTTGATTTGTATTGAAGTTTCAAGTTTTCGATAAACCATGAAAGCATTATAATATTATATATAAAGGCACTCCGGGCTGACGCTAACACATGGGAATCTTTTCAGTAAAAAAAAAAAAAAAAAAAAAAAAAAAAAAAAAAAAAAAAAAAAAAAATGCAGCAGAGCACAAGTATCTGTAAAATATATTTCGCATATTGGTCACATATAAGGACCTCTTTCATATATTGGTTAGAATAATATCCTTAGTTTGAGCAAATGAATTTTTAACATGAATACAGTACGTTTGTGATGGAACATCAAGTTTCCACAAACACACCAAATAGTCTAGGTAATTTAGTTGTATGTAAGTAGTCACTTTCATAATATCAAAAAGGCAAAAACTCTGGTGACTACCATTTGTATAAATGTATTTATTTGCGTGAGTCATTGAGTATATACTGTAGGAAAATAGAGAAAGGACACAATTTGAAAACAATAAAATTTATTGATGCAGTAATCAAATGAAGGTATGAGGTGTGGTCACGATGGATCCTCAAGTCAGAATGATCAGTTCTGTTCCTGAGCTTGCTTGTTTCTCTCGCTAACGTTGTCATACCAGTTGTGCTGCTGACAATCGCTAAGCCAGCATGATAATGAAGACATTTGATTCTAATAGTATGTGCGTGTATGTGTGAAAAATTGAGTGCCCACAGACCTTTCGAACCATTAGGCTAACTTAGGATGAATCATGATTTTTAATGTGTACGAATCGTGATTTAAGGTGGAATTGTCATGAGCTCAAGGTGAAAAATGCCCCCCCCCCCAACTTACGTTTAGGTTGTACATAATTTTAGTGCAGTTGAGGGGTGGGGGGGTCTCAGATTAGGTAAGACGTTAACAATGCCATCTGCATAGCCTTGTATATAGATTGAAATATTAATTTTTAATTTTTTTTAAAGTTTTAAAATGATTAAATAAATTTGACCATGACACAAAAGCCAAAATAAAGTCATTTGTAGCATGAATCATTTTCATAAAAATGCAGAGTGGGTCAAGATAAAAAGCTAATCACTTTCACTTTTTTTAAATATTTGTAAATGAAATAATCTCAATAACAACAACAATGACATATTTAGTACATGATGAGGGTGTTTGTGGCTGCAATGGTTTAAGCATTGACACAGTGCTCATCACAAAAAGGTCCCAGGTTCGAGCCCATTTGAGCTCACCAGACTTACTAATAGGTTTTTCCCCCCAAAAAACAGCAACATACAGGTACATGACATTTCACAGTATATATTTATACTTAAGGCTGGAAGAATATATTTTATTTTTTTCAACTTCGAATTTATTAACTTTTTGTTGATTACATTTCATGTTAATTATAAAACTTTTCGAATTACTGATATATAGACCTAATTATATATGGTTCAACATTGTTTTTCTAATATCAGATTCAAAATAATAAATGCAAACAAGATATATTATCTTGTACTTTTATGAACAAAAAATAAGCTTATAAAAAGGATAATTGTGTGACACTACACTACATATATAATAGTTTAGGACTTTTTTTAATTTTCTAAAATTGTTGTGATTACTAGGAAACATTTGTAAATTGTTTCTCTTGAATTTTATTTCTATTCCCATAAAAACATTGAGGTTCCTATCATCGCATTGATATGATTATTGCAAGCAGATATGTTTACTAGATTTATTTATTTGTGAGACTGCCCTTCATTTTTAATATCATTCATTTTACTTTTGCCAAGAAAAGTAGTTGGTGTCTGATATTTAGTTGAGGAAAACTTTTCAATTTTCAACAATACCACGTCTTTGGTTCGTCCTCAAATTCCTGATGTCAAGATTCTCTATAATTCCTGAAAAATATAAAGTTAATTGAAAGAATTAGTTAAATTATAATATTAAATTTACATTCTCTTGATGGCAGAGTTATATGGTGGTGGGCTAGGTCTGCAGTTATCTTTTTTGTCGACTCTTTGCCTGTAATAAAAATTATGGTTATTAATGTCATCATATTTTGACTAAATTAAAGGAATACCTCGGGCTATCTTCTGACTTGAAACCAGATGATCGTAAACTGGTCGTTGCCCTTTGTACAGCCTCGTATTGCATCAGTGTAACATCATCTTCCACACTTTGTTTATCGCTGAAAAACAGTTTTTCGTAATAGAGACAGGATTGTTCATATAATCTACCACCCATCGGAGAATATTTAAACATGAGAAAACTACACTCTATTACAAAAAAAAAAAAAAAAATAAAAATAAAATAAACACACTAAACTCAATTTTAAAACATTTTATTATACCACACTCTTGGTTTATAATATAAAAGAAAAATATATACAAGTGGTTATTGTTAGACAAATCTAAACCCATGATCTGTGGGCAGTGTTGAATATATACGGTACAACTATATCGCATTATACAATTTGCTCATAAAACCAAAGAAAACCATGTTAGTCACGAGCTCTTAACTCATTACCTCCAGTAATTTTCACAAATTGAAAAAACAGATTCAAAGAAATCGTCTGATTTAACATCAGCGCTGCAAACGGTCAAGTATAGAAAAAAAAAATTATTTTAAATGATAAAAATATGTTATGTATATCTATCAATATATTGATATGTATATGCACACTTACACTTTGTCATAATGGAAACATAATACAAAGCTGAGCAAGACGATGAATAGGAAAAGCGAGAGAAACGGGATGACCAGCACTGTGAGCATTTCTCTTGCGAAATGCCTCCTTGGAAGACTCTCCCTTCTCACAAGATTCCAGCTCACATTGTCTGAAACTCGTTCTGGCTCATGGTACTGAGCATTGTCTGTGAAACTGTCATCAGTCTTCTCCTGCAATGTGTACTATTATTAACATAAATTAAATCTTAAGTGTAATTTAGTAGTGTAGCAAGTTAAAACATGCTGGCTGCAGTAGAACAAATTAATTTATGTGATAATCTATAAATACAAACAAACCAGGCGGAAGAAACACCAGTCAATTAGGAAGTTCTTAGGCCTGAAGCGACGGTCAACTGTCGACCTTTTAAAGTCCCTAGGGCATGAAGTGAACTTGTAAAGAGGTTTCACCTCATCTTGGAGATCTAAAAGCACTTGTGAATATTTTGAGGTACTTCCCAGATGCACTACAACTCTAAAAAAAAAAACCAAAAACAATTTTATAAAATAGACTTTTTAAAAATAATTTTATCATTTAATTACCCTTCTCCATCATTTGGATGCAGCGGCAGTCTTCCTCCCATCTCCAGAGCAGAAGCAATTAAAGTCATGTGCAGGTCTGACTTGCTTTCAGTCCAAAGCTCATCCGTGAAGATTTTCAGCAAGTCGTTCAACCTGTCCTTGTCAAACAAGTCTTCTAAGTTGAGATTATCTATTTTGAGAACAACGAAGTACTTTGCAGGATCTGAATCAGAATTGTATTAACAGATTTTTACAACAGTTGAGTAAAATAAAGTAATTCTTGTTATACAGGAGATTTTAACGCCCAACTACCCATGGATAAAGAGATAAACCACCTTACAACACATTTTGCAGTAAAAATAATTTGAGGTTGGGTGAATATATCAATTCACTTTTTGGAAAAGTTAGTTCTATTCACAGTCTGTTTTAAGCAGATATCTGGATTTTGAGTATTAAAGTCATCAACAGGCTGAAGATTATAAACACTTCTCTCGATGTCTAGCATCCTACAATTTGCATTAAGAATTATTATTCAGAAATTGTGAGATGAGGGCACTATCAACACAACACGCAAGAATGGCACAATTACACAGAAGACAAACACTTTGAGCCCTGAAGATCAAAAACATTGGCACGATTAAGAAAATGTTTTTCTGAACCCTACATCACACCAGATCGCATCTCACGATTTCTGAACAATTATTGATTAATGGTCACTAATCACCACACATTAAGAACTATCTTTTCCCAAAAAGTTAAAACTAAATTTTGTATACTATAAATTAAAAGCAATGAGCTTTGCCACGATTCAAAGTAGTGTGGCAAATACAAACTTGGCCATCATAAGTTGAGTGTTTTCCGTATTACCTGAATTTTCTCTAATGTTAATGTTTATGATTTTCCTCCTGGTCTCGTAGTTGTCTTTCTTCAGGCCAACGATTTCCAGCTAATTTAAAAATGCTTCTGTTACCATTGATGTTGTCATTATAAACTATTTTTTTTTTTAATATGAACATAAAAACCTTGACATCTTCAGTATGTGCGGGTGGAACACCGTATACATAACCAATCGGTAAATTTTTACTAGACAAATAATTCATCCAATTTGGTAAATCCGGTGCGTTGGCAAGGGATGCTCGGAACCAATAACCAAATTTTGTGCCTAAAATGTAAAAAATGCTGAATTTATTCTCCACAGGCAGGGGTTATCGTTAGACTAAACCGGAACAACTTTCGTGTCGTCCGAGTTTAGCCTACTTTCCCCCCTCGTTTAATAGAACATATTACTCGATGGAATTGCAATAAATTAATCGGAATTGTTCCAACATACCCTCTGTGGTCCAGTTGAATATTTCCGGACCTATCTGCATCACGAACACCTTTCTCGTCCACAAATCCGCACATCGTCCGGTCCCGAAGGTGAAAAGGGCCAAAATCGAAAATCCCACCAGATTGATAGTCTGTAAATTTATAAGTATTGAGTATTTTAATAAAATCATTTAAGCATAAAATTACCCTCTAGCTCACCATTATTTAAGGGCGATTGTGGAAATAGGAACTAAGGAGGTTACAACATTGCCTCCATACAGAAATAAAACTTGTTTCATTACACTAATTAAAAGAAGAAAACGGAACATAACATTTGAATCTTATTTAAATCGTCAAAATATTTAAAAAGTTACTGTTTTTGTTTTAAATCTCACTTTAGGTTCAAATTTTTAAAATAGTGATTGAAAATCGCGAATTTTCATATTCACGTTATTAACTTTACGTTTTAATATGTTTATATATTCATTACTTTTCAACAGAGTGTGTATACATGGTGTCAGCTTATATACATATGTATACAACATTTTTATTAGTATAAGCTCTATTTCCAAACATTGCAATTATAATTACAGGTTGTTTGTTTTTATAAAAATACATAGTTTACAAATGAAATTTTTGTTGTTCAATGGTAGCCCTCATTTTTGTCTCCACGATCCATCCATCTATTCGATTTTATAAAAAAAAGGCCATAAAACGTTTGAAAATCAATATACAAAAACCGTGACAATAGAATCGCGATTTTCACTTAACTTTTTTAATAATTTCTACGATTTTCCAAAATGTGAATTGGATGTGCAAAAGGATGAAATGTACTATCAAAAGGGTAAATTTAATTTGCAACAGAGTGACATTAATTTTTAAAATGGTGAGACGGGTTCAAAAAGGAAAAGGATACAATTTGCAAAAGTGTGAATTTACTTTTGCAAAATGGTAAAATTGGTTAACCAAATGAGAAATTTGATTCGTAAGCCGTTTGTAAATTCAGATAAAACAATCGGTTAATAATTTTCATAAATAACAATTTTTTTATAGAATTTCTTTTGTTCGGTGAATCCCTCACTTTCCTTCATTAATAAAAAATGAAATGTTAAAACGGTCTGCATTTTTCTTGTTTAAAGTACAGACTTGACCATGAGTGAAAAAGAGGACGAAGCAATGGAAAAACGTTAAATACTTTTTTTAAACGGATTTATAAAAACAATTTTTTGTACATGTGCATGTAGTTTTTAACTCTGAAATCCGAACTTTTCAGTAATCCGAATCCCCTGGAACAATTAGTTTGGATTACTGAGAGAATTTGTATTATCTCGCGGGCCTTATTTTCCCGACCCCTTGACTTAGATAATTGTAATCTTAACAGTTAGTTTAAATATTAGTACAGAGTAAATGTGTCCAATTAGCTGAGGGTCATGGCTTCATTTTAGACTGAAAGAATTATTAATAGGGCCAATATTACGCTTAGTCAAAATTTCTACAAAGTCGACTTCATCCAGCTTGAAATTGTGAAGATCTTTATTTCTGTACCAGTGTCATTTTGAATTTGTAAGGCTGTAAAAAAATGATTACATAAAAGTGTTTTTTTCCCTTTGGAATGCAAAATGAAAATGAGTTGATCCAATAGACGAAATCGGTGAGATTTTAGTAAGGAATGTCAACAAATCGATTCCAGGTGGTAGCATTCGATTTGAGGCTTGAGCTAGTTAGTTGGTATTGACGTCAATTGGGAATTGGTGGGAGGCCGGGGGGCGTGGCCAAGGGGCCCGAGGGAGTCGGTCGTCGGAGTCAGAGCGCGAGCTGAACTTGTTACGCGGGGAAGGTCGGTCGTCATTGGGCCGTCGCCGTTTCTCTCCTGAGAGCTGCGTCTTTGGGTCTCGACTGACGAAAGGGAGGATGCGCCCCTGCCCCGGGATTGTCGCCCTGACCGCCTGACCACCCCCGGCTCACCCTCTGGTCACAGATTCCGGCGAAAATGTCAGCCGCCAAAACGACCCCTTTCCTTCTCGTGACGGCCAACGTTGGCTCGATATTCGAAGACGTTAGTACCCCGTACAATTTATATTTTCTGATATTTACTCTTATTTGTCACATTTTTGAACTGAACGACTAATTTTCAAACTTTTTCGGAGATCAGATAACATGAATCTAAGCCAAAAATGACATTATTTCTGTTAAACATACATTTGAATTCTTATTTTATTATAATCAATGGGGTGTGAAAGGCTTCAGTAAACAATATTTTTAATACTATAATATATAAAAAATTATATTTTATATTAGGATATACTTAAAATTTACATAGTGAAACGTAAAAATCTGTTATTTTCTTAGTCAATATTAAAATATATTCATGCATAAACATGATGGTACATATAATATTTGTATTATATATGTACACAGGGTGGAGCATTTTTTGATGTACCACCTGCTTAATGGACTCTAAAATGATTATCTCGATTTTCAAAGTCACTTGAATTTTTTGTAAGCTTGGATACATATTTAAAAAGAAATTCATCAATGTTGATGTGTTAATGAATGAATTAAGTCAAACAAAATGTATTTTAATAAATAAAGGTTCTAAATACACTGAAGCGAAATGAAAATATATCAGGTATTTTCTTAAATAAAAAAAGAGCTTATAAAGTGATATGAGGTCTTGCATTCAAAGTCACCACATTTGATTTCAAGGTTGATTGTAATAATAACATTAAGCATTTTTTCCATATTTGAGATTTTTTGTTTTGTACAGACTCTTGTTATCTGTGGTCGATATGTACCAAGAATCACCGTGGATAATGAGAACCATGGATAATAGGGGACCCCTCGAATTTCAATCTTAAAAAGCATTTTCTTCTATCTGCATATCAATTTTCGGTGTCACATATTTATATTGTCAATGTGATTTATACCTATTCCAGTTGTTTTTTTCACCCCGATTTAAAAAAAAAAAAAAAAAATTGTTCAGTAAATTACATAGTTTAGCCCCCACAAACAGTGAAACAATATGTACATACATACATCAACAGGTAATAAACGTAGGCACAATATCGTAACAAATGGGAAAAATATTAGAGGCCTAACAACTGCAACACGGATGAGCGAAAGGACAGATAACGAGAGTCTACCGTATTATGAATTTTGTAACTTATTTTTACTAGCACAAAGCAAATAAGATGATTGACGTAATGAAAAAATTAGCATGTTACACACAATAGAAGTCACCTAGTAATGACAATCTCTAACATTGAGTCAATATCTCAGCCACAGCTGCTTCAAACCACATGTGGGATTTCCAGGAAAGTTGAGGCAATAGAACTATTGGACAAGTTGATTAGGTTGTAGGTCTAAATTTTTCTATCGGGATTTAATAATGGAGGTCATTGTGGATGGATAGGATTTTATTGGAATTGGATTTTTTCATTGATCCCCAAGTTTAAATTCCTGAAATCTGTATCTGTCTCAGGAGGATCTTGTAAATTGTGAGTTTGTTGGTGAAGCGTACGTTAGATGGTCATGTAATCACAAAATTGTCTTAATTGCCTGTCTTTTCAGTTGTGTAAGGGGTTTCCACATAACTCATCACTAACGTTAATGCCCACGTACGAACCCAATATACTTACAAATGAGCTTTTTTTCAAAAATCACCAACCACCCTACCGGGCTACTTTTATTCAGCTGTATAAATCATTGGAAATAGTTTTAAAGCTCTTGTGCATTTTTGCAGTTTGTTGCAGTTGCAGTTTTAATGTTCCCTAATACCACAGCCCAATTAGGCAGTGCATCAAAAATTACACCACCCTGAATATTTTTTCTATTTCATGGTGTATTCAGTCACTTTTAAACTTAAAGAGTAAAAGTATAATTTTTTGTTTGTTATACTGACATAAATATATATTAAAATATAAATTAATTTAATTTAATATAGGGGATTGTCGTGGCCAGTAGTTAAGGCATCCTACTCATATTTAGTTTGCTAATGGTCCTGGGTTTGAATCAAGACACAGCCCATGGTTTTTAGTTCATTACAATATGAAAAAGTATTGCAAAATCTTTGTCCTCCCCATCCAGATATTTAAAGGATTGTTGGACATTATAAGTAAAATATGAATACATAAAAACACTATTGCTATTCAGTTTTTCCGTTTTTTTTTTTTTTTTTTTTTTTTCTTTGCTCGCTTAGCTTACATATAAATTATATGCAGAGATGTTTTGATCTTCAACTTAATAGGGCTCTTCTCTTTGAAAATAAACTAAAAACAGGAAAATGTGTTCTGGCTTAGCTGATGTGAGAAATTAATATTAGAATAAGGGATATTAGAATAATAACTGAAAATTAATTAAGAAAAAATACATTAGAAAAAAATATCGGGTAAAGTCAGACAATACATTAACGGACAAATATGAACAGCAAATATTTACTTCTTGAAACACATTATATACCTGCACCTTGAGTTAAACAATACTTACATGGATTTACAGGGGACAAAATTAATTCAGTAAAGTCAAACTGTGAATTAATTTATTTAAACAAGTACAATTTAGGAATAGAATCAAATCTTTGTCCGTTCTGCTATAAAAAAGAATTTTTTCCCGTAACTTTTCTCATTTTATGAATTGTATGATATGATTTGTTAATTGGGAGTTGTTGATCTAAGTTGTTTCCTGCAAGCCGCCCTGTAAAAATAGGTATTAACTTCCTTGTCCACAACACCCAACATGTAGTTTAACTGTAAACCCAGTCAAAAAAACTGTATGACAGGAATTTCCTCTAAAGTGTTTTAATTTACCTTGATTTTAATTCTCGATACCTTTAACAAAATCGGTTGGATTTTATGGTATTAAATATTGGAAAACAACACTTTATAAATTATTGTATTATATTTCATTATTGATCTTTTTTTTTTTTTTTTTTTTTTTTTTTTTTTTTTTTTTTTTTTTTTTTGTCAAGCCCTTTTATTTTATTTAATAACAAAAATAATGAATAATGTTAAGAAATATCAAATAATGATTGGTTAATACCGTGTGTCATATATATATTAAGGTTACCATTGTAATTAATTTTTACAAATTAAATATATGCTTAATTTGTTTTTTATTACATTTCTGATTAGCATTATCATTCGCTAAGAATGATTGTGAATGCGGTTTTTTACTGTAGAAGGAAAGCCATGTTTTCGGTGTAGTAAAATCTTTACTTTGTTATAAGCTCAAAGCATAAAAAATAAATAATAGATTTTTATGCCAAGGAACACTAGGTTTACATTTCCTCCACCATCCAAATATAAAATTACTTTTACTGCTTTTAGCAGATGTACTAGTTTGATTTTCTGACTACTGAAAAATCTCACACACAAATATATTTTTATTTTTTTTTCATTCTAGCCATCTGTTATGTTGAAAATATGGACAGAGGAATTTTTAGCAGTACGTAACAATATTTTAGTAATTTTTGTTTTATAATTAATTAGAAATTTTTATAATTTGTTTTTACTTGTAGACAGTGAGCAGGCTAGACCCAAAATTCATAGCCTTGCATTGCCAGGAGGTTGGTGGGAAAAACTACGAGCTGAGCATGCAGCATGTTGAATATTTTGTAAAGTGAGTTTTAAGCCTTGATAACATTATTTATTTGCGTTTCACCTGGGTTTTTGTTTTTGTTTACAGATTGCTGATGGATAGTGAGGAGCTGAGGCTTTTTAACAAAGTCAGGATTTACTTAGATGAGGATTATTCATCAGCGGAAACATTCACAGTAAGCAATATTTAAAAAAAAATTAAAAATGTTTTTGTTTTTTTTTTGTTTGTTTTTTCAAAGCAATAATGAATATTCAAAGTTTCTTTGGTATTTAAAGGTCCAAAATTAGTTCCCCTCTTGTTTGAAAAGGTGTTCATAATTATTCATTTGGTTGAAGATAAAACCTCATCTCACTGACTGTGGACCCTTCGAACGTTTATTGAGCCAAAGGCTCTAAATGATACGCATTTCCATAATGGACTTTTGTGTAGAATTCTCTTTTGCCCATTGCCGGCTGGAGTTAATTAAACTTTCCACGTATGTGACAAATCGAATTGGGTGGAAGGACAGTTGGTGGGGGAGGATGTACAATATGAAAGGAAATTGAAAAGAGATGAAATGGAAATATTTCCAATCGAGTTTCTAGTCCATTTGAACAAGAATATTTTCCCAGTCCAATTTTTAAAATACAGGGATTTAATATTTTCTACATATAGTTTATTTATTTTGGAAGATATTTTCTATGCTGCTGTTCAGTGGAAACATGTCAAAATTTTCGCCTTACTTTATTTAATGTAGAAACAACTTTTATCTATTTATTGTAAAACTAATAAAATTACTTTTTTATATAGCATTTGTACAACAGCTTCTTCGCAAAGTAAACAGTTTATTAGGTTTTACATTTAAAACATAATTTCACCAAATGGAAGACTGTTTTGACCCCTTTGAAGAGACATTTGATTACGTAGATAATTGTAATCTTAACAATTAGTTAAATATTAGTTCTGAGTAAATATTACTAATTAGCTTAGGACCTTCATTTTAGACTGTGATAATTAATAATACGAATGATACAATGCTTAGTTTAAATGTATATATGATCTAAAAGAACTGAATACATAAAGTTACATTAGACAACTTAATTCAATTATTTGAATCGTTTCTGTACTTTTGTAAAGAAAAAAAGAGATGATTTTTAAAATGAAATATTTATTTTAGGCATTAGGCAACTTTTATTTTATCCATGAATCCATCGACGACGTTCTAATATGGGACTTCAAAGGTTAGAGCTTTATGGACTGTATATATAAATAAGTACTTACCTTTAACTCTTTATTCAGAGATGTGTTTCATGGCTGTGGAAGGTAAAGAGGTTTTCGCTGGAGAAATAGAAACCGTCTCTACAAAAGAAAAATCAAAATTCCCTCAAGATTTCTTCCCTGAGGTAAAAAGGCATTTTTTTTAAAGTAGTTTGTAAATGACTAATTAAAAGAGGAATTTTAGTGCAAGTGGTCGAGAAAAGGCTTCATGAGGACGAGGTGGAATTTGAACGGCACTGTCTTTGACCTCATCAACATACACTTGTTTCACGATGCTTCCAATTTCATTGCAGTTGAAGCTGTAATTTCAATTCAGACTTGTTAGAAAAATTTTCTTCTAAATTTCTTTTTGTTGTAGTATCCTTCGGTTTATTCAAAGACAAGACAAAGAGCACTTGAATACACTCTAGACAGGTAATTTGTATTAAAATGTTAATTTAAATTATATTAAATTTAAATAAATAAATATATATATTTGTTTTTGTTAAACATTATGCTATTTAAGGTTTCATAATGATGAGTTTGGAACAGCGCCATTTTTTTTGTTTGGAGATTTTAATTTTAGGACTGATACTAAAGCAGTAATCAAGGTATTTGATTATTTTGGCATTATATAATGGATAATTTTTTAACATTTCTCTCAAAATATCCAATAGAAACTTTGCGAAGGGCTTCAAGAAGTGCACACTACAAGTGACAAGAATAGAACCGTCGAATATAAGGATGATGAAAACTCCGTCGTCTTTACACTGGGCAAGAAGGAATTCCGGCACAACAATCACCAGGCCATGTTCCTCGATCAACTTTGGGTATGTAGCCCGTTCGTTTATTTATTTTAAATTTTCAACTGCACCAGCGTGTCGAATTTCAGCTGAAAGAGTTTGACAAGGAAATGGACGACTTCTGCACCCAGCTGTATGAGTTTCCGATCCACTTTCCACCAAGCTATCCTTTCATCGAGGATTCGGCAACAGTGTCAGATTATATGGAGACGAGGTGCCCCGCTTGGTGCGACCGTGT
Source organism: Cimex hemipterus (assembly GCA_039619505.1). Taxonomy (NCBI): domain Eukaryota; kingdom Metazoa; phylum Arthropoda; class Insecta; order Hemiptera; family Cimicidae; genus Cimex; species Cimex hemipterus. The sequence goes on along the minus strand of CM077106.1, from coordinate 20,174,163 downwards.
TCTCTTGAGCCAGACGGCAAGGCCACTCGTTCATGGTGTAAGTAGACAAATTTTATATTCAGGACTTAAATGCCACAGGCTAAACTCTTACATAAATGACCTTGGTGTGTAATTAAAGGGGGAAAAAAAGTCAACTCGACTAATCTTATCCAGAGTTTGGAAAAACCAGCTTTCTCTTCTTGAACGTGAACTTTCAAAGAATGTAAAACCATTAATTTTGTAACTAGCTAAGTTATTTATACTCACTCAGCAATTCTTATACATTTAATTATTGATAAAGTTATTCACAATGTATACAAATTACTTACTATTTGCTGATACTTGAATACTTACTAACATTTATTTTTAAATTGCATAGATAAATATTTTTAAATATTAATTTCTCCAATTCGTATAAGCTTTTGTAATCTGTAAAGACCAGATTTTCATGCAATAAAATCCTCAAAACTCCTGTCTAACATAATTAAAATTTTATTTACTTAATAAAGTCAAACATTGTTTATTTTGTAATCAATTGATTATATTAATTTTTTAAACTTAATACATACAAATAGTTGATTGATTGATTGATTGATTGGAAGTTTTCAGGGGTGTGTATACT
>CM077106.1:20083038-20168562 GCA_039619505.1 Cimex hemipterus | reverse complement strand
TTTCCCAGGGTCCACTACTTGGAAGCGGGGTTGGTCTTTGAACCCCATACAAATAGTTAGTAAATTTAAAAATATACAACTAAGATAATGACAGTAAAGTCATTAGCTATATTTAAAGTTTATAAACTATGCCTGAAATAACAAATATGTAATAAACAAATGAATAAATAATCAACTTTAAATAATAAAAAATTAATAACAATAAGTGTTACTTGGTTAAGTGGTTGAGTAATTATTTTAATGGATTCATTATTTTCTATGCAAAGTGTGGTTGAGTCAAAAAAATCAATGTCACGAGCAGATGATATCTGATTACCACATGAACTAACTTAACTTCTGTCCTCGAGATACTAACTATTAATTAAGAAACCAATAGTAATAACAATAATACATTGCTAAGTTGTTTTTTCCTTCAGGAGAAGAATCCAGAATGTGTTTCAAAAGAGAAAAGAGAGGCTTTTTTGCTTGGCAATATCTTACATAAAGATTAATTATTTATTTTATTTTTTTTACCTGGTTCTGCATAGCTCCAAAGTCAAAGAAAGACCACGAAATTAAAAAAAATTAAAAGTGAAAAATGATATACATGATAGAACAGAGTGGATCTGCAGATGTCGAATATAAAACTTTTTTTTGTGGAAAATTCTTAACATCGGGAATCGGAAATTAAAAATTTTGTATGCCCTCAATTCATTGAAACAATACAGTTAACTCATAAAAATGATTCACTTTGCTTTCATGTATAAAAGAATAATACACATTAAAAAATTACTACAATGCTTTAAACCATAAAATCATTCAATAGTGTAAATTAACAGCAGTGTTAAAAGAACACCCTTTTCATGATTCGAATTTTTTCTTGGTTTCATTACAATCAGTTAGCAGTAAAATGATACAATTGGAGAGGAATCTGGTCTTTAATGATCAGCTTTGATGGGTTAAATTTTTATATATAGAATGGATGGGTCATACTTGATCTCAGTCATAGAAAATTTAATTGATTAATTTAATTTGAAATACTGGTAGACCACAGTGGCCGAGTGGTAAGGGTGTCTTGCTTGTAATTGCCATTCTAGCGGTTCTGGGTTGGAATCCCAGCATAGCCCGTGGATTTTAAATTAATAATAGTTTGAAAAAAATATGTTAAAGTGGTTTACCTCATTTCTGACTGCATAATTGGAAGTTAAACCCTCCTGTAATACAGGAATTACTTCATTTTTCTTTGTTAATCTTGTAAACTATTAATTATAATTTCAAAGTCCTGATGAGCTATTATGTGAAAAAACTGTCCTTCCCAATTAGCCGTATCCATTATTATTATTTTTTTTTTTTTTTAATATAAAAAAGTAAATAAAATATGTTATTTATTTTTGTACAGGATGGAGAGAGCAATCTAGAATATGGAGTTATCGGAAAGAGTTCGTGTATGGGTGATCACAAGGTAAAAATTGGGTTATAACACTTATTTTTATATAAATTGTATGTAGAGAGTTAAAGATTGATAAATGCTTTCCTTTTTAAAATATGCAGCCAGTTCTACTTTTTTTCTTAATGGAAAGGTAAAAACATTGATAAATTTTGTGTCCAACTTTTAAAATCATTACTATTAGTGTGTTGATTTGAAGCAAATACTTATTTTTTTTTTTTTTAATTTATAAAATAGTTTATGTTGATAATATTGTTTTTATTTTAACTAGCCAGTCTTCCTTAAAGGAGGAATAGAGAACGGAGTCGGCCGGCTGTCTTGCTGTGAGTGTCACAAGCCTAATTCTCCTGTTAGCTTTGATTTGCAATCACTCCCTGGGGAGAATTTTGATACTAATGAAAAGAAAACAGAAAACGGTCAGCGGGCTTTGACTGAAAGGTTTGTCATCAAGCGGGTCAACTCGGCGTCGGTTGTCGAGGTGAAGATCGGTCTCGTGAGAGGAAACTGCTCTTCTGGCAACTGGAGATCCCGGTCTGTCTCCGTGTCAGGGGGTAAACCGATATCCCGAGTCCGCCTCATCTCCTCAGACGATTTTCACAGTTCGTCCAACAGGCTCCAAAGCCACCATAGCTCCTCGGAAGAGGAGTGGTTCCAGGAGGAGGACGGCATTCCAGACTCATTAGACCCAAATGCTTACAATATAAAATCGGATAGAAATTCCATTGAGGAGGATATTTTCAAAATTAATGATAAATCCTGCCAGCGGAAGAAATCGAGTAAAAAATGCTGCCTTATTATATAGAAAATTGTTTTAACCAGAAATTTCTCAGTATTAATGCTGTATTTTTTATTGATTTCATTACAAAATTATTTCAACAATATGTTAATTAAAAAAACATAAAAAACAGACTTAATTTCCAGCAAATTTTTATATATTGATTCGCGATAAAAAATTAACTTCAAATTTGTTAATTTTTTACATAGAATCTCTGTGATGTCATTTTAAAAAATAAGATATATACAAAGTAGATCTCAATGTGGGGATAAACGTACTTATTAATTGAAAGTACAAAAATAGATCTGTTTTAAATATTACAGTTTTTATTGCTAAATTTGAAATGTGATTCTTTTTAGTCAGCTTGTTTTTTAAAGCTAATATTATTTATATTGTATTAACGAAATTTTGAAGAATTTGTTTAACATCGCAAATCCTTTAATATTTTAACTAAAATCACATTTTGAATTGCAACGCCATGTTAAACAAAATTCATAATTTTTTTCACATAATTCTTTAGTTCTTGCCAATTTATGACTAGTCATTGCTATATTACTCCTCATATATTTTTTTCTATTGTTTTAGTTTTTATTATTAATTTTTAGACTGAAAATAAATGAGTAATGTTACCAATCTTTGTGCATGTTTTTTTGTTGTGTAATACGTTTTGTTTGTTTTTTAAATAAATTATGATTTTTTTTTTTATTTTGCTTTTTTTGAGCATTTTTTTGTTTAATTCAAGCATGATCCCTTTTCACCTTGACAGATTTTTATTTTTAACCTTTGTGGAAAAGATAATTAATAATTCATTATGTATAATAACTTTTAATTTTATTGCAGGAAGTCAAAAACATAGGATTCCAAGACCTGAAGTACAATACAAACTCAGACGGATGCATTTCATTCTTTATTTATTATAAGATTTTTTTTATCTTTATTTTTTAAATATTTTATTAGAGTATTTTCCATTAAGAGAAAAGAGCAGTAAATAATTTAAAAAATTGTTAGGGGTACTGCTGTTTTGCTTCATTTTTTGGGTAAAAAAGCATCAGAACACTTATTTCTCTTCCATTCCTCGTTTTAACATTTTATAACAAGATTATTTTGGAAAAATACACTTTACAGTTATCTTGAATCAATATAATTGTTTGTCTTCCATGTTATACTATTTAATAACTGGAAGCAGTTTTTTTGTTCTACTTGAGAATTTGGCTCAACATCTGAAATTAAAAAACTGCCAAAATTTGAATATAAGGTACACTGGTTTTACTTTTCACATGTAAAATAATATTAAAAAACAAAAATTGATTATGACTATGAACAATATAATAGAGGGGTTAAATGGAGCTCTGTTAAAGTTTCAACTATTATTTGGAACACTACCAAAGAATATTTTTGCTTATATTGGAAGGAGTAGAATAGCTCGTTTGTCAAGAGAAAATAAAAATAGTTAAAATCCATTTAGTGCTTAAAAAGTTTGTGGTCAGTTTTCCCTTTAAATCGTTTTCTTCACAATCTTAGGTGTTTCCAAAATGTGAGAATGGTCGTTCCTTTTTAGTCTCTGAATAAAAAACAATAAAATCCTTACCATGTGGACATAATTTTATGCCTAGAGAGGTAAGGTGCATGAGAGTACAGTTGGATCAAATTGGATTATATTTAGATCCTGTTTAGCTTTTAGAACGGAAGTGGTGCTTTTAATAAGCCTGTAAAACTTTAATTGCTACCATTAAACCTTGTAAGTTATGATCTACCAAAATTCCGACTTAAAAAAAGTTGCTTATGATAAATGTATTAAAATTCCTTTTAGAAATATTGAGTTAAAAAGCTTATTAACAACATTCTATTTTGCCAAATGTCTAAAATTATTTTCACTTAAAAAAATTATTCCCTCTGGAAAATGTGTTGTGAAATTGAGTCAATGGTTGATTCCATAGTTAAGACGCTTGTGTAAAAAAATTTTTGATCTCAAATCTAGTCTTTTTGGTATATTTACTTTGCTGAGGAAAAATTTTGTCCATTTTTATACGCCTCAACTTTTATTAAGAGGAAAACAAGGGTAATTATTTTCCAAAGATACCAATGAACAGGGTACAAAAGTTACACCAGAAATTTTTTAAAAAATAGGTTCGGTGAAGTCTAGTCCCCTTTTTATTGTAGGTTGTTGATATATTATAAAAAATACATAAATAAAGTTTATCGATATAAACTTACATTGTATGTAGGCGTTTTTGTAAAATGCTTTTCTGTTATTTTTAAACAATAAATGTTTGTTATCACAGTTTTATTGTTATCCCAAAATGTTAAATGTTGTGTGAATAAATATGTGTCTAAAAAAAATTTAATAGTCATCCAAATATAAATAAATGTTTTGATGTCAATATGAATAAATATAATTATGGAATTCTGCTTTTTTAATTTCTGTGACCCTAAAAAAATTAAAACAAACATGAAATAGGATGCCTCAATGGTTTAGGTGTACATCACTGTAAGGTAAAGGTCCTGGGTTTGAATCCAGCAGCAGCTCAAAATCGATTCAAACACTCGACATACAAATGAGATTTTTCAAAAAGTACCTTGAGGGGTTCATATAATCTTGTAGTTGAAATATGTTCATACAAATATAAATGGAGAAATAAAATGACAAACCTGTAGTTCCATCCTTGATCCACCAATTCTTAGTTAGTCGTATTGATCGTATATTTTGCCTTCAATATATTAATTAATATTAGAATTAAAGAGTAAAAAATGGAAAAACTTGTTATGTTGGACTTGACGTTCAGCTACTGCTGGGTGTCGCAGACAATGGGTCAAACTTTTTTCATTCCATTACCAATTAAAAATCCATTGCTCTGCTGGGGATTGAACCAAGTACTGCTAGCATTGCAAATATGAACTGGACACCCTAACCACTCAGCCATAACGGTCCTAATGAATTACTGAGTTAATTAGTAGGGTAATAAATTAAATAGGCCATATTAAACTTTGGTATAATAATTACATTAACAAAATTTGTATCAGTTCAATTGATACGTCTTGTCTTTTTTTCACCTTTTTAATTTATATTTGAAAAAAAATTAAAACAGAAATAAAATAAATATATTACATTTATTTAAACATAGCTCAATCTGTATATATATAAAGTTTATAAAGAATACAATTTGTTGTTACAAATTTATTTACAAATAATATCCTGACTAGAGTCTTGTAAGTTGTGGCACTTGTACTTTATCAAGGTTTTGCAGGTGTTGCATTTTTTTAAAACAATTATTACCCGCCAGTGTTTATAAAATTAGAGTAATACAATATTAAATTGAGGGTTAAGTTAGTTAAGTTACTGTTGCATAAATAGAGAAATAATTTTTGAGAACTTATTCATTGTAATGAATTGAAATTTAGATGAAATTATAAAGATTGTACTTAATACTGGGGTAACAGTCACTAATTCCTTCCTCCTGTGTATGTATATGTGTGTATATATACAAATTTGTGATACAATGTTGGACAATGAACGACACTATTGCATAAACAAATGGAAGTTTGGGACATTGTAGAATTTTTTGATTTGTATAAACCATTTAAATTTAAATGAACTTTTAATTTATAAAAATAGTTTGCTTTTTAATTTCAATATAGTTCCCTTTTTATGTAGTAAGATTTACTACTGTTTTATGCATTATAGCACTTTTTTAGTTGCCACAATTTAAAAAAGTAATAATAAGTAATAAATATTTAAAATAAAATACCTACAAAAACCCTGGGAAGGCGTACATTAACACACTCAACCTTTTTTTTTCCTTTGTAAAATATTGATATGCATGTAACTTGTAAGCTTAAAGACTAGTCTGGTGGTTTCATGCCCGATGATCGTTTTGGAGGAGGGGTTGGTGGATGATTGACATCAATCGGCACAGGTGGTATAGGCTGAAAAAATGTGTACTTCATTATTACAGTTTTGTTTAATTATTTGAAAAGCTCACCTTATTTCTCACCCTGGGTGTGGATGGAGTTGATAAAACTACACCTGAGCTAACCTCGTCAGGGAGATTACAGTAGTCAGCGTCCCTAGACTTCGCCGGTAGGGGAGGAGGCTCTTCCTCACTAGCTGTCGAATCTGTCAAACCTGAAACTAATATAATTTTCCATTTTAAATTGGAAAAGTTATTGTTAGAAATTAAAAATAATTAGCATTCATATACCTATTGAAGAGCCCCCAATGGAATCTCTATTTCCATTTGTGTTCGATATCGAAAGCTTTGAAGAGAACTGCCCACTCGGAGGACGACTCAGACGCTTTTCTTTTTCTATTTCTGACCTAAGCGGTCTTGTTGGGGTTAACTGAAAAAAAAAAGAAGAAATTTCTTTAATATTCAAATCGTCTGATTTAAAATAACACTGGTATAAAAGCAAAAGCAACAAAAAGCTGTGAATTATGTACTGTTTGCTAACTTTTGTTTTTTAATTTATGAAATGCTTTAGATTAAATTGTGAGAATTTCTTGTTGAGGTATGCAAAGCGATGAATAAATGTACAAATTGTACTTTTCTTCATTTACAATCTTATTCTGTCTTCATTGGATAATGAAGGAGTGTTGTGTTCAAAACAAAGATACACCCGGGAAAATAAACAGGAAACCAATGGAGATGGTGAAATGCCAAAACACTTCTGAGACAGGCCAAAACTCTTAGGATAAGCAGACCGGGATGATTGAAAACAACAAACTATTTAGGATTGTAAAACGTGAGAATTACGAGTTTGTAAACCTGTGCTTTAATCATTCATGATCTGTTTTTTTTTTTTTTTTTTTTTTTTTTTTTAAATGACAGACACAACTTGACATTACATCATATATACCACAACTGTCAGACCATCAAAAACTGCAAGATATGCAGATGATAGAAATTGACCAAGCTACAATATATTACAATATTTTGTGCGCTTAGTATGCTTTTTATTGATGTTTGGACAAAAACCAAATATATTTAATATTTTATATTATTGGAATAAATTATTTACATTAGAGTCAGGGAAAATAGAATTTATAAATATAATTTGAAACATATAAAAGGAATAATATCTTTAAAATTTAAAATCTTTTAAATTGTGAGAGAATTTTAGTAAGGTTTGTGAAGTTATACACCTTTAGCTTGATCGTTAACTAATCCTGGTCATCTTATTCTTGCTAGATTTGCATGTACAACAATGCTGCCATCGTCAATATGTTATTTCATCAATTTATAAAGTGACATGATAATAGCATCTCTTTCGGCATTTTTTACAATGGATTTTCATCTGATGTGTGTTTTGGTCAGTTATTGTGTTGGTATTAGATTTTTTTTAAATATGGCAAACAGTGTCAAATTTAAGCTGATTTAGTATGTACATTTAACAAATATTAGTGTATTTTATTGTCATCGCTACAACAAACTTAAAAAATGAGTTGAGAACTGTTTTTATACATTAGTGTCCAAATAAAATTATTATGTTTGTACAGTTGTCAAAGTATAAGCTAAATTTTTTTTTATATAGGTTGACTTTTCTTATCAAGATAAGTTTACCTTGTCAGTATTGAATCTGTTAAGTTAAACAATCTGATAAAAACAATCAAGTATCATTTAATTTAAAAAAGTTTTATACCGTTTGAAATTAAAAGATTATTTACAAGAAATATATTATCTTCTAATTAATAAATGATTGTTCCAACCCAGAAAGGGACTATGATTAGGAGTTAACTTGATAATTAGGAATTGGGCTTATTGGAAGCATCCTTTACTACGATTAACTACGTGATGAGTTCAACTTTTGCTCCTCCTTTATTATAATATCCCGACACTATATTGCTATTTTTTGCTTAGTTTCTAAGGTTCGATCTTTCTCTCCAGAATAATGGGATATAGGAACCTTACCATTCAAAATGGCAAAATACTCATCATTCATTTTACATTTTTTAAATGTTTTATGGCGCTGAATTCAACGGTGTAAACGGTATTAATTTGGAGCTACTGATCTCAAGTTATTCGGAAAAATCTCTTTTCAAACACTGTTTCTTCAGGTAAACAAATTTTTCTCCAACCGATCACCAATTTCTTTCTTTATTATTTTAATTGATAGTAAATTACTTCCTCATTGTAATGAAAGAAAATTTTTGCAATTTCCTCAAATAATATCTCTGAATTTAGTTAATTATAGTTTGATGAAACCTGATGGAAATTTCAGTCCACAAATACAAACTTAAAGGAAGTAATGTTTAACAAACAAAACCTAAATAAAAATTGATTTGTTGGAGCTTGAGGCTTTTGAAGAATTTCAAGCTTTATATAAACATTTTTACAAAAAAAGTGGAGTTGATTCTGTTGTTGATAAAATTGGCTTGAAATTTGCACCATGTTGAATCCCAGCTACATCCAGTATCTTGTTAATTGAGGAAATAGTTTATTTTATTTTATTTTTTTTATGTACCACATGCAAGTAATTTACTATTAATCCAAATGGTAAATAAATTGTTCACTGGTTAAAGAAGTTAGGTTAGTTTTTGTTTTTATACAAAAATGTCTTTGAAAAGGTTTTTTTGAGAATAACTTGAGAAAAGTTGCTCCAAATTGAAAAGGTACATTGATGAGTATCTTGCTATTTAAAATAGTTGATTAATACTATTTCCTGGAGATGTAGATCAAAACATTTTGGCTCATGAGAAACTAAACAAAAAATATAACTTTAGGTGTTGTGGGGTTTTTCACAAAAACACACTAATTTAAAAAAAAGAAAGAAAAAAGAAGGAGGGAGCAGAAGTTAAACTCACCCTGTACATTGAATTTTTTAAAAATATAAAAGTAATACTTTGATTGTACCCAGGGTTAAAATGAGATTACAAGCTCCCATAATGTACAGCATTAATTCAAAAAACAAGAACAAAAGCAAGGACTGGAGGTAAAGGGTCAAAAATTGAATATTTTAACTAAAGGGGGTAAAACAGACCATTTTGACTTGTTCTAAATATCTTCTTATCTTCTCTCTAGTTCCTTGGGAAATCTCGTGACGGTGTTCGTTAAGATTGGGCGACTAGAAAAACCCCAAATTTAAGCTACTCATTTATTAGAAAAAGAATTGGCAGTGTGTTGTCAACATGCCAAACTTGTAAGCTTACCTGTTGCCTAAGTTCTATGACAGGTATGGAATTTGGAGAAATGCTGACATCATCACAGATGATGCTCGTGGTCGGAGTCGAGGGTGTAGAAACTGATGTATTGCCCAGCACCAACGAACCCGTGTACCATTGTGACGAAGCCCTTGGTGTGTTTGAACTGTCAAGAGTCGATGAAGAGCCTATACTATAAACATCCTTTTCTTTGTTTGTGTGTCTTCTTTTCTTCTTCTTGTCTTTCCGCGGTGTCGTCATGGCCATTGAAGTCGAACGGACATAAACACTACTAGCCCTGACCGAAAAAAATGGAAAATAAAAACAAAATAAAATAAAAAAAAGAAACAAAAGTTTTTGGGGGGACATTGCTGCGTTAATCTGTCAAAAAACTCCATTCTGAATGAATGCAGATAATATGTTTGGTTTATATTCGCAGCGATTCGGACGATGGTTCTGAGCGAGTAAGCATCTGTGGACAAGCAATAAAATAGTCCTCCTTTATCATTCTGTTATTTGAGTGAAGTTATCAAAAAACAATGCATGCAACTAGGCAAATTGAATGAGTAACTAGTAAGATGCTCGAAGAAGCAGCAATTCAACAGTTAACATTAAAACAGTATGCAAACATTAAGTGAACTACAATCATGAATGTCGTACTTTACACAAAAAATTTATACATACACTAAAAAAATAAACAAATATCCTTGAAGCTGTTACCCCTGGAAAGCAATATCAAGAAGAACTAATACAATGATAAACTCTTAACTATGGTAAATATCAGTTCAAACTTTAATAAAACTCGCCTACGGAAGAACAGGTTATGAAAATGGTTTACAGGATATAGGGGGAAAATGGGCTTGACTCCAAAACTGTAAATTCAAATTGGACAGAAAGCAACTTTTTCTTCTTTGGAAACCACTTTGTGACTTACCTACTTAAAGTGGATGAGGGTGACATTGTTGCAAAGTTTACAAATGTCTTCAGGCTCGCGACCTGTGATCTCGTCAGGCTGGATACACGTGATCTACTCCCCCTACAATAGAAGCAAACATGGCGCAACATTCGTGGGCATGCGCAAGCATTGTAAATGAAATAAAGAAAACACAAAGATTTTAGTTTCAGTGTTCTTTAGTTCTTGTTAATTCATTTCAGCGTATTTTGAGTTTCCAGCTCTGGATTTTATTGATCATTAATTATTAATTAAATAAATGTTTGACATAATTATTTCATTTGTTGTAAACAATAATACCATCAGTCAATAAGTAATTTTAATAAAACCTTTGTGCCATGCTTAATGAACCTGTGATTCCACTAAAAAATAAAACATGCTGAACAACTGAATGACTACACAAATACTGGAAATTCAACATACAAACAATTTTAATAAATAAACATTGCTTTACACTAAGTCGAAAAATAAACTGAAAGATGTGCATTTAAAACTTACTTCCACATAGGATAATTTTTCAAAGAATTCAAAGCAAACATGCAAAATTAAATAATTAATGCTCCATTGAAGAGAGCTTAGTTCAAATATTGAATTACTGTTGATACTGAAAATATTACTCACTCAGTGGAGCCAAAACTAGTCCCAGAGAGGCGATTTTCAGTACTGTTGTTTGGCAGACTGGCCTGACGTCTCATTTGTACTGGTTCATACTTTATATCACAATTCTGAAGAAAAGAATATCATATTATAAAATGTGTAAGCAGTCATCATCTTAGTGTAAGTTATAAATAGTCGTTAATTCAAGTTAAATAGTTGTAAAGGATTGTAAACACATTTTTGCAAATCTGGTGGGTCGTCCACTCAGTAGGGAGTAAAGAAACATCTCCAAAAACTTGGAAGGCATAGAATCATAATAGGCGAGCAGCCCTCAACAAGGGACTTAGTGGCCACATAATGAAACTCCTTCTACCCATGCAAGAATGGCATTGACAATCTGGCCTAACAGTTTTTGCTTTTCTTTTCCTCCTCTACCCTTGTTGAGAAACTAATATAAAAGAAAAGCAGTCATCAGTTGAAGTCAGCCAGACAGATGAAGATAATTGGGACGTGATGTCATCTGTCCAGTGTCTCAAAAACAGTGGATAGGACAGACTTGATCAGCCATGACTCTGGAACTTTTGACTCAATCAGCCATAGTCGGGGACTCTGTGAGAACAGCAGCAGCAATGAGTTGAGGAAATAGACAAGTGAACGAAGACACCCTCACCACAGTTGATATGTCGACTGTCTAAGGCCAAGACTGGTCAAATAAAGCCAACTGTTCAAGAATGACTCAATGAAAACGAGTCGACAGTCAAGTGTCTGGAAAGCTGTGGAAAGTCTCAATCAATATGAGGACCCAGTCAATCAGCCATATTCATTTGACGACTGAGCCAGCCAGAGCCAGCAAGGGCCTCGCCATTTCGAAAAGCTCAAGAGAATCGGTTGTTAAGGATCCAGGAAGCTACAGAAAGAAAATCCTGGAATTTGTTAAAGAATGTCGAAGATAGTGTTAAATAAGCTCATCCCCAGAGTTATATTTGTGGCTGACTTGCCTTTTTTATTTAACTTTATTTCTTTTGTTTTTTAATAGTAATATTAAGACAATTTAGTGTACAAATTAAATATTTGTGAATACTTTCTCTTTTGGTTTATTCTCCTACTCTACAATGCTTACTTTACAACTATTTTAATAAAAAATGTGAACTTTTGTACTTACTTTAACACCATAATTAGAAAAAACATGAGCCTGCATGGATGTGAAGCACTCTTCAAGTTTTTGTTGAAGAGGGAGAAGCTGTGGAGGAGCGACATCTCGATGGGTCTTTATCCCAACGTCCAGTAGTGGAATCTGACAGGCTATCAGCTCTTTCAGTTGGTTCACTTGTGCTAAACTCTCAGGATGTTTTTCTAAGAATTCCGATGTGAAGAATGCTTTCTCGTAATTTGTGATCCCGCCCATAACCGCTGGGTCCACTATACCGTTTAACTTCATGCTCAAGGGGTTTAGATTCAAGTTTGGATCGTTTTTATAATCCAGAATCAATTCACGCAGTGAACTGGAAAAGAACATATTTAGGTATGTTTGCAGGTGGTGTACCTAGCTGAACAATCTCCAATCATCCTACACTGAAGTAAGCAAACAATTCTAAAACATCTCTGACAGGCAAAATTAAATCAGAATATAACTAGGATAATCAAGAGATGATCAAGCTGCAGGTTTTCAGAGTGGCTATAATCATAATTAGAATTTAAACTAGTTCTTACTTATTTGATGCCTGCATAGTTTCTATGGCATTAGCAAGGGGAGATAATGTGTACACTTGGGTTGCTGTAACTGGAAACCACCGCAAGATTCCTGGTAGAGGGTAAGAAGTAACCATAATATGCCTCTCGACCCACAAAGTAGCAAATTCATTTTCTTTATCAGCTATTGAATCTCGCTTAAATATTGGACGTGAAAATCGAAATTTCTGGACATTATTAACTCTAGAATTTCAAGAACATTTTATGAAAATTGTTCAAAAACAAAAAAGATTAAATATTTTATAATCAACCTGTGATATTTAAGAACTTGCGAACTGACATATTGGCCCATTTTCCTCTGCCTTTTTTCATCCATCATTGGCTCGACGCTATTTATCTGTAAGTACTGGTGATTCGACTGTGTTATGTCATCTCCCGGCATTGTCAATGTACTTAATAGCTCGGCCTTTGGAAGTTGGTTTAACGTACGTGTGCTGAAATCACTTAATCTTTCATATTCTTTCCCCCTGTAAATGAAAACCTGAAAATTGATTTATTTATAAAGAAACAATAGAGACGATAAATAATAACATTTTTAGCTTGAATGTCTATGATCTGGTCAATTTATTATTTTAAAAAAAGTTTTACCTTGTTTTGAAGAAAATGTGGAAAGCCTTTTCCATAGTAAGCGACTCTAAAGTATTCAGGCTCAGGGCGTAACTTGCCCATGATCTTATCATAGAACGATGCCATGTCTTTAAGAAGTGAACTAAGGCGTTTCAGATCATAAAAGTGATTCTCATACTGGTCAGCTAACTCTTTGCATATTTCCACCGCACATTCCCACATCTAAAAGTTTTTAAAAAAAATCATTAACAAAAAAGCTGAAAAACCTACCAAAAATTCCATACCTTCCCCTGATCAAAATATTCAATAATTTTAGTATAAAGGGCTTCTTTGAGCTGACGGTGAGTTGTGCAATTTGGGTAACGGCTGCTCCTTAACAACATATGGAGGGGATCGTCAGACCAACTGAGCAGATTGCTATGCAGCTTGAGGGTGTACGCGGCTTCAGTAAAGTTATCACATTCAAGGTGAAGGTCACAAAGTTTATTGAGATACCTTATGTACATCTCTTTTCTGTTGATTTCCGAGTAAAAGTCCTATTGCAAGAGATTGATGAAATTAATAGAATATAATGCAAGTTGAAATGAAATATAACTTACTAATAAATTGACTGTACAGCTCATTCTATTTTCTTTGTTTTCATCGTTGATGATACACCTGTACTCCAAAAGTCTCTCCATTAATCGTGACACAATTTTGACAAAACGCAACCCCTTAAAGAGTTGAAAGAATGTAAATTTTCTATTGCACAAAATGAATGCAAAAATAATGTACCTGGTCTTTTAAAGTTGAATGGTTTTCACACAGACCTCCAACTAATTTGTAAAATAATTCTTTATATTCAACATCACCACGACCCCCTTCAACTAGATTGTCCAATTTAGAAATCATTTCGTTTTCAAACTGGAAAAAAAAGATGTAAAAAATTGAAACCATTAAAAAATAACCACAAATTACCTCATGGAAATTAGCTTTGATTTTAGTCGAATCCTTTTGATTGTCGTTACAGTCTTTCTGTGAATAGAATTCACATTGCATCATGTCGAAGAATATAGGTAGAGTAGCGCTTCGCAGCTCGCTTTCGGGTATGAGGGTCATCTCAAGAAAAGGCCCGACCAATCCGGGAATAAATTGCTTCTTGTGTTGGCCTAAGTTGAACCACATTCTGCGAATCTCAGAACCGGTGTCCATTCGCATATCTTTGTAACGTTTAACAATCATGCGTTTCTTTGTGGGAGAAAACAACTCAAGCTGTAGAGCAGGCTGTGTTAGGAAAGATATGGCACAATGGAAAAAATTGTTCCAAGCCTGATGCTCAAAGTTCTTTGAAAAAAAGTGGTCCCGAATGGTGTGAGAAAAAAAGTGCAAGGATTTCAAGATTATACTACAAAAAAACAAACATTTTTTAAGATAAAAATATACACATAGAAAAAAAAATGTATATACAAACACTGACCTATTCTGAAGCATGATCATTTCTGACCAATCTTTCGGATAGACCGGCCTTGAAACTAAATCTTTAAATACCAAAAGGATTTCCATGAGAAAATCCAGAAGATCTATATTAGTCGGGAATCTCCTGATGTACTCTGTAAAATGGATAGAACCCATTTGGCGTAGAATTGATAGCATTATTGCAACAAGATTCCCCTAGAGCGGCACAAGAGTTTGTAGCATAAAAACAAATCCCAAAATTTAAAATCAACCATTATAAACTTACAACAAGAGCCCCTTCCCTATCCATAGCAATAGCGGTTTGTGTAACTGTTCTTAATATTGTATAAGCTGTGACACTCAAATCATCAGATGTCATCCCAATATTATCACGAAATAGAAGATCCATAATGTCACTTAAGATATTAACACAAAGCTCGACCTATAAGAAACGACAATAATAAGAATTTACTTTTTTATATCTACTGAGTATTTGAGATTGTGTTTATTATGTAAGTTCAAAATTTATATTTATGAATGAGTGTGTGGTGTGTGTGTCATCTGCATGCATATGTGCACTTGTGCATGAAAAATAAGTATATCCTTCAAAAACCTACAATTAATGGCACGAATAAAAAAATTATGAACTTTAAATTGAAAGTATATTGTATACATTCAACTAACATCCATTTATACAATATTTTTTCAATATCTTTAATTGTGTATTTTTTAAGAGGACTCAAAAGGCAGATAAGGCCAGGACTAAACCGATCCAGCCCTCTGACAATATGTTTATTAATAAATATGATTAAAAGAAAGTGGCATAGTTGGTAGGCCAGACTGGCATAAAAGCTCCCATTCAAAAGCACTCATAGAAGAAGGGTCATCGTCCTAACCCAAGTAAACTTAGTTTTCAGTCAAAGCCTATATTTGTGTCTGGCAAGTGGAGTCATGTTGTTCAATGTGTCCCACTTAATTGAAGAGTGTCACTCCTTGGCTCTATATAGAGAGCATGTAGGTATGCAAAAGCAACTACCTGGGTTCTTTGTTCAGGAAAAAGCACTGTTTTACTGTAGCGTTAATGGCAGAATATAAGTACCCCATCGATACTAAATTAGATTGAGTGCGATGTTGGAATATCAAGTTCACCACTAACTGAGTGAATGGGTTTGGATTAATAAATTGATTGTATTGGGCCTGAAATGACCTAGCTGTTGATATACCCTGGAGCTCAACCTCACTAGCTAGATAGATATGACACCTGTTTCGGTTAAAAATTCAGTTAAAAAAGATTTTACTGTAATCAAAATTTATATATTAATGTTAAGAAATATATTATTTTGATATATTTATAACATATTTACACACATTACAACAAACTGCATAAAGGAGGGTTGAATATATTTTATATACTTTCGTCCATTAGATTATTTATCCTTTTTTTTAAATCAAACATTTAATAATTTTAATATTTCATAATAATATTTATTATACCATAATATTGTAGACAGTTCAGTGGACATGTTATTTCCAATTGAAAAGTTGATAACACAATCAACAGTTCAATTTGTTTTGAAAGTTTTGAAATTATATCAAATTATTCAATAATTAAAAAACAAAAATGCATATTTTATCTGTTATTTAAAAATCAAAACTTATTTTTCTAAACTGATAAACTTGGCATTCTCATTACTACCTGTTACTATACAAAAAAGGACAAAAATATATGTATAGATTAAAATATTAATAAACATTAGTGCAAACTAAAGCAAAATGTTAAATAGTTAGAATATTTATACAATATATACAAATGAAATATAAATAATAATATAAAATATAGTTCCTATATATAAAAAACAGACAAAAGTTTACATATAAAATTATATTAATTACATAAATAACATTTCAGTTTATAATTTTCAAAATAATCTTAATTATTTTCTTGATTTGATGGAAAATAGAAAGTATTTTAAGTAAAATTACATTAAATTTTTTGATTAACTAATTTGAAATATTCTATATTTTAAAAAGCATCTCATCAAAAAGTTTACCTTGTGACCTACAAGGTAAACTCAGCCTTTTTTAATTCTTCCGTGCGACTTATCTTAGCAGATCTAGAACATTGTGCTTAAAATTCACTCGAAATTTTTTACATTTACAAATTAAAACATTCGTACTGTCATAATTCCTAACTTATCCATTCAGCTCACAAAAAATAAACTATATATTAAAAAATGGAATATGAGTTTAACAATAACAGAACTTGCCTGAGATATGTCAGAAGATTCTTGTAAGTCTTGTAATTTTGCCTCAGACTCTCCCAACACTTTGGCGACCTTTGCAACTGATTTTGTTTTGTTCCTAAACTCCTATTTTATAAACGGCACAACAAAAACACTCAGAAAAAATAATAAATACACTATTTATAAATATTCTTAATTTAAAAAAAATAATAACAAAAATACACGGTTTTAATTTTTTGCAAAAGTTAAAGCGTGAATTATGAGCTCATTACAAACAAATGTGCGATTTTAAATTAATGTAATAAGTTAAGATTAATAGTATTGCATTACAATATTTTTGTGCATATGCAAATATTTATATACTCAATATAACAATTGAATATTTTCTTTAGAGAAAAATGAGCTCTAAAAATTTACTTTATTTTATCTGTTTATAATTAAATGTCTTTTTTTTTAAACTTTCATTGTAAAATGTGCTGTACTTTTTCTTCTCCTTATGTATGTATATATATATATTTATAAAACTGTTAGAAATGCACGGCCATGCTCATAGTAAAGCGTTTAAAATGACGCAGATCTCTCCTCCTGTAAGCTTTGTTCCATGTTTCATCACAACAGACAAAAAGCAGATCCCTGATTATAAAAATTTATATTTAGGACATGCAAATGGTAAATCCCTGAAATTGGATGACAATGACAAGTTAAAATTGTGTCTTGTCGGATAGCTGAATTTTATTGTGTATGTCCTATATTTAGACATGCATTTATATAAGTTTTTCTCTTATTAATTGTTGTTGATTTGTTTAACATTTAAGAAATCCATTTTCTATGTAAATTGTCAAGGAATGAATGAAGGCTGATAGGATGTTTACAACTTGTAAAAGGCCAGTGCCTCAGTTATATAATCCTGACAACACTATTTAAATATGTGATCCATATATATTTTCTTTTAACTTTTAACCAGAGTAATTAATATTTCTTAGAAAACCAAAAGCCAACAAATATAAATTACAAAGGTATTCAACAAATTGATAAATCTGTGGAACTGGTACAAACTTAACCATGAAAATTAGAGTATTTGCAAACCTCAGAAAAAGAAAATTTACATCTGTTGAAACAATACTCTCACACAGCACAAAATAATGATACATCTACACTGAAAACAAACACTTTGAGCCTTGAAGATGATCTCATTAAAGATCGAAATGACACGAAAAGGAAATGTTTTTCTATACCTATATCACAATAGACCATATCTCACGATTTCCAAATAATCAGGGCACTGGTCACTAAACACTACACATTTGTTCACAAATTTGAAAGAGACAATGCAACATATAAAGGTCTAGGTTCAGGGTGACTAATCTCTATATAAGACACTATTTAGACCTAAACTTTTACAAAACACTATTTAGAAAAAATGAAAAATGTTTATAGAGAAGTTCCAAATAAGTTTGCTTTGTAGCTGCACTTAGACATATTTCATAAATTTTTTTATGTGCAATGTCTTAGCTACTCTACCAGTTTTTCTTTTAATTTTAAAGTAGTTACACATAACAAACAAGAACTTTCTGTCAATTCAACACCTTTATTCAAAACTGTTATGTACATATGTGGTTTCAGAATAGTAAGAAATAAGAAAGGAGGTTGTTTCAACTACAATTCTTGGCTAAACACCTGACATAAAAAGAAAAAACATTCCAAAATGGACCTATTGCCCTGGTGGCTCCTTTAGACTAATTCTTCTTGCTTTTGATGGCCCACTTCTGACTGCACAATGGGCAACTCATGCATCATGCCAAATGTCCTTCAGGGCACATCATCTCTTTTATATTTTTAAACTCTTCCTTCATTTAACTCTTAACTTTAAACATTCCTAGGGCCACCTCAGAAAATGCAAGAGAATCACTTGCTACAGCGCCGTTTCAATTTTTTTTCAACTAGAAGTGATTTTTTTTATCTTTCGTAGATAATTTGCTTTTATGTGTACATGTTGTATTATTTTAAGTAATTATTTACAAATTTTGTATGATTACATAAAATCAATTATTGTAGAAAGTATTAACAACTTTTATTCAATGCCACACCCAAACTGAACATGTTCTGGGGTTGCCTACTTCATTTACTTAGCACATAGTACAATAGTTGCATAATTATTGCTTAGACAAACCTAATATAAAAATAATTTTTTAATTTTTTTTAAAGTACCAAAGAGCTATTTTACATCATAAATAGAGTTCTGCTGTGACCAACCAAAATGGCCAAGCATAGGGTGCAGTCAATGAGTTAAAGCCATTGTTCATTCATCCTATTAGACAAAAAGGATCATGATTCAGATACCATCAGTAAGCATAAACGGTAAAGAAAAAGAATCAACACATTCCAGAATACTAATTCAACAATATGAATAAATATTACACAAAAATTAAGATCAAATTCAATCCGTTTTCTTAATTTGGACCCCCAGGTTTGAACAATGGAGGTCGTATCAACCCCAGGGTGTTTTTGTAAGAAAAAAAAACCCTTAGGGCCAGTGGATTCAAACCAGGAACTTTTACCATGATACAGTGATGAACGCCATGTCATACCAAAACTGTTGTAACCAACAATGCCCGGGCTTTGAAAATTCAAACAATAACTGCACAAAAAAATGATCAAAGCTTTTTTTACCAGAGACTGCTAATATGTTATACAAAAATTTGATTATTATTATTGTTTTATGTAAGTGCTCATAATTTATTGTTAGCTTACGAAGTTAAGTACAAAGTGGTAAGCTATTTAAGTAAATAATAATAAAGTGGGATGTATTGGTAAGTTCAACTGTTGAAATATTTTTCTGATTGAGGATAAGCCATTTTTTCTTGAGTGCTTTGTGTGCATGATGAGTGCATATTCACTATCATTTTTATTCTTGGATATAGCAAAAAACAATAAAGTGCTGGCAGCGTACAAAGCAATTGTCTGTTTTATCACACAGTTAACAATGAATGAAAATTCAAAGTTAACCGAACAAACAATTTTGTTAATAAACAAAGACAAACAAATTTTCTGAACATATCTGATTGTTAAACAAAAACAAAACATGCCATTTAATCTTACAGACTTAGGGCACTTACCTTGGGTGTTATTGATTAATTATTAAAAACGAATAACAAAAAAGGTGAAAGTTTTACTCACATGTTTAAATGACGGCTGAATTTGTTTTGAATTTTAAATCCAAAATTCGCATGCAAGGAACATAAACAAGAATTTCATTTTAACACAACAGACATTTTTGTATACATAAAAACATGAAACATTAGAAACATTCAAGGCATAGAGGATGACAGTAAAGAACAACGGACTTACCTCGTCTTTTGCCTCAAGTAAATCTTTGATGTGAAGCAATACATCAGGTAAAAGTATGTGCCGGCATTCTGGAAGAGCAAAAAGAGGGCTGTGGATAATGTCACTTAGAGTCATCATCTTTTGCTTCATCAGCCTCTGAGGTGCCAAATTGCCGATCAAATCTCGCAATATATCGCTTTAAAAATTCACATTGTAACTTAAGAATTGCTATCAATTCAACAATAGGCAATACCTAAGATGAGTAGGGCTGAAGACTTCAATAATATCTGGTATCGTTGTTGGAAAGTATTTTAAACAAGTTCCCTGGAGCACAAGTGTCGCGTCCGAATTGTCAGACATGAGAGCTACAAAACTCTGTAAGACATCTCTTAACGCGAACATAAATTCATCTTCATCTTTTCCTCCATTCAATCTATTTTTTAAATAGGCAAGTTAAAATTAAACCTTTTTGTTTACAGAAGTAATCGAATTGACTTACTCAGAAAATAATATTCTTGATCTAACAATAAATTTCATGATATATTGGAGGGACTTCATGGTTTTAAGTAGAATATCTTTATTGTGGGGGTTGATAAAGTCTGAATTGTCCACATGATACTTTAACACTTTCAATAACTTACTGTTTAAAAACAAACAAAAAAATAGTTAATTCATTTTAATATTAATGATTAATTATCAAAATGTACTTGTATGCTAGGGTAGCGCAAAAGCTTTCTTGAATGTAGAGATCAAGTACAGGTTGGAAGTGTTGATATTTACGATCTGAGACCAGTCCAATAATGTAAAGCTGAAATGTAACTACCTTTAGTCATTCAAATCCATATAAAAATTTAATTTTTTAATGTATATTTTTACAATTCCAATTTTGGTTACATCTTACCAAACATTCAAAAACCATATTGTCGCATGATTCTGTCTTTGAATCCTGGATTATATTAAAAAGAGCATCGAGAACATCCTGAAGGAATTTCACTATTTCCTCTCCGCTCACATTGCTTAGAGCTTGAAGGCTATCTTTAACATTACCCGGCTCGTTTGCCCAGTTAAGCAAACTAAGCAGATCAACTAAAAAGATTTTTTTTTAAGATTTACAAGTATATCATTAAATTTGTTTAAATTAAAATTGCCAAGCAATATTTATAATCAACCTTTGAGTCATATTCTTGACAGTCAAGTAATATTCATTCACTGACAAGGGAAAGTAACCATGTTGTTACTGATTTCAGTGAAACCTTTTTTTAATGATACTACATAAAAAATATTACACTAGTGCCTGTTTCCATCCCATGGGCTCCAGGAGTCAAAAATTTTTTTCTTAGGTGACCAAATATTGTGTTCATGAAACTGCTACTGTTATTTTGATTGTTCAAAGCAAGTTATTGGAACAAGCCAACAGTATCATAGATAAAATTGTAACTGTCGAGACGTCACAACTGACACCTCTCACCACTACGGTAATTTTACCAAACTCCTTTATGTTTTTTATGTACTAGCACCCTTTAAAATTTAATTCAAACTGACTGAAGAGATGTGAGCAGTGAAAAAAAAATGAAAAGTTTTTTGTTTTTTTGGTTGCATCCATTGACATAAAGCTCATGACTGTAAGGTAAGGTCCCAATTCAAATTTAGCAACCCTGAAATCTTTATTTGTAAGAGAGAGCCCATTTTTTGCTGGTTTAGTACCTTCTTAGTCTATATTTGAACCCGACATACTTTTTTTTTTTACAAAAACATCAGCAGCCTGAGGGTTCATGTAACCTCGCAGTTGAAATATGCTTGTTGAAAAAAAATTTTGGCTCTTGGGGCCCATTAGGTAGAATACTCAGGTGTATATTTTTTGACCTAGTTTCACAAAACAAGTTTCACTGAAACCCCCATGTGAATGTAGTCTCCACTGGGGAGTCAAAAGTAAATTCTGCTCAAATTTGTCTATATTTTACTTTTAGTATAACTAAATATTTATTTTTTATAAGGAATAAAATTAATAAATTATCTTTCAAAATGTTTCTTTACAGAGCAATTTTAAATTATAGATAAAACTTACTATTTTGTGTTAATTTTGTAGAGCAGACATTTGTCTGTATTGTAAAAGAATCTTTATTTGTAAGAGTGAGCCCATTTGTTGCTGGTTTAGTACCATCTTCAAGCTCAGATCGTGTTGAGGGAAGAGTGAGGTAAGCGATATCTTTAGGATCATACTTCTTATGGTCTACTTTATACACGAGCAACTCGTGTACTGTGTCTGCAAGTGTTGTCCCATTTTTCTGCATAAGTTTGACAAAAGAGAGTGCAAACGGTTTCTCGTTTTTATCCTTAGTTTCGTTGGATGACCTGTGCTTGAAGGTAAACCGGAGATGGCTGATTTTGAAGTCCTCGATTGGTATTGCTATTTTACATGTCTCAGCCCACCTTGGTTTATCCTCATGGTAATAAACGACGGATCTGTATTCACTCTCTTCTCCACCATTTTGAATGACCCCCTGAAAAAAAAAATAAAGAAAACATTAAGAACTACTGAAACACTATTTTGATTTTTGAAAAGTGTTGCTGTGTGTCTAAAAATAAACCACAAATTAGATTTTATGCCTACAAATAAAATAAACTTTGTTAATCAATCGACAAAACATGTTTACAGCATCTATTTGCAATTTCTGTAAGAAAAATAAAACACCATTTCCTACTTGGTGACAGACAAACCATTAAGTGAAATTTTCAAAATGAAACGACATATATGAATACAGGAATATGTTGATGATCAATGAAATATCATGTTGATAAATCTAACCAAAGCCAATATATGTTAGATTGATGCAATAAAAATCAATTTAAAGTTTAAAATAAGCGTATAAATAAGAGCTTGGACTTGTATGCAATTCCAAGTTGCTAAACCATATGACCATTGTGATCAAATATTTATCCAAATCATATCTCAGTGGTTTAAATTTATTCTACAATTGGAAGAATAAATTGCATAAATATGTATTTTGAAGAATATCACCAATTTGAAACATTTTTTTTACTAAGATAAATAAAAATTAACTAGATAACTAAGAACATGAGAGGAAAAAGAAAAGAGCCTAAAATTTTAGTTGGATTTTGACAGAGTTAAATTCTTTTCGAAGTGATCAGCATCTTATCTGACCCCCCCCCATTCCCAAAAGTTCAGGGTGCGATTTTTTTGCCATTCCTGAAAAATTAATTTTTCTGAAGTAGTGGGGTTTTGGAAAGAAAAAGGAGCCTGAATTGAAACAAAAATATTAAGTGTCAGTCCTCATTCATATTTCCAACTTAGTAAACCTAAAAAAATGCCAAAAGTGTTAACTTCAACTTCTTCAAAATAGCATGCTGGATTTTTCGTTTTGACCCAAAACATAAATCCCCAGTGATACAGAAATTATATCACAAAAGAAATTAAAACATTTTTGACAAAAATACCGGATTGACTTGAATTATGATTTGAATGAATGAAACCTTAAATGGAAACAATTAGGTTGTTATACAGGGAATCGTTGATCTAATTATTTAAGTTCCCAAACGTTGGAAACTTTTTTTCAAGATACAAATATTTCTTGAGTAATAAACACTGAAGTTTTACAGAAACTAACTTCGAAATGTACATAATTGTTAATTAATTCAGATCATTCATTTAATAAAGCATAATTATTTATTTTGTTTAATATTTTAAATTAAAATAAAATTTTTATGTTCTATTTCCTTTTAAAATAAATACATATGTACTAGACCCAAAAAAATATTTAGATTAAAGAAAAAAGTTAATCGTTAGTCAGGCCATGTCTCTGATTCTCAATCCTGTATATTTTAATATTTTTAGAGCAAATTATATGACTTCTGAGGGTTTTTTAGTGCATATAATGTTGCATATTTAAGGGTTGTTTTTTTTAGCATGTATTATATTTTAGCATTTTTATTACAAAAAAATCTGAACTCTAGTAATGAGTAAAAGAATTATTATTGTTGAACTGTTATTTATTTCATCTAATAATATAAAATATATAGTATGATCTAATTTATTTCATTGATGAATAATAACTGTGTTTCACAAGTTCTATTTAGCTCTAGTAATGAGTAAAAAAGCTATTATTTTAAAACTGATATTTCTTGTATTTAATAATGTATTTAATATATAGCATGCACGATCTAATTTGTTTTAGATAAATATATGATGAAAGATATAAGATGAATTATCTTCAACTGCATTTCACTAGTGTTGCTTTTAAATATATATTCTAATCAACTGTGTATTGTATATTTTGTAATCTAAAAAAATTTTTTAAAAAATTGTAAAACAATTCAACAAGGAGAATTCCTGATCACATAGTCTGCCCATTCTCACTGGCTTTGTCTGTCAATTGGATCTCACAATATATTTGAGTGTCATTTTATCATTTATTTTTATAAGTTTGTTTTGTGTTGTTAAATTTAAAGGATTGATCAGCATTATCTATTTTCAGCCAACATTTTGTGGAATATGTCAAGGTTTGGGTGGAAAATATATTTGACAACGTACCATTTTTGTTGTAATATTTTTTCCGTATGAAATTGCATAGAGTAGGTTATTTTTCTTTTCTTTATAGACTAAGGTGATTAGGGACGGTACAGCTACATTGTCATACAATCCTCACCATAATATGTTTTTATAAAAAATAATAATAATAATAATAAAATAAAAAATAATAATCAAGCTACAAAGCTACACTACACAGTGAACACACAAACAGTTACTTAAACATAATTAGACAATGATATTGCCTTATGACATGTGCTGATAAAAAAATACATAGTTCTGTCGGTTATCGCACCAGAATTCACTATATAAATCAATGCAGGTGTACATTACTCAAGAAAAACAAAGGTACCTTTAAAATATTTTACGTGTGGTTTTTATTTCGTATTCTACAGTTATCAAATGTGAAGAATGCCCGAAAGGTGGGAATCTAATTACAAATTGTTAAATCAACCACTTTCATACCTAAGTTTTAATTTTCAGAGTAGAACATGTTCAAAACGTCTTTTAGTTTGTTAATGTAAATTTAAAACTCATGGAAAAACAATATGAAAGAATAAAATGAAATAAAGAAGAGTGCAGAGCAAAACAAGAAAAAATAAGGGTCAAAATGAAGAAGTTATTTACAAAACTAATCTTTGGGGTTACTTTTATTCTTAGACTTACCAAATTTGAGCAACACTACAATATCCTAGAACCAAAATTAAAAACCTTTTATCATACTTTGCTCTTAGTTTTTTAAAGTTAAATATGTAAACATATACATTTTGTACTAAGCAATTGAAAGTGCTGTTTAACTACCTTTAAAGTTTCTCCTTTATCATTATGGACACTAACTGAAATTTGGACATTTTTATCAGTCGTTTTTGAGCCCTTAGAGAATTCTCCTCCAACTAGTGTGAGATAGAGATCGTTCCTAACATCACCAGGCAGGATGACCTCAGGGAATCCCATTTTCCTAGCAACTGAGACTTGACCTAAGACAAGGTGTGGATTTTCCTCCCGGATCTGTAACGATTGGTATTTAAAAATACACTTGTAACACAACAAACATTTTAAGTTACCTGTTTCAGGTCTCCATGGTGCATCTTCAACATGACATTCAACCCTTGCCCTTTGTGATCTTTATGTGTTAAATCTTTGGTTGTCAAAATTCTCCTTAAAGTACCTTCCAAGCTGTCTTTTTCACACCTGAAATATTTACATATGAACAACTGCAACACAAGGGCTTTTACTGTTTGCATACATGAGAAGAGGAAGCGTAACAGGGTCTTCTTCAGCTTGGCCTAACTTTCCATTTATAATTAATGTAATGTCTTTTGCAGCTACACCAAAAGGTCTTCGCATAAAGTCAGATGAGAGTAATGTGGTATTGTTGCTAGGTTTATTATTGGATTTAACATTGTTTTCCATTCCTCCAACTCGCACAATATAACATACAAGATAAACCTTTTCCCTATTAATATCTCTAGTTCCTAAATCCTGAAAAAATATAATAAAGATTAATCAAATCATAAATCATATATACTTTACAAATACATTTTTTTTTAATTTAATATAGTCTTGTAACTTACAGTGTACAGGACCCGATTGTTTTCAAGTTTTCCCCATCGGAATACATGATTTTCTGTAAAAGGTCTGTTCTCTTTGGCATCATAGAGGCAGAGGAGCAGTTCAAGCTCCTCGTTCACCTTACACTCCAGTTTGGTTGGGTTGACAAAAAGAGCATGACAGAATTGTTGAATTTGTGGCCGTTTCTCTTCATGAGATGGAGCGCTTTCCGTCTGCAACAAATTCGTGTCAACATCTTTTGCAGAATAGGCACAAATGAACATACTGCATACCATCGACTTGAGAATTCTTTCATTGGCAAGTTGATGATGGCGGTAAAGTTGTACTGTGGATGTAACATCGGGGTTCAGTATGTTTCCATGCTCATCCCTTACCACCATATCCAGACCAAGTATCCTTAAAAAATTAAAATTATGTTAAACGTAAGTAAAATTATTAATATTATGCTGCTTACTTGTTTCCAATGTCGATTTTGTAAGTAAGAATTCTTTTTATTTGCTTCAGCTCGTCTACTGGAAACTTTCCCGATATAATTTGGCTTCGGTAAGCCATGAGTTCGTACATTTTTGACCTTATAGGTCGAAAATGTTTGCTGTTCCTCTAAAAGGTGTATTTCATTGAAACAGTTGTAAAAAAATTATTATTATTTAGAGATAAATAATAACTAATTAATTACCACATAGAGGTTTCTTATTAAGGACCCCCATTCTCTTAATACTGATGTGACCTCTTGGACTATTTGGGGTTGGTTGAGTACAATTTCCTCAGTGGGCCTATTTTCAACCTTTCAATGTTAATTGGCTCTTATATATTTATAAATACATATTGATACGCACCCACTGCGATCGATGGTCGCCTCTTTGACTTTGACATAACTTTTAGGAAATATGCCTTTGTTTAACTTGTTTTTTGTTGAAAATCCATAATACCAGTCGCTGCTTTTCTGGAGTAATACTACACTTTCGCCGAGTGTAACTTTTAGTCTGTGCAAGCCGTCTTGATTGAAATTTTGGACAACTGAGCAAACAATAGAGAATAATAATAATGTATAATGATGAAAGAAATATTATTTTTTTGATTCGTTCAAGAATATGAATCAGTACACAATACAAATTACCCTGTAATGACTTTCATTCCAAATAGATAACTTTGTTATATGTGAATACCTTGTAAAAATAATTAGTATAGTTAATACATTATTTTTTATCTTAATGACTAATTTATTGACAAGTTGGACATATCTTCATTCATCTTTATTAAAGCATTTTGGAATATTTTACTACATTACACAGAACTAACTGTGACTGCTAACCCTATATTTTGGTCATTATCATCCAAATTGTAAATAAAAGCACTAAAAAAACTATTCAAAATAAATACCTACTAGCTGTAATTTCATTGAACACAATTGTAAAAATAATTATTTAATACTAATTTCTTCAATTTTTCCCATATTATGGGCAAATATTCAGTTTATTATTAAATAATGACATTGATTTTTGCTTATGTTATATGAAAATTCAAATGATTTCTATTTTTAAACTTAGAATTGTTGAATTGCTTTTTTCCTCTACTGAAAAAAACAACAGAAAATTACATAATAATTTAAATATTTTTAATGTTGTTTTCTTATATCTTCTGTCATATAAAACTAGAATATTTAATTAAAAATAAGCTTTAATTTATTTAGTAGATACTATGAGATTACACAGCAAATTATTTGTCAATAAATTCCTTTTTAAATATAAATTGGCAAAGAGGTGTGACTAACTTGTTAAATGATTAATTTTCCTTTCAATTGCACATTCCAATAATTTAACTATAATGGGTTTTCTGTTCAATTCTGCTATATGTCACATATATATGCTCTGAATAGCCAACTCTTATCACATGGTGAAACGCTGGTAGTCAAACTAAATGGTAGCATAAAGAAAGCAAATGTATGAAATGAAAGCAAAAGTATGTATTGCAAGAGCAGCCGGGAAGTCCCAACCCCCACGATCTGGCCCTCTGATGCTAAAATTATGATTAAAGGAAGCAGCTTCGGTGGGCCGGATCAGCAAAGATCTCACATATCACTGTTGATACATGGCTCTCAGAGGATCTGACTCATAGGTGCAGGATCATCTCACCCGATAAGGTCATGCAAGGTTGACACACAGACACTTCTGCACTGCGTATGTGTTCGGCCTGTACCTTGATGAGTCCCATTTAATTGAAGGGTACGTTTCCTTGGCTTGATATAAAGGGCATGTGGGAATGCCATTCAATATAAGAATTATGGCAGCAAATATCTGTGTCTTCTGTTCCAATTTTTAGAGGAAATACGGCTGTTTTATTGCATAAAACACTGATAATTTTAAGACCACTAGTGTTGAAAGTGAATGTGTATTGTTTAGTGTGAGAAGGCCAATGGAGGAATATTTGAGTACCTTAATTAAGTTAGTTATATAATAGCTGTAAAAATTGATGTAGGAATATCAAGTTCTGTGCCTAACAAACAAAATGAATATGTAAATACAAAACATGTATATAAGAGTGAATGAGATGGGTTTAGTTTTAAGGAACTGATTGTGTGCTGAATGGCCTAACTGTTAAAAGCCCCTGGACCCAACCTCAGTGGCTGGATGGATAAGACTGAGGTCTGACCAATACCCAGGGTGGGCAATTCTCGAGGCATGCCAGTAATATATTGTAAATTACAAAAGTAGGAATTGCTGCAGACTGCGAGAAGCGATAGGTTCAAATGGGCAAGTGTGAATGTATATACATACATGTGCAAATTTGAGCTTATATAAATCAGTAATTTAAAGTAAATACATAATGGTAGACTGATAAATTAAATAAAAATTGAATATAAGTAATTCAATAATACAAGTAATAGAAAATAATAATATAAATAATGGCAAACAAACAAACGGATTATGGCACTGTCAAAAAAATATGTATAATTAAAGAAGTTGTATTTTCCTTTTGTCGTATGTAAAAAAGATTCATTCATATTTAATTTACAAGAAAAGTTGTTATTCAGCTAAAGAGAGTTGAATTTGACTAAAAAAGAATCATACTCAGTTCACAAAAAATTATTCAGAGCCATGCATGTATAGAAATTTCGTAGTATTAGGTTTTGTGTATATGCATTGTTTGTTTATGAGCAATAAAAAAAATTAGGCATTAGCTAAATCGCTCTGCTTGCTATTGATGAGCCGAATGCAAATAAATTATGAGTAGTGAATGTAAATGAGGATATCCTACTCCGTCCTGTTAGTTCAGCCTTCCTCTTCCACCTGACAAATTAATTAACAAAAAAAAGATCTCACAGCAATTAACCATAATTTACCTCCGGTGGGATAATGAAAATTTTCGAACTTCTGGGCGAACCGAGGTAAACCTTTGGAAAACAAAGATGACGATGGGGGCAAAAAAAATCCACCAGTGCCTTGGGCATGAACAGATACATTATCCGTGAGAGTTTTTATCTTATCTATTTAAATATTATTACAATTATGAATATATTTTTAATGTTACATTTACTTTTTTTTAAAGGCATTTTTATTAATAATCGAATGTGGCATTTTTTAAAGTCAATGTGATAAAGGGTATAAGAACAAAATCAATGTTAAAATGTTAGATTGGGTTGTAACAAAAACATATTTTTTGTGGAACTTGCAATTTAAAAAAAATAAAATAAAATAAAAAAAAGCTAATTAATATTATGTATGTTAAAATAATGCAAGAAAACAGTGAAATATTTTATTTTTATTATTATAGTCAAAAGGAAACCTTACCAATAGCGAATCTTTCTGAATCGTTTGTCAAACTCCATGAATTGGTCATTTTTCAGTCAAAACATGAGGATTGCGTAAAAAAGTCACCGAGAGAAAAATCGTGAAATACTTTTTAAATGTAGATTTAGTTTATTGTGAATATTGAGGGCCGGACAAAGCACTTGTTTTTGTATGAAATCATTTCTTTTCCCTTTATTGTTTATCGTGTAACAGGCGAGGCGAGGTCGACTGACATGAGGTGCTTGGGAGGGGAGAAAGACCACAACGTGTGGTGGCAAAGGATCCTGTGTGGGGGGGAAGGAGATCGATTCTAGCGCTGCTAGAATCTATTCAAAACAATTTAAAATATATAAATACACTTTTCAATGTTCCATGAAAACTAAGAATACTTTCTTTATTGTATTAAAAACACTTGTCTTTTTTGCATTTTTTTAAAACAATTTTCTTTAAAACAAAAACACCTATCGTCAATCGTTATCTGAAAAGTTCTACAGATAAAAATACTTAATTCAAGTACCAAAAGATTATTAAAAAAAAAAAAAATAAAAACAATATACTTCATAGTTTGACAAAAAATTAATAATTTCATAAATTTATTTATTTTAATTTGTTAAAGTCTCAGACGTACAGATGGGGTTGGCCTTCATAACTTACAATAATACGCAATAGTAATAATTCTTTTTATGTAATATTTTGGTTGGGATGAAAAAGTTTTTTATATTATCTATAAATATTAATTATTACCAATGTAACTACTGCATTTTATTGTATGCCATGGTAGGAAAAATTTGTTTTATTTCCTTTACAAATGGATATTTTTATTACTTCATTTGTGTAACGGTCTAACTAATCATATTAATTATTTCAATTAATTATTCTTTTTGTGTAAAGTCTTGGTTGAGATGAAAAAGGTTCTTTATTTATACATGTTAATTATTACCAATGTTACTACTGCATTTTATTGTATGCCATGGTAGGAAAAAATTGTTTTATTTTCTTTAAAAATGTGAATTATTATTACTCCATTTATGTTTAATGGTCTAATTGACCATATTAATTATTATGATTAATTATTACTTTTATGTCTTGGTTGAGATGAAAAAGTTAGTGCCACAAGAAAGATTCGAACCCAAGACCTTCAGCTCAATACAGCTAGTTTATACTCTAGACAGCTAATCATGAATACATCATAAATTCAAATTTATCCTGACATGTTATTATTATTATTAATTTTTAAAGGTATTTTAACATCTAAGGTCATTTCACTCCCTAACATTATTATTATTAATAATTGTAAATTATTAATAATAAATGTAAATAAAAAATGTAATATGTAATTAATAATAAATGTAATAAGTACATGTATAGATATTGTAATGAAAATAAAACAAACTTATCAGGACAATGTACAATACAATAGTAATAATATTAATAAACATTTATAATATGATAAGAATATAAAATGATTTAATCATAATAAAGTAATAAAAATGCTCATATGTTTTAAAACATATTTAACAAAAATTATATATTATTTGGTTTGTTTAGTTCACTTAATTTCATAAATAAATAGCTTTCATATTAAATTTAACAGAACTTCAAATCATATCATTTGTTTAAATTTAGCTTTGATGGATCTGCTATTGCCAAAAAGTTTCAAAATTTTTTAAGTATTTAATATATTATTTTTTATGCCCTGAGTTACAGAGAGGCTAGCAATAGGATAAAGAATAGAGTTGATTACAATTATACCATACAACATTATCATATGTTTGAGAAATGAAAAAAGAAATTAGGATTAAAGTGTGACAAATACAGAAAAAGAATTGAGGGCTAGTGATGATGACCAGTGTCATGACTGGTTGAATGAGTATCTCTACACCTCTAGAAAACTGAACAATCAAAATTTTTCTACTTTAAGTTTAAAAAACATGAGTCAAAATGTAAGACATTTTATACAAAACAAATGCACACAAGTAAATTTATAATACCAAGCTTCAACCAGCACAGTTTCA
This sequence comes from Cimex hemipterus, assembly GCA_039619505.1. NCBI lineage: Eukaryota > Metazoa > Arthropoda > Insecta > Hemiptera > Cimicidae > Cimex > Cimex hemipterus. Next base: position 20,136,436 of record CM077106.1, on the reverse strand, counting down.
TCATCCATTTGTTGAACTATAATGTATAATCTTGGTTCAAATTTATCATTTCATTAAATTGTTGGTGGATTTGGTGGACATTTGATGGCTTGTAGTTTCTCAAAGTCGTCAAAATTGAGACCAGCTACTTCAACAATGTGTTTTATTTGGTCCAGAGACCTTATGTCCCCTGGCGATCTAGTCGCTATCCAACTTCTTTCTGCAAAAAGAAAAACAAAAATAAACACAATAAATTGTTTTTATTCATAAAAAAATAAATTGGTACCTGCAACTAGCCCAAAAGCTTCTTGGCAGGAGTAAAGAACTGCAAAATGATTATAATCTGTGCCCAACACTGTAATAGGGATATCAATGCTTCTCAAACCTGAAAGCATTTAATATTAAATTACTCAAACTTAATTTTTTTAAAACTAATTTTTGCATCGTACCACTTATAAAATCATATTTGATATAGTAGTTTGACATTTGTATCTCTGTCACATTGACAACTCCTCTAAGGTAAATGTATTTTCCAACCCTGTAAAAAAAAAAATAAGTAAGATGTATCTCAAGCAAAATTACTCTCATATAATCTTTAATATTGTGAAGCAATGAGGATGACTATGTTGAACATTCGTTTGCTGTTTTGTCACTCCTGATCATCTTGACCTGCGTTTTCTTATCCTATCCAGAGTCCAAAAGTTGTAAGGACTAGGATAATCAAAGATCATAAAACCACTTACAAATCTAATATTCACTATAATCAACATAAAAATATCAAAAATTCACTGTAAGATGAATTTTACTGTCTCAACTCATGAAACTCAATTGTTTAACAAAAGTTCTAGCGATGACCATCATTCATTTAATTGTTTAATAGTACTATACTCACATTGGTTCATATTGATAGTTCAAAACATTAGCCTTATCTCCTTTAATTTCTGACACCATTGTACCACATATGCCATCAGCCTGTAGTAAGAAGTTTCCTGAGCTCATCAGCCCATGCCATTTCCCTTTGAAAAACTGAAAAAAAAAAATCAACTCCAGTTTAGAATAATTGAAAATATTAATGAAAAACTCACCAAATCCGGCTTAAAATCAGTTTTATAAGTATTAAATTTGCAACTTCCAATTTTCAACGGCATGTATGGCGGCTTGAAATACTTGATCCAGTCTAGAAATGGCAAAGCCGAGACTGAGAAAACAGCTAAAGAGAAAACAAATCTGAAATTTTCAAAACAAATTAAGCCAACAGCAAAATGATTAAAAAAAAATTAAATTAAAATTTGAAAAACCCACATTTTCAAATACATTTTGTTGAAATAATAATTGATAGTAATAGTAAAAGAACTATCCTTTAAAAAGGAGGTCTAACAACTGATAGATCATAGCTAAATCACTTATATAAGCCTTTTATTTTGTTTTAGATTGCCTTAACACTTCAAATTGAACGATAAAGACAGGTATGAGTTTTCTCCTTATTCAAGTGTTCAGTTGCATATCTACTAGAATCCACTTTAATGGTAAACATTTTCACACCTCATTTCAGACACAGCAATGTGGTAATAGTGTATTAGTCATAAATAGTGTTTTTTTAATATATACATTTTTTAAAATTAGATGTAATGGAGCATTTTTAGTTATTTAATCAAGACTACACCCTCATTGTGGTAATCAGACTAACTTAATAGACAAAATATCATTTTGTATAACAATTTTCAATATAATTATGCATTTTTTACTCTATTAGTTTCTGTGATAGTTTCCTAGATTAAAGAACCATTAAACCTATTAAATGTGCAATACATATGCCTAAATGTCCCATATTTTACTCATTAAGCCAGTATTTGACTTATCACATGAGTGATAAATTTGCCTAATGATGTCATCAGGGGTGTATCACTTGTGAGTTACATTTGACACAGGATGTCACCGTTGTCAGTATCCCATGTGTCATACTGCAGGAAGTCATGCCTGTATTATATTAGAATTAAGTGTAGATATCACATGTGTAATACATCCTCTGTAAAATGTTGAGACGAGATCCAGAGTACCTCTGAAAAGGCTTCCAAAATCACATTAATTCTTGGTAGATTGATGACCAATATTCTAATACCAGTTGCCTAGGAAATGAATTGATGATCACAGGATAAAACTTGGCACAGACGAGGCAGGAAAAAGGGTCAAAAGAAATATCTAGTGTAAATGAAAGGAGGACCTCCTACACACAAGATCCCACCCTACGATTCAGAGGTCGACTACTTTGTCTCTGTAGGATGATGCACACTATACTTTTATTAATGTGAAGGAAAGCACCACATTGAACTGGATGCAGTCATAGGACATATCACACCAGAAATTGTTGTCCCAATCATTATCGGGTCTCACAACAGCTAGTGAAGATGACAGCATTTATAAAGACAGTCCTGCAAAGAAAGATGATGCTCAATTGCTATCTGAGGTCTAGCCGATCAGGTGATAAATCTGCAACTGAAGATGGCTGCTAAGCCTTTTCAAGGCTCCATCCTGAATAATCATAGTTCCAGTATGGGAAAAAAGCTTGGTTTTGGGTAGAGTTTTTTTTAAGACTTTAATATTAAATACGCAACTTCACATAGAATACAGTTGAATCTCGCTAGCTCAAAAAAATTGGGAGTTTGGGACTGAACCTTTTTTAATTAAGACAAATAACTGCAATATAACTTAGCATCTTTTAGCTGATTTTATTTTTACATTAAAATAATCAACATTTTGCAAATTAAAAAATGTTCTCTCAGGTACCAAAAAGACTTTTGACTAGCACGAATCTATTGTATTTCAATAAATTGCTTGCTAGCATTATTTAGGACATCATTGCTAATAAATAAAATAATCAGTCTCAAAATTTCTGGAAAGATGTTATAACTTTAGTCATTTTTATCTGTACAAATAATAAAAATTAAAGACAAAAATTGGTAGTTAATCCATTTTCCAGGTGTACCATATATGCAAAAAGAAAAAAACATATTATTACTAGTTTTGAAGATTAAATAACCACTTGAGCTTATCCTTCATTCCTACCATTAAGAACAATTAGTTTGAAGTACCTTCTTCGATTTCTAATGGTTTGTTTAAAAATTGATTGCCCCATTTAGGCCATACAAATATTAAATTTTATTAACTATTGATTCTGATAAAGTTAGGATATTGGTTAAAAGCTATCCACTAGTGGCTTTCTTCTTCAGCCAATTTGCTTTTGCCTTTATATATATATATATATATTATGATTATTATAAAAATTCATATGTAACATTAAATGTGACAACAAAGTGACAGAGGAAGTGTATTTGTTCTTCCACCTTTGTTATTAATTTCTATTTTATTTATATAATAATTTCTAGAGTCCGAAATGACACAAACAAAGAACAACAAGAATATTGCATAATAAATTTACAATGTTTATTTTTATTATGCCATACAATATTGAAAGGTGAAATTAACCTGCAATAAATGGGTTTTCAAAAATGTATTGCTTGAATGTCTAATATTAGTGACTAGCTGGTACTCTGGTGAGTGTAATAATTGTAGTTATGTCTTGATTTCCAGCATCACAAGTTGGTTGTTAAAGCAATAAATTTTGAAAAAGAAAATCAAAGCTTGGATGGCAATAGGATAAATTATATTACGAGTGAATGTTTGGAGTCAGAGCTAGACAATATGTTGCATGGGGGGGGGGGGGGGAATCACAGAGTATTGTGGTTAGACAGAAAAGTTATAGAAAGTTGCAGAATACATATAGTAATCCTTAAGAAAAGCTTGAGATGCACAATAGACCAATACTTGTCATGATGAGCAGGTCGAAAAGAGGCTATTTGACATCTATCTGTATGAGGTGAAAAGTATATATGCTACTTCTGATAAACTAAATAATTGTCGAAGGTATAAATAATAATTATGAGCATTTTCTTTGAGTTTGGGTACAATTTTTTTTTTTATTACAAATAATTCAATATACAAATGCTTAAAATAATTTAACCCACACCTTCATGTCAATCTTTCCCTCCTTGCTAAATCCATTTTGCCCACTTTTTCCCACATTTCCCTTGTTAATTTCTTTTCTCCATAACTGAGCGACGTCCATCTGGCAAGAATTATCAAGTTGTGGAGGTCATCAGCAGTTGCATTGAACCTTTGTCTTAGTTTTACAAAATCATCTTGGATCAGCTGGGAATTTTGTTTAAAGTTAGTTATTATTTATTTCTATAGCAAGATAGAATAAGTACCTGTAGAAGATCTTCAGGTAATTCAAAATCGGTCATTGACGCTACTGTGAGATACAGCCTTAGTTTTGACAGCAAGGGCTCTTGGAGATACATCAGGATGGAGTCAAAAACTTCAGTTGTTACCGAACAACTTGGATCAGGTTTTAATGATACTTTGCAATCGCTCTAAAAATAAATAAAAAACATTTACACACATATATTTTATAAAATGAAAAATAATAGTATATTTACAGGCAAAGCAGATTTTCCCTCAGATAAGATAAGTATGGGAATGTCCGTATCAAACTCGATGCTGTAATATTTAAAGTCATAGTTGATCTTTTGTTGAGATATTATATACATCATAGTTTTAAAGTTTTGCACACCTAAAATATTTTACAATTGAATCAACATATCTTATTATTAAACTACATAAGATTTCAACCTTTTTCTTCTAATTTTCCTGTTTCCAATTTTGTCTCATCGATGACTAAGTGAGTCTGGCTGCTTAGTTGAAGCAACCCTGACTCTAATCTATCTAAATCGTAGTTTTTCCTGTCATACAATAATCATTATAAATTAAGTATGAATATATTTAAATAATTGTCAAACCTTGGTGACATATTAGTTGTGTTCATATTTCTAAGGGTCATCGGAAACAAATAGGACTTGGGTACAAGCTTTTCCAAAACTCTATATAAATGATGAGGGTAACTCAAACCGTTGTTCATCGGTATGTTAAATAAATTCATTGACATTTTCCCTAAGGCTAAACAGTCTTGCCTCTTATATCTAAAATTATAAAAAATAAATTTAAAACTGTACAGAATTTTCATTTTAAATTAAACCTCACATTCTGGCCAAGAGGTAACATATAAAAAAATCTGCTGCGAGATGATCACCCAGAAATAATTGAGAAAGTACTAAATGGAGTTCTGACCTCAAGGCTTTAGCTTCACTCAATACTTCATCTGAAAAATAATAAAATACAATACATTTGAGTAATATTAAAGCAGAATGTAGCTTTACTTCAATTTACAACATACCTGAATTTGTAGTTTCGGTATACAAAGGATTAGAGGTTTTTAACTCTCTGAAAGCAACAGCATGAAGCCTTGGAATATTTCTTACAGGTGGATCATCTGCATCATCTTGAGGAATTTCGTTGCGGTAAGCAAAACCGACAACCTCGATTGTATCGGTAACTTTTATATTTTGTGGAATATCATCATAAAACTGAAACAGATTGTAAAAATATTTATTTAATATTTAAAATTTGAAATCAATTTGAACAAATGCTTACATGCACTATACAACTCATGTTGGTAGGATCAGGGATTGGATATGATTTTTCTGCTGGTCCGGACAATTTGCTGTGGCCTCGATCTGTTCGGAACCGTTTTGAATCACTGTGAAAATGTGTAATGCATTAAAGTGTTCAACCTTTATGGCAAACTATACTTACTGTTCTTCATCAGTTTCCATTGCCTCGATGTTACGCTTTTCAGGAACATTGCTAGAACTTTCTGTAGGCAGAATTTTCTCTTGATTTGGATTCTAATATTGAATTAAGGTAAATATAATTCATCAAATATAAAAAATTCCCATATTCTATGAAAGGATACAAGTTGTGCCCAGTTGTTCAGTCCAGGAATCGTGATGCAATAATACGGTTTTCTTTGTGCATTGACACAATTGGCTGAATCCATTATCAACTCCTCCCCTTCCTGAAAATAATAAAAATTGATAAAAATATTTCAAAATTAAACAGCAAATACAAAAGTCTCACCATACAATCTAGGAAGTCAACGTATTTTCCACACCGCTGTTGAGTTTCACCTGTTGCTTCATTACGCACTTCATAAGTGGCATAAAAATAAATAGGGTCTAACATGTCTTGCACCATTCCTCTAAATTTATAAATCTGCCCCTCAACAATATCTGAAGGAGTTCTTATAAGTTGTATCTATTTATAACAAACAAAACAGTTAAATAAAAACTATAATCTGGCTTTTAAAATTATAAAAGAAATTTAGCATTTTTCCTATGCTTCATCCTGGTACCATAATTAATTGCTTGCATGATTTGGGATGAACAGTGAACTATTTTCAGGTGTGACATCATACATTTCTTCTTCTTCCTATTGCCTGTATAATTTAAAACTGCTTAAATTTTTGTTAATTTGTCTCTGACAATTTATCTATTTCAGGATTCAAACTATTTAAATGTCACAGTGGGTTTTCTAGTTCCTTTGGCCTTTCTGGTCTGCAGAAAATGAAGCATTGAGTTCACAACCTTGTCGGTTGGAGGAGCTGGCTGTTTCTTGCAAGAGAGGCAGACTTGGATAAATGAATAGTTAGGGACACCAACAACACCAGGCTATGAGTGTGAAAGCGGTCCCATCTTAGCATAAGTTAGGAATAGTTGTTAATATAATTTAAAAATAGATGTAAGGAATTTTAAACATGATGGAAATAAGGCCTTAAATATGGCAGGTCGCCCACCTCATAGGAAGCGAAGAGATATTTTCCACAAACCTGAAACTCATAGAAAGCGACAGATGACCTCATTAAACCCCACTAAATAATAAATGTCAGAGTTATTTAATTTGGGAGGGTTGTTGCAAGCACAATTCATTGACACAGGAAAAAGACCACTTTCAGTTGGGGATATTGCCAGGAAAGACCCAGCCATTGCAACAAGTCGAATAGAGTTGACTCTCAAGGAACCAGGAAAATCCTGGAAGTCAATGAATGATGTGGAAGCTGGTGTTGGCAAACATCATTTGAGGTAAGTCCTCTCGTATATAAGCTCATCCCCAGAGTAAAAATTGTATCTAACGTGCCTTGTTCCACTTTTTGTTAGTTTATTATATTATAAACAGCAGTGTAACAACAAATGTTTATTGTATTTTTTGAACCCATTCCTCCCATACAAAAAATAGTTAATGATGTTCTCTTATCACTTAGCAATCAGTACATAGTCAGAACCTACTTACAACCGATTGTTTGTTGTAACAAGTTTGACGTGACAGGTGCTTTGAACCTATATTAAAACAATCCTGGATTGCTCCAAAAGCAGGCATAAATAGTCAATTGACCAATGCTGAATTAACCTACAATATTCTATCATATAAAACACCAAACATGACATCAAAGTCATGATCGACTGTTTTTACTACGACTTCTTAGAACATTACTATTAATGATCATGCAAAATTATGAATCATAAAATGATTAACCACCCACATGATAAAAATGGTGATGAGAAAGGATCATTTAAGAGACAGATTGAAACAAATCATCACCATCATTCACAGTTCATGTTTTCTTTGGTGGATGTGTACCATTAAGTCTATCGTTTACTCGTTAAATGTATTCTTTTTATACCTTATCCCAGTTGTCGTTTATATATTTTAGAGAGTTTTCCACGTTGGCCTTGTACGATTCAACAGTTATCTGCCACATATTTATGTATTTAAAATAAAAATACAATAATTCAAGAACGGCAGACAAAAGACTTTACGATTAACATTAAGAAGGTCTGAAGAGTGAGGAAAGGTTATCAAGTTGTTACGCGTCGGCGGGAAATTATTGGCGGGAATGTGCTATTTATCATTTATTATTAATAATCATAAAAAATAAAAATTACACTTTTAGCAATTTTATTGTTATTTTTCTTTATATTTGGTTTAATTTTGTAATGATTTTACATTAACATAGAAGCTCTTTCTTATAACTCTTTTTAAAAATAATTTACTTGTTTATCATTGTTTCTTTTAGTTTTTATGTTTTACGAACAATTTAATTACAGCTTTTGAATTTAATTAAATGCAAATACTGTATTAACTGAACACTGAAGCCTAATCAATGACCTTGATAATTTAGGGAGGTTATAACAACGGTTGACTGTTACAAGTAGTTGATCGTTGTTGTTCCGTTGTTTACACAATTTCATCCAATCATCCGAAGATTTTTAGATACTTCTGAATATGTACGATTTGGACGAAGGTACCTGACTAGTGTTTTGTACCCCTTCGTATCCGATATTGACTGTCTTAATTTTAGACCAGTATGAGGAAGACGAGGCTGAGGAGATATCTTCCGAGCTGTGGCAGGAGGCCTGCTGGATTGTCATAAACGCATACTTCGACGAGAAGGGTCTCGTCAGGCAGCAGCTCGACTCTTTCGATGAGTTCATCCAGATGTCAGTTCAGAGGATCGTAGAAGACTCGCCTCAGATCGACCTCCAGGCCGAGGCACAGCACAACACCGGTGAAGTCGAAACGCCTGTAAGCCAGTTATTGTACTTACTGAACAAACAGTCATGCATTGTATGACTACAGTGTGGTATGATTTATAAAAAAACTTAAAGAATGCTTTTGCCATTACTACCCGATGCCTTATTACATTGGTGGGTGTGTAAATTTGTTTGGTGCAAGCCCACTCAATGTGACAATCACACAGTGTATATTGCAATAGTCAGTCACAGGACAGTGAATTGGATAGCTCTGAGAAAGACATAGAAGAAATGGCAGTAGTAGTGACCTGCTTACTTTCAATGACAAAACTTGGATTTATGAAGTGAACACCTTTAGAGATATTTCTGGTGAATATCATACGTTGATTAACACATTAGAAAAGGAAGAAAATTCTGATCGTTTAAACCTGAAACCACATTCGATTATCTACATAAAGCAAACAACAGGTTTTACCATACTCAAAGAAAACATACCAACATTAGCCATATTTTTTCATCTTGGCACACCTTACTAACAAGTAAGTTTGAGCTTCTGGTCAATATTTAAAAAAATACTTTATACAATTATTAACAATTATTTAAACTTATATATGGTTAGTTTGTTGTTAATTTGTAATTGAAGATTGATAAAATCAGTACTAACTTGCTGGAAGAGTGTGACATTTAGTGACCATTAATTGATGACTATTTGGAGAAACTGAGATGTGGTCTGGTTTGACATAGTTTATGAATTTTTTTTTTATAGTGTCACTGTTTTGATCTTTATTGAAATTACTTTCAGGGCCTGGGACTTTTAAACATTGTTCAAATTATACAAATGCATGTAAGATGTAAAAATGAATTTATATAATGATAGAAATTTGAGGTCTTACTCTTTTTTAGAGAGCATCAATTACAGTACAGACACATGTAAATTCAGTCACAGCTACACTAATATCATTAATCAAATTCAGTGTCAGTAATATAATCATATAAAACAATCATTACATTCCAAACATCAAACATTTCTACACAGTCCAATTTTACAACAATTTGTCTCTCCTTTCCCTTGTATATAATAATAATCCTGAAAGGCTAACCAGGCCCAAACAACAAACTATTACCCATTTTTTTCCCATTATCATCAGCTCCTTTCACCTCAAAGGAGCTGACTCCTTTTAGAAAAATGGATTTCTATCCCTACTTCCTTTCCCACTCCTTTAAAATCCAACGTACATAAACAAAAAGCATTAAACCACTTATTAGATATGCTCAGAGGGTACCTATTACAGGATAAATTTAATTTTTTTTAATGACATATTGATATGTAATATTTTGGTTTTAATTGTAAAATTTTGTTTAACGATAAAAAAATTAACTGTTGTCAGCCACGATACCTTCTGAAATTTGAACAAATCTACTTGTCCAAACCGACTCATTGGGAAAAAGATGGCTCACCTTCACCCATGATGCCCAATGTCGCTAGACTTAGAAATTTGACTTATTCGGCCCCTTTGTACGTCGATATAACTAAGACAATAGTGAAAGAAAACGAAGACCCAATCGAAACACAGCATCAAAAGACTTTTATAGGTATGCTTGTATTGTTATTTCTAGTATGCATTGTAAAATTTGATTGTTGTTTTCAGGAAAAATTCCAATTATGTTGCGATCCACATACTGTCTCCTGAACGGTTTCACTGATCGTGATCTTACTGAAGTAAGCGAATGCCCTTTGGACCCTGGTGGCTACTTTATCATTAACGGTTCAGAAAAGGTATGATTTAAAATAATAAAAAATACATAACAATCTCTTCTTTTATACAAATTTTCCATAGGTGTTGATCGCTCAAGAAAAAATGGCAACAAACACTGTATATGTATTCAGTATGAAAGATGGAAAATTTGCTTACAAAGCAGAGATCAGGTCTTGTTTAGAACATTCATCAAGGCCTACATCTACTCTTTGGGTTAACATGATGGCAAGAGGAGGACAGGTAATAACCGTTTAAAAAATTTTTTGTAAATGTGAGCTCATGTTTTTATTTATTTGTTTATTTATTTTTAAAGAGCATCAAGAAGTCTGCCATTGGTCAGCGTATTATTGCCGTGTTGCCTTATATTAGGCAAGAAATTCCGATTATGATTGTATTCAGAGCACTTGGGTTTGTAGCCGACAGGGATATACTCGAGCATATTATTTATGATTTTGATGACCCCGAAATGATGGAGATGGTCAAGCCGTCACTTGACGAGGCCTTCGTCATCCAAGAGCAAAATGTTGCTCTCAGCTTCATTGGAACAAGAGGTGCCAGAGCGGGTATCCCAAAAGAAAAGAGAGTCAAATATGCCAGGGAAATTCTACAGAAAGAAATGCTGCCGCATGTCGGTGTCTCTGATTTCTGCGAAACCAAAAAGGCTTACTTTTTAGGGTTAGTCATAATTTTTTTTAAAACTTTGATTTAACTTTAATTTAAAATAACAATTGACTAATTTTATATTTAATCTGGTAGCTATATGGTACATAGGCTTTTATTAGCCGCCCTGGGACGAAGAGAGTTGGATGATAGGGATCACTACGGCAACAAACGTCTTGATCTCGCTGGACCTTTGCTAGCATTTTTGTTTAGAGGGTGTGTACAAATTTAAGATTTTTTGAAATTTATTCAATTAATTTATTGCTTTTCAATTTTACAGTTTGTTTAAAAATTTAATGAAGGAAGTGAGAATGTATGCTCAGAAATTTATTGACAGAGGAAAAGATTTCAACCTTGAACTTGCGATCAAAACCAAGATTATCACTGACGGTCTCAGATATTCTTTGGCAACAGGAAATTGGGGAGATCAGAAAAAGGCCCATCAAGCCAGAGCTGGTGTTTCTCAGGTAGGCTTACAAGCATTTGTTATTATGATTTATTACATTATTAAACATGTATTATTTTAGGTGTTGAACAGATTGACTTTTGCTTCCACTTTGTCCCATTTGAGGCGTGTAAATTCTCCAATTGGCCGAGACGGTAAATTGGCTAAACCACGACAATTGCACAATACTCTGTGGGGTAGGTTTAATAAACATTAGTCATACTCAAATTTAAACATATTTTTTCTTTAGTAGTGAAAATGAATTTTAACATTTATTTTGTTATAATCAGGTATGATATGCCCTGCTGAGACTCCAGAAGGTGCAGCTGTAGGGCTTGTCAAAAACCTTGCCCTTATGGCTTACATATCCGTCGGCTCCCAGCCCTCCCCCATTCTTGAGTTCTTGGAAGAGTGGTCCATGGAGAACTTGGAAGAAATCGCCCCATCTGCAATTGCCGATGCTACAAAAATCTTTGTAAACGGATGTTGGGTCGGAATCCACAGGGACCCAGAACAGTTGATGGGGACCCTTCGCAAACTAAGACGACAGATGGACATCATTGTATCTGAAGTAAGTTCATTAAAATTGCAATAAAAAAATTTATAAATTCGAAATAATTAATGATTATCAATTAGGTATCAATTATTCGAGACATTAGGGATCGTGAGATTAAGATTTACACTGATGCTGGTCGGATCTGTCGACCATTGTTAATTGTTGAGAAAGGATCTCTTCTTCTCAAAAAAAGACACATTGAAAATCTTAAAGAAAGGGATTATAACAATTACGGGTAAATTTCTTTTCTCTTTTAAACCTGTGTTTAATATTGTTAGCTAGTTTCAATGTATGTTTTTTGTTTGTTTTATAAGATGGCAAGTGTTAGTATCAAGTGGTGTCGTTGAGTACATTGACACTTTGGAGGAAGAAACAACCATGATTGCTATTTCTCCAGAAGATTTAAGGCAAGACAAAGAGTTCGCTTATTGTAATACGTACACTCATTGTGAAATCCACCCAGCAATGATACTCGGAGTTTGCGCATCCATCATACCATTCCCTGATCACAACCAGAGCCCCAGGAATACATACCAAGTAAGTTTTTTTTCTTTTGCACTTGAATGCATTTGTCAATTTTGAAATATTTCAGAGTGCTATGGGAAAGCAAGCCATGGGAGTTTACATTACAAATTTTCACGTCCGGATGGACACTTTGGCCCACGTACTTTATTATCCGCATAAGCCTCTTGTGACTACGAGGTCGATGGAGTATCTCAGATTCAGAGAACTCCCAGCTGGGATCAATAGTGTCGTTGCGATCGCATGCTACACAGGTTATAACCAGGAAGATTCTGTCATTTTGAATGCTTCAGCTGTAGAGCGAGGATTCTTTAGGTCGGTCTTCTTCCGTTCTTATAAAGATTCAGAATCAAAAAGGATAGGTGATCAGGAGGAACAATTCGAAAAGCCTCAACGGCAAACATGTCAAGTAGGTTTTGAAGTTCAATTTATTAAAATTATAGATAATTTTCACTATAGCATAATAGATGTCTCTTAATTTGTAATATTTTAGGGTATGAGAAATGCCATGTATGACAAGCTGGACGATGATGGAATCATCGCTCCAGGTCTCAGAGTGTCAGGTGATGATGTAGTCATTGGTAAAACGATGACTCTCCCTGAAAATGATGACGAGGTATTTTTAATTTATGTGAGAAAATGAATTGTAAAAATAAGAAATATTATAAAATTTATTTTGTAGTTGGAAGGAACAACAAAAAAATTCACAAAAAGAGACGCTTCTACATTTCTTCGTAACTCTGAGACTGGAATTGTTGATCAAGTTATGTTGACGCTGAATGCTGAAGGATACAGATTCTGCAAGATAAGAGTGAGATCTGTGAGAATACCACAGATTGGTGACAAATTTGCCTCAAGGCACGGGCAAAAAGGGACTTGCGGAATCCAATACAGACAAGAAGTGAGATTAATATTTCTTAAATAAATCAATTATAAGAAGTATTATAATAAAAAATAAACAATTTTTCAACAATATTTCAATAGGATATGCCATTTACTTGTGAAGGAATATCACCTGATATCATCATCAATCCTCACGCTATTCCATCTCGTATGACAATTGGTCACTTGATCGAGTGCCTGCAAGGCAAAGTAAGTCCTTTTTTAAAATATAATTTCAGATACATTGTACTAATGTAATTTTTGCTTAGGTTTCTTCAAACAAAGGTGAAATCGGTGATGCTACGCCTTTCAATGATGCTGTTAACGTGCAAAAAATCTCTACTCTGCTCCAGGAATACGGTTATCAACTAAGAGGAAATGAAGTCATGTATAATGGGTTTTCCGGAAGAAAAATCAATGCCCAGATTTTTATTGGTAAGTTGTTTTGTAATTTTCATTGTGTCATTTGTTCATGCTAGACTTGTTTTAGGCCCGACATATTATCAAAGGCTGAAACACATGGTGGACGACAAAATCCATTCTAGAGCAAGAGGCCCTGTGCAAATCCTCGTCCGACAGCCTATGGAAGGAAGAGCAAGGTAATTACCCTACCCAACTTAATGTTTAAGTGATGATAAACTTTATTTTAAATTTATATTTCCAACAAATTAGGGATGGTGGCTTGCGGTTTGGAGAGATGGAACGGGATTGCCAAATATCTCACGGCGCAGCTCAATTTTTGAGAGAGAGGCTTTTTGAAGTGTCCGACCCGTACAGGATCCATGTATGTAACCTCTGCGGATTGATTGCTATTGCCAACACAAGGAACAACACCTTTGAGTGCAAAGGGTGCAAAAACAAAACTCAAGTAAGTCAAAAAACTTTTCTTAAAACAAATTTATTCATTCCTTTATACAAAGTTTTTGCAATTTTGTTTTTATGGAACCAAAAAATTAACAGATGGTTTATCTTATTGATGATCATTTCTATAAATTGTACATAATTTCATTGTGGCATTTAAAAACCTATGTGCATTTTGAACCACATATACCACAGAAAAATATAGTAGCAAAAATGCCAACCTCTTACTTAATTTTCTATAATTAAATTGGTTAGTTGAAATGCTGAATGAATAAGTTTGCAGTTAGTTAATATTTTAAAATTTAGTTTGTTTTGGCATATTAGATTAGATTAAATTAGAGTAGTAGTTGGTTTTACTGGTCCCTCCTCACACCGCTGAAAATCTTCCTAGTCTCCAGGTAACTGGGGCTCAGTGGAAAGTTTTTCCAGCTTCATTTCTAAAAATAAAATAATTGGGTGCTATACTGTTTTTGCTTTCCTTTTTGGGAAGCAGTGAACTCTCAGAGTGAAATAAATTATACAAAAAAAAGTAATATCAATGTCCTTTTTATTATGAATAAAATGAGGGGGTTAAGGAAATAAAACATGTTCTCTTCTACAATAAAAAGAAATGGCCAGAAAACAAAATTGCATGAAAGAAAATAAAAACACCTAGTCCCAGCCCTTTTCCTTCTCGTTCCACAGTAGTTTTCCCTCATACACAAACTCTACACTCCATGACAATAAGAACATAAGGCCCAAATTAATTTTTTTAAAAATTCTTCCATGCTGGCCTGTTCAAGCTCAAACCTTGCCTCTCCTCGCTGATCCCTGGCTGGTCCTCCTAATGACTGCCTACACTTCTTTAACCTCTCCTCGCTCAGCCATGCCGATGGCACTCTAGTCTCCAGCTCAATCTGGTCACCCCAAGTGCCAAAAAAATTCCTTCTTATTTTTCATTTGTAACATCAGTCTGTTAATGACCTACGCACCACAACCAGTATTGGTCTGTTGTGCGTCTCCATTGTTGTCGAGGGTTCCTCATTAAAGTTTAAGGCTTTTTACCAGATCCTAAAGCCTTTTCAAGAACCCTTGTGTATCTTACAGGCCCGGGCTTTTCCTCTCCCTGGCAATATCTGCACAGGTTTATACCACTCTGAGTCTGCAGTGTTCAGTTAGCAATCTGACTATCATTCTAATTCTAAAAGTCTTAGATTTAGATCTATTATTAATTTCTACAATGGTCCTTCGATGAACTTTTTCACATGTCTCTGTCTACTTCCCAGCTTCTATTATACTAAAACTGTAGATTCGGATAATTTTGTCTTGTTCATCCTCATGTTTTGATGTATCAAATGTGTTTTGGCTTGCTGTCATCTTCAGTGGTTGTATGTGTGGCAGACCAAAATGATAGAAAACAACAACTACATCATTCCGCCTCTTACAATTAAGCTAAAATCTTAGCAATTAAAAGTGAAATATTTGTTCTTTAAGAATCAATCATTGTTTAGTATTTTGGAAGAGATGGGGGGGGGGAGAGAGGGAGAGAGAAAATCGATGTTGGTTCTGTAATTTCTTTATACTTTATACTTTATACTTCTTTAGCCCAATTTTGATTATATTATTCCTTTTTATTTATCCAATATTTTAAACAGGCAACTAAGAATCGAGATTTAAAAATAATTGAAATCCCCTTTGCTTTATTCAAAACACACAGATTCAAATAAAAAAATAATTTTCTTAATTAAAATTTCAAATCAGTTTATCAGATTGATATTTTCAGCATTTTCTAGAAACACCTCGTTGCCGATAAGTCTCATGGTTCAATATCAATTTTTATCTTCATATTTTTCAAGAAATGATAACCCCTTATACATTTATCCTCTCTGTTGAGCTCCCGTTAACAATTCAACTAAAATTAGGAAAGATTGGCAAACCAAAAACTGTGTTTAGGCAATCAGGAATTTTATTGATTTAAAAAAAAATTGAACTTAAAACCAAGTTTTTGTTTTTCTTTAGTCTTCAATGTTTTTATCTTCTAGAAATATTTCACATGCGGTGTATAATTTTTGATTCATGTATTAATTGGTGAAGAATTTGTTGGGTTAATTCTATGGGACTTGTCACATCCCTCAAATATTAGTATTATGCCTAGTTTTATTCCAAATTAAATAATTAATAAGACAAGAAGCAATATCCTACTGGATCCACTAAAGTTTCCAAGGCGTAGGTCGTCATGATTCAATTGGGCCGAAGGTTGCCACTTCTGTCAGATCCATCACGTAGTTCGTCATTAAACACAATTTTTCCAGTATCAACTACATTATACGCAATTGTTTGATAGAGGGGAAAAGGCCAATTACACTTCGTTACTTACATGCCTAGGAAATGTTGACCAATTGTCTCCCCTTGTGTATTTTCAACTGTTCTTCATCTCTTCTTTTCCGTTAGGGGCCAAGACAAAGTCTCTCATTTTTATCAACACTCTTACTAGTCACTTTTTTTTCTTTTTTTATTAATTACTCTCTAGAAAACTTAAAATTTTTAAAAGTATGTGTCAGTTGATTTATTTTAATAACACTGCAAAACACTACCTCCGCTTCATTAATTTGACATGAAAACCCAGAAATATATAATTTTATTGTCATATTAAAACATATTTTACTAAAAATTTGCAAAAAGAACGTTAAAATATTTTCTCATCGGTTTTTCTTCTGAGGAGGAATATAAGGACGAGACAAAGGCCAGTTAACACAACACAAATTAATATCTTATTGCATACCAATCTGGGTACAATTCAAATTTTGACTTACTATATCAGTTTTGCAAAGTCTTAGTAAAAAAAAAAAAAAAAAAAAACCTATTAAAAATGTTTTATCAATGTAATTTTATTAGATTATTTACTTATTTGATTAACTCAGTTGTTATACCTAACAGTATTAAATTTTTTCCTTTTAATAGTGATTCTTTTTACAACTTTTACCATCAGACGACTCCTTCCAAACATTTTGGTTTTGATAGATTAGTGGATTTTGAACCTTATCTGTTTATTTATTTATTTTTTTTTTGCATGCCAGTTAGTTCTTTTTGTTCAGATTACCAATTAATGTATGGTAAAGAAAAAATATATTTTATCAGTTTAGTTTAATTGTATAATTTATTTTTTACTTAAACTTTTTGTCCTCTATTTTGCAGATATCTCAAGTGAGGCTTCCGTACGCAGCGAAACTTCTTTTCCAAGAACTGATGTCCATGAATATCGCACCGCGACTCATGGTCGTCTAAGTTTTTTATGTGATCTTTTATTTTTTTAAAATGTTTTCTCCATGTAATTAATATTATATTTTAGAGTTAATAAATGAATGGCGTTTCTTAAATTGAACAAATCGTTTATTTATTTATTTTTTGATAACTTTACCACAAAACTATTTGATAGAAGCATGCAAATTACATTTTACACACGAGTCACAATTTTATTTATTAGCACTGCACATGTTTGTCAACTCAGATGAAGCTCCATGACGGGGCGGGTGTGTGGATTTGGCCACAAAGTTAAGCACTTGAGCAGCAGGAACGTTTCTTAAACTTCCAAATGCAATCTCCTGCGGCACTAGTACTTAGACTCATGACCACTCCATCGCTATCTTGGAACCTCGGAGGTTGGAGGTGCCTGGAAAAAAAAAATCCAATACAAGGACAAGAAATGTGCATTTTCTATAAAAGGAAATGGTCTGGACTTGATAAAAATTGTAACTTAAACTTCATTTATTCATTCTTAATTTTCAGACAATATAAACAGTTCATAATAATTTCTAAAACTTGGCGGCATAGCTAAAAACTAAAAAACAAAGCTAATAGTGTTCAATGAAAATCAGTAAAAATAAATTTTTGATGTCACCTTAAAAAAAACTATAATTCTCTCTAATTGTGAAATGGGAAGTGTAATATTGCACATTGGCAATACAAGATATTTTTGCAGGAAGATAATCATTTTCTGTGTGACTATCCTTTATATAATCTGGCAAAACAGTTCCAACGATTATTGATTATACTAAAGATTTAGTGGAGATTGCTGTAAACTTGTAAATAATTTCGTTTTTGGTTCTTAAAGAAATTCTTTACTTCTGGTGTAATTTATATGATTGATTGGTGGAAAATGCTTATCAAGAAGGATATACAGAAATGCAATGTTATTTTCAATCTTATCATGATTGATTTATCACATAACTGCATAAATAAACTAGGAAACAGATTATATTGTTCAGTATTGAAAATTGAAAAGAAAAAAGAATCAAACGAACAGTAATCATTCTTCTATTCTTCCCTTTCTTTCTCTCCCCTTTTCTATCTCTCTCTCTCTCTCTCTCTCTCTCTCTCTCTCTCTCTCTCTCTATCTATCTATCTATCTATCTATCTATCTATCTCTATCTATGTACCTACCTACCTATAAATAGGGTGTTTATACACTTCCATGAAGAGCCAAAGCAACATGAAGAGGGGAGCTGGGAAGATGGCCCTGAAATGCATTGTGGACAAATAAAAATAATAGAAAGGAAAAAAGGTTGAGTTCAACATTATCCTCACCACTTCCATATAGATAAAGATTTATATTCTCTTATACATTTCTCTCTCTCTCTTTCTCTCTCTCTCTCTCTCCACACACACTCACCCAACAACCCATACACACACACATACACCTATGTATTTGATATGTATTTGTTTACTATACTATATATGTTTGTTTTTTAATTTTTCTATCATTCTATGTATTTCAACTCCTTCTGTTGTATCTCTAGCTCTTAATATATTTATCTATATCTATCTTCCTTTCATATACACTCTGTTTCATCCTTTTTTTACACCATTGATGAAAAAAATATTTTACTGAATTTGAAACACTTTCATAACACGATTTCCTACCTGCACATGCACATATATATTTCTCTATATATACGTATATATACATTGATCTATCTATCTTCTCACACACTCACACTCCCTCTTTCGGTATCAACTCGTGCATTCTTATATTTTACAGTAGTATTTGTTATATTTCACTCAAAACGTGATATAATGACAAGACACACTTGTCACATTCATAAAAATGTGGGAATCGTTTTTTTTAAAGATCTTTTATAATTTTTTTCTTTTGTCTTTTTTTAATGGCAGGCAATTGTTTCTAGTTTAAAATTTAAGATTGGGTTTGTAAATGTGAGTGGGCCTGGCTCGTTTTAGGTGATGTGTTCTCGTCAGCCCATTTGACTTCTGACCTCCGCTCTCCATCTCTGATCTTTATGACCTCGGAACGTTGAGTAAAGTGATTAGAATTTCTTTTAAAATATAAAACTCGCGAGTTTCAAACTGTCTACAAGTCGATTCCCACCCGGGAGACCGTATAGTGTTGAAAAATTATCTACTTAAACGATAATGGAAGCATGCTTTTATCTAGCCACTATCCATTTTTTTCGGGGCCTTAGGAAGATAAAATGACGTTTAAACAAGGGTATTCTCTATAAAAATACTCAGCGATTCTATTTACCAAAAGCCCAATCAAGTATAAATAAAATCGTCAACTTGGAAATACTAATTAATAGTAATTTGAGTACTTGAGATGTAATTTACTCGGCAGGAAACGAGCCTATATTTAATTACGTAGCACGGTCCAACGGTTTAAATGAGTTATTTTATTACAGATCAATCTCGTTCGACAAAACTGTTTATTGGATACGATTTAATTGTAGATTTAAAAAAATTCTTATCATGGACAGTAGCTTGAAGTTGTCAGTAATCTTAGAGATCTGGGTTGTTTTAATTATCTATCAGTCGATTTATGATTAAATCTTAAACGCTTCGTTCATAATAGATCATATTTCAATGATTACTATGATTAGCGCCAAATGGTTAGTCAGGCATAGTTTTTTAAAGAGAGCGATCGGCCTATTTTTTACTGTTTCTTTGCCCATATGTGTCTTTGATTGGTCTGTAGTCTAAATTGCCAGTCTTTTATTTGTTAACGCCCTGTAGCATGGGTGATGGTATTTTAATTTTTCAGACGAGGTAAATAGAACTAAACGTAAGTTTAAATCATCACATTGATTTAACTCACATTTAAGTCATGAAGCGCATGCAGCCCTGATGAATTGTAATTGCAAGTCTTCCCCTCCAGACTAGCGAAGGTCTATTATTAATTCGCCCACTTCCTCATTCGGCGTACTGAGTAATCTAAAGCTTCCTCGTCGCACAACCGGCCTTGCAATTGCACCATTTGTCTAAAACGCTAAAAAAGAGAAGAAAAAAATCCCTTAGGCAAACAAGGGAAAAATCGTACCCGGGCATGGCCACTTTTGAACATGGGCGTTGCCATATTTGTTAAGAACCACTTCGGACAGAGTTTACATTATGTAGATCGTGATTTTGAAGAAACAAGGCCGCTTCGCGAGTTCAAACAATCGGACGTTTGTTCGCTAGGAAAAAAATTGTCTGCTCCCTGGAGAAGGGTCAGTATCGAGCAGAAGGAACAAGCACTTCTTGTTCGTCCTACGTTAAAAGGACATGTAAGTTTCTCAAAGAAAGAAATATAATTACGAATAAAATCCCACGAGGCTTTAACATCCAACTAACAAAACATAATCTGTATACAGCCAATGTAAATATGAGCCAAACATGAAAAAAGTTGGTAATTAGTCTCCAAGCTCATCTCTTTCTTGCTCGAAACATCCGAGTAAATAATACCTACATGAAATTCTCAAATAAAGTACATCATCATCTTTGTATTATTACAAAAATTTGAAATAACAAGATGATTTCAAAAGTCAAATCTGTATCATATCTCATGCATTTTATACATATTTTCCCAATAAGTTTTTTTTCTCTATGAAACATTGCTTATAAACATGTATGCCAAGAACATACATAAAAACTTTTTTATTGATTAAAAAAAATGTTTTTCAGATCAATATTCTGTAATGATATTAGGAAAGGAACTTAACAACTGAAGTCGTATTAATAGAAATCCTCATATTGATTAAGTTGTCTTAAGATATTCACGTCTTTTTACGGCAATAACAATTAAACGCTATAAAATCTATAATTCTGAACATTTCCAAAAGCATTTCCTGAACATTTTTGATATTAAATCTGTACGATTTACGATTTTCTAAGCTGTTGGCTGGAATGTTGGCCCGTTCTAGCAAAAGTCTTGAGAATGTTGGTATAAAATGTACCTGATTGAATAGTTTTAGTAAAATGTTAGACTTGAACCTTCCAAATCTTTAAATTGAATCCTGTAAACGGGAAATTAATCAGATCATCTATAAAAAATAGGTGTGTCGCCAAATTGACAATGAAGTTCTTAGCCTTATTTTTTAATATTTCTATTAAAATAGAAAATTGCCGCCAAAGATGTCAAGGAAATATAATTTTTCTTCTTGGGCTGTCGCCCCCGTTACAACGAGACTCGCTGTTAATAATAATAAAAATTAAATGTTGTTTCTGGTATAAGTGTTGAGGAGAAGAAATTGTTTTTGTTATGGACCAAAAATACTCAGTGGTGTGACCAATGTAAATTAATTTGTAGGATTTTTACATAAGCATTTTTATTATATATATACATAATTTTATTAACAAAAATGTAGAAATTACGCGTATTTAATTTAATAAAATTTAATGATTTAGAACAGGTAAAAATCATTCCCATTTTACACCATTCAGGTTGAGGAATCTTCGAATGAATCATCAATCGACCATTCAGGATGGTTTTCATTCAAATCGACCAAAATTTATCATCGTGTTGATAATCTCCATTTCGATCCGGAAAAAAAGAGAACCAGGAGATTTAAATCCCTCTCATCTTGGCCATGTGAACGGAAACATCAGGGAGAGGGCTGGTGAATTTTCAACTGAACCATGAATCAGTTCTGGGAAAAATTCCTAGAATCTTTGCTTCAAATCTGCCCAATGAAGTAGTTTTAGGAAAATTTTAGACATGGACCATTTTAAACTTTAAAAACCAGTAAGCAAGAAAGCGTATCATATTTAGACAAAAAGCGTACAACCCCTAGTTTAACTCATTAATGAAAAAAAAAGTGGAAAAATGACTTCAAATAGAGTCAGGATTTTTTCTTTCGTGAGCTGTTTTCCTTTAAAATGTAAATAGCAATGAATGAGCTTAATGACTTACAACGGGGAAAACGTTGAAATGTTACGTCGCCTAGGCTTCGACTGAACCGACAATCCTTTTCTCAGAAAAAATCATAGAATATTTAAAATATGCCCAATTAAATGGTTTTATGAAAATTTTAAATTCGAGCTCTGTAAACATTACATATAAGCATGTAAGTTAGAAATTTTTCATACCAGATCTACGCAAAAAGCACACAACACTTATATTAACACTTCAATTAAAATAGAAGAAAAATATCTTCAAATAGTCTCAAGAAAATATATTGTTTCCTCTTGTTTCTTTTGAAAATGTCACACGTTGTTCATAATTCGAAAAAGAAAATTAATTATTAATTAATACGTCTGATATAACCTTTGGGAGAAAAAAATTATCCAGTGGAACATTTTTATGTTTTGACAGAAATACATTGCTCGGTTGTACCTACCTTTGTTACATAATTTACTAAATAAAATGGACGGAGAGTTAAATGTCAAGTTTTAATGATTTCGAACAGAGAAAATCATTCACTTTTTACTTCATCCAGTCTGATGAATCGTAGAACCAGTCAGTACAGGTTTTCTGTTCAAATTGACTATAATTCAATCTCCGCTTCGACCCGGAAAAAAAGGTGGGAATCAGAGGATTTAAATCCCTCTAATCTTCGACATGTTGTGAAAAGAAACATCTTTGGGGAGAAGAACCGAGTGAATTATTAGCAAAGGGTCATTGATTCAAACGGGAATCGGGTCACTGTATATTTTCGCTTCAATTCCTCAGTCATGTTTGATTTTATGACATTCATTGGGAAGATACAATAGCGCTGATTACCGCAGATGATGTACTTTTGAAAATCTATAACTAACAACCAAGAATCGGCCGTTGCTTTAAATAACCTCAGTGGCTACATCACTAATATGTATATGTTAATATAAAGTTAGGAAGTTTTTAAAATAATTCTTTCTATAAGCAAAATGCTAAATGCATAGTTATAATTGATAAAAACTTGAAACAAATAGGACGTGATGTATGTAAATTCAACTATGTTGTTTATATACATGGCTGAAAAGAATTTGGATCTAAAAATTTTTAAGTTTTATTAATCTAAGTTATAAGACTTAAAACCCAAGAAACTATATAGACTTAAGCATTATTTTTAACAAGCAAGATTAATTAAATTAAATTGCAAATAATGATGCTTTATTGAATTATTAAAAAGCGAAAAAACTCGACCCTACATTAATTTTAACCACGATTTCGTTTTATCCGTTATGTATTTTAATTCAATTCACTTTTATCTTGCTAATTTTACATGAATAACTGAGCTTGGAGAAGTTCTAAATAAGCTGACGAGTTAATATGGGTTTAATGTTCCTGTAATTATCTATTGTAATTTTTTCGTAAAAAAATTGTTCACACGTTGAAGAAAGATTTTTTTATTTATGGAACAATGTTTTCGGGCTAAAATGTTCGGAACAATCCCTTTATAAATGTCTAAATTTGAACAAGAAAAGTGGACGTTTTGATCCAGGAAAAATGAAACTTCGCTCTAGTTTTGACTTGAAAAGACAAAAGTCTCTAAGAACTTCGTGTTTTTTTTTTTTTTTTTTTTTTTTTTTTTTGTTTTTTTTGTAGGGTGCAAGTTTCCATAGCCTTTTATTCGACAGCCACTATTCAATGTTCCTATTAAAAAAACAATCAACCGTGAAAAATTGGCAACGAAAGGTTGAAAATATACAAGTACTTTATACGATTTTTTGTTTTTCTCGCCAAAGCCAATGATAAAAATTGTAAAGATCTAAAATAAAATAGCTATTTTCTGTATTAGAATATAAATGTTTCAAAAATAAATATGCAAAAAGCTAAAACTTTTTTTTTCCCTTAATTATAAATTGAATTCATAAGGTTCGAAATGTGGGTCATTTAAAAGGCATAATTCCTGATTCTTTATTTAATAAATAATTAATAATAGCTTTTGTCTTTTCTTCTGTTCGTAATGTGTTAAATGAAATTAGCAGATTAAAAAAATATGAAGCGACCTATTGTTTTTTTAAAAAAGTGTATATAAGATTTTCGTGTTTTCTATATGTCATCTCACCTTAAGAAATCAGTAATTTTTGAGGTTCCTAGTTCGTTAAGAGATAGACGAAAATGACGAAAAAAGTATAAATCAGGCACCTTCCTTTGTGTCAAATTGTCCACTGGAATTCACAACGAAAACACTTTCTTCTCTGGTCGCAAAGGTGGAACTCGCGTGAACACAACTCGTGCCAGCAGTTATTTGAAGGCGTTGCTTACCTGTTGCTGGTCGGAGGGAGCGTCCGGAGGGCAGCCGGTGCGGGAGACGACTGAGGGCATGGAGTCGGTTTAACTAGCTTAATATACGTCAGTTAAAAAACCTAAGAGCAATTTACATTGGAGGGAAGAGGTCATTTAAGCAATGGCCGGTCCCCCTTGGTTGTACAGTCTGTTCAACTGGCAACTCGTTTTATTCCACCCACCCGCATTCTGTCAACATGTGCTTCACGCCTCCGGGCACGTCGAACACGTACTTTCTCGTCCTCAATGGCCAAAAATCAAAATCACCCAAAAAATAAGCCATGGTACTAAAAAAACCGAAAAGGTTTGCGGTGTTTCGTACGTTTTCTTATTTTTAAAATTTTCCAATAATTAAATTATTAACACGTCGGCTTCAGACCGACCATAACTTGCGATCATCAATAGTGATCATGTGAAAGATTTTCAGCAAACAATTGAGTATTTTCAAAATACTCAACTTTTGAGAAGAATACAAGCTCGGAGAATTTTCCAATATCAGTTTCTAAACTATGTACATTCCCAGTGTCTTTACCAATGTTTTCTATCTGATTAATCAACGATTTGATCACAAAATTTTTCAGCGCCATTAACAAATTCTTTACCAATGAATTACCTAAGTATTTTACCTGAGACTTTCAAAGATTTTTTTTTCTATTGAACTAGCAAATTTCCAGATTTTTAAGCCGTCAATGTCTTTACCTGAGTCTTTTATAGCGGCATTGTCAGTGTCTTTACCAATGACTTACCTATCTACGTTTCCAATGACTTGATAATAAAATGTTTTCGTGATAAAACCAAGTTCATTAGTCAATACTTTCCCAATGTGTTTATCAATGATTTTTCTATCTATTTTACAAGTGGCTTGATAATAGAGCTCTTTACCTGAATTGCCTAGGTATTTTGCTGCTACAATACTTTACCAGCGAATTTCCATGTTTTTAAGCGATATGACCTAGATCTTGAAAAAGACATCACCAATGAGTTATCAAAGAATTTTTCTCCTACTTTACTAATTACTTTGGTAGAGTCCTTTGCAGTGACGTTACCAGTGTATTAACCAATGACTTGATCACAAAGATTTGTGATGACATTTCCATGCTCTTTAATAAATACTTCCCCGGTGGCACTACCAATGACTTCTCGGTCAACCTTACAATGACTTGATCCAAGAATTTTTCTGCATCATTGCCAAACTCTTTGGCTTAAACAACGAAGTCATCAATGTCTATATCAACGACTTTGTCTGCTATTTATCAATTACTTTACCAGAGTCTATACTATAATTATTGTTGATCTACTAGTTATTTTCCAACTACTGCATCTGATTTTTTCAGAATATTATTTACCGAGATGTTTTCCTATGATTTTTTCAGGGATTTTACTAATTGTATCAGGGTCTTTACTATTTAATTTCGCAGCGTGTTTACCAATGACTTTTCTATCTGGTTGAGGACAGACTACATTAGAAATCGTTTATCGACATTACCAGGGTCTTTTCCAGCGATTTTCCGAGTGTTTATGCCAATGACAGTTATATTTGAATCTACGAGCTATTTTCCAATAACTACATCTCACTTTTCCAGCGTATTAATTTCTTTTTTCTCTTCCTATGTTTTTCTCAAAGATTTTACCAATTCGGAGAAAATTTTCGAACGATACTATCAGGGTCTTAACTAATTACTTTTCCAGTGTCTTTACCAACCACCTTTATATCTAATTTTCTTACGAGTTAACCATGGAATTTTGGAACTATCTGATTTTTTGAGCGATATTATCTAGGTTTTTATCACTGACTGATTGTATTAGCGACGTTCGCAGTGACAGTTAAGAGTTTTTAGCAATATCTATAATAGGGACCCCCTACGTCCTTTACCTATAAGACCTTCTGCACTTCGACATGATTAGATCTATTAAGCTCCACTGTTTTTTATTATTATTATTTTTTTTATAACACACTGGCTAGCTTCATGTTGCTAAATAACCTCCATATCGCGCCAACGGCTCCTTAGTATAGGATCTTGTGTATTTTACTGTCCTAGCAAGAATTTGCACCGAAATTCAATATAAGACTTATTCTGCAATTTTACCAACAACTTTATCAGGGACTTTCATGAACTTCTTTCAAAAATTTCGCCAAATCCCAGTGGGAGCCGTTATAGAGGTTAAAAAATCAGGAGTTAAAATTTTACTCGCGAATTTTCTGTAATGTTGTCTATGCAATTATACAGCAACATTATTAGTGAGTCAATTACAGTTCGTGATTCGATTGGCCAATTAACATTTTTCAATTAAATAATATTTATGAAATGTATTGGTATAAAAAAGTCAGTGTCACGAGCGGGATTCGAACCCACGACCTACGGCTAAACCTACGCCGCTACTCTTGAGCTATCTTGACTTCGATCCGCTCGGACATTAAATTCGCATCTCAACCTAACATTTATTAGTAAGTACACGTCAGCATTGTTTTTACATGCTGGAGGATCTATTTTAGTAAAAAACCCTCGACTGACTTAACGGTCGATTTTATCAACTAATGCACCGAATTGCACACAGTACCATAGAAAAAGTTTATAATCGATCGTATAAGCAATTTTATAATTAAACTAAGTAATAATATTTTTTTAAATGAGAAGTGAATGAATGAATTTAAAATCATATCTGGACGAGATTTTCAACATGTCACGCCTATGTGGATTAAAAAATTTGTTTTTCTAACGCATCAATTATTTATATTTATTTATAATTTATCAATCGACATTAAAATAACCCATGATTTAAACTGTTTTAAAAATTATTATAGATCTTCCCTGGATTTATTTTCCGGACAGAATTATTTCTAGAGGGATGAGACATACCTGGAATTTGATTAATGGATGATCTTCATTTGTCTTATCTCTTGGTGTTGAGATTTTAGTGAGAGAAAAACGAGCTATGATTGTCGACATCGACTGTCGAAAGCTATCACCGCAAAGAATCACAGTTTAAACAGAAATAATTTAAATAAAATTACTTAAACTATCAAAGAAACTAATCGATTGCACAGCAATTAGTTTATATAGGAGGAACAAAATGTCTAGTTAAAAATCATATATAAATAAATTATTTTTTTTCTTAATGAAATGAACCTCCCATTTAAAAAATATTACGCCTCATTCAAGTGGAAGTACGCATTTATTTTATGTATATATTTCATCGTAGTGAAAGATTTAAGAGGTAATTTGAAACTGTTGTAAACATGTTTTTCTTTATTGGGTAATCAGCCTAGTTCCAAATACCATTCTCGATTATTTTTGACTTTCCAACGCTTTTATTATTTTTTTTTTTCAATTTAAAGAAATTTAATAACGCATTTTTAAAGTTTAATAATAAATTATATTTGTGTACGAGAGGGAATTTGAAGTACGCTTACCTTTAGGTACCATCCTGTATAGTATCAACATGGTTCATGTTTATGTTTTCTAATTCAGAGGCTTTACATTTCTAAATTGTGATTTTAAATTTTTTTATCTACTAGATATTTTGACGCTGTTAGCAAAATACAGTTGGTTAAATACACAATTTATTTAAAGTAGATTTCTGATGCGAACTGAAGGCTCTGTCCATGTCTGTTCATCACATCCGTAATGACAACCAAAGTTATTTTCAAGTTATTTAATTTAATATCAGGACACTGTCTAAAGTTTCAGCGGTAAATATTGTTTGATGTTATATTGCAGAAAGGCCGTTTCTTTTCCTTCTGGATCTGTGAGGTATCAACTGATCAAGGGATTCGCTCAGTAATAAAGTCTGTGAAGTTTTTACTATGCTTCATCCCGTTTCGGTTTGGAAAAAACGAAATTCCAAGGTCCTAAAGATACAAAATCGTAAAGGTCTTCTGCTGTTGGTAAGCAGATGGGTTTTTGAAACTCCTTTTCTGTGTATAAAGTACTTAAGAAATTTAAAAAATATTTTTTTTTAAATTATTTTATTGTTAAAACATATTGGATTTATTTTTAATGTATCAATTACCGTTTTTGCTCATCCTTCGAGTAAAAAAATGTATTTCTTGAACGAAATGGTGTACTGTAAAATTGTACCACCGAACAGATTGTTAGATCGAGATTTTTCACTTTTACGCCTTGCATTATTATTTCTCTAATTTATTACCTTGCTCAATTTGAAAAACTTGAAAATTTCCCACGTGAAATGGCGAACTGTCATTAGTCATTTATCATCCGTCAGCCGGTCGTTAGCCATGTTATCTGAATTAATCTCTCGACAACGTCTGTCACTGTTTAACAAACAGTCCGGTTTTCCGGATTATCCCAAGCCGGCTTAAAGGCTGTACACATTTGAATTGTTAATATTAGCCAAGTATATCCAACATTGATACTTCCTGATTAAAGCTTCCTTTTTGAATTCATTCTATTACCAGCCCCCAACAGCTACCCAAGTTAACATTCATAAAAATAAAATAAAAACACAATCTCCCGGCTTTGATTTTGCTTTTCTAATTGGGCTCATGAAACAAAAACCTAATTTATTTGTTCCTAAGCGTTCCAGTAGTTCTAAATAAACTGTTAACATTTCAAGCTTATCTAAAATTTCTAAAATGTGTGTTAACATTACGGAAATATTTCTGAAAAATCCAAAATAAAACTAATACCAAGGGCCGATAATTGTTGCATAATTGTGCCTATCTCCTTAATCTGTACTTCCTTATTTTTAAAAATCACCCTATCTCAAAATAAGGATTTGTCTCTATAAGGCAAAAAATCCGTTAATTACATCCTTTCCGATAAAATATTCTTGATAAAGGAGTTGATGATCACGAAAAAAGTTTATATTTGGAGCGAATTCTGTATTGTTATTATGGAGAAAATAAAAAACAAACTATTTAGATCTATTTGAAATCTTGTTCCGTCAAAACTCTTTGTGTTTCTGTGTGCTTTGGAAAATACAGCAAGTGGGGGAATCCAATAATCAAAATACTGAATAGTGGAACATTTCTGAGAATAAATTGAAGGAAATTTTACAAAAAGGCAATTTAAATTGTGAGGCTTAAAGTAATAATATAAATCCATTAGATTTTGTGGTTCGATTGATTAAATAATCTCTTTCAATTAATTAGTCTTTATGTAAGGTATTTGTTGAACTAAAAAAGTCAGTGTCACGAGCGGGATTTGAACCCACGATCTTCAGCTAAATACGCCGCTCCTCTACTTGAAAAATGGCAAAAAGGAGGGAAAATCCAAAAGAGG
Source organism: Cimex hemipterus (assembly GCA_039619505.1). Lineage (NCBI taxonomy): Eukaryota > Metazoa > Arthropoda > Insecta > Hemiptera > Cimicidae > Cimex > Cimex hemipterus. The sequence continues at coordinate 20,106,592 of CM077106.1, read as the reverse complement.
GTTAAGCTTGGAAGTTGGTGTCCGAGTGGATCGATGTCATGATAGCTCAAGAGGTAGAGCAGCGACGTATCTAGCATAAGATCGTGGGTTCGAATCCCGCTCGTGACACTGACTTTTTCACCTCAACCAATTCCTTACATATAAATCCATATGTTTTTTACTTGGTCCCAGTTAACCGAAATAATAATGTAAATTGATTCATAATTTGGATGGAAGGTGTGGTTGAGATGAAAAATTAGTGTCACGGGCGGGAATCGAACCCACGACCGGGGAATAGAGCCGGAGAAGCTTTCTTCATCCCAACTACACAAAAATTATGAATCAATTTAAATGAGTGCAAACTTTATTCCTCTGAATCCATATTAAATCTTCCGCTTGATACCACTTTTTCCTCGAAAATTGTCAATTTTTTTGTTTGTTGTTTATGAATAATCTGATAACCTGTATCATCCATAGCTTTGAAAACCGTAAATCGTACCAATCCCTGAAAAACGTCCTTATTATCCTTTCCGAAAATAAAACATTATGAAATGGAGAACATTGAGAAAAGGAAAAATAGACATTTCGTCGCATCTTGGCAACGGTAAGAATGAATTGGCTAATCACCGTCTAACAGTACGGTGAAAGTGTTTACAAATAAACCAATTAGAGAGAATAATAATTCCAAAACACCCTAAACTTCCCTGAAATAAAACATGGTTTTATCTAGCAAACACATAATCTCTTCATTTCAATAATTGCAAATGTAAACATACAAATTTGATAAGTCAAAAACTGAGTGAGTTTGACAATCTTTTATGATAATTTCATAGAGAAATAGTAGCCTTAAAGATTTATAACAAATATATTTTAATAATATCCATATGATCAATATTCTTTTTTTCCTCAATTTTTCAACTTTTCAATAAATTTTTGTTCTTGACGTTTCAATAATTGAAGGAACGTTCAATATAAAATATTATAAGTAAATTCATAGAAAATATAGTAGTTCTCTTATAGATATATAGCATATATGCTTTAAAAATAAATAAGTTATCAGCATCCTTAAGATCTGTATCCTTTTTTTCCAAATTTTTCAACTTTTCAATAAATTTTTGCTCTTGATTACAATAATTGAGGAAAACGTTCTATATAAAACATTTATTTCCTAATAATTTCATAGTAAATACAGCGGTCTTAAAGATTTATAACAAATATATTTTAAAAATAAATAACACCCTTATGGTCAGTATTATTTTTTTCAAATTTTCCATAAATTTTTGTTCTTGACTTTTTAATAATTGAGGTAAACGTTCTATTTAAATATTATAAGATAATTTCATAGAAAATATAATAGTAGTCTTGTAGATATATACCAAATATGCTTTATAAATAAATAAAAAGCAGCATTCTTGTGATGAGTATCCTTTTTCCAAAATTTTCAGCTCTTCAACAACATTTTCCCTAAGGACAATTTCATAATTTAAACAAAAAGACTGTGCAAATTTTATAAATGTATAATTGCTATGTTAACATAACCATGATCATTAACGTTTTTGAGTTCTTTCAACCTCAAATACCCTTTTTCCTCTAATCTGAATCTATTAATTGAAATAAATGACGATACAAAATATCTCAATGTTATGACCATATCAGTATACTAATCTTACATTATAATAAAAGTACTTTATAAATACTTCATTGAGGACCACGGTAGCCGAATGGCTTGGGTGTCCGTATTTGACACTAACAGTCGAGTAGAGTTCGAATGCGCAGCAAGGATTTGTAATTATCCATAGGGCAGTTGGACGTTAGTCCTCCTGTATGACAGTAATTACTTTATTTGCTGTAATAAAAATATCGACATCATTCTCTGTCTCCTGAAGGTTGTTTTTCTTGGTCTGTATTCATGTAGATCAGGCGTACCCTAAGTGGCAAGTAGTAACTGCGCGGTGACTATCTGACCATCACCAAAGCGGTACTACTTAACACCTTAGTCAGCCAAAACTTAAAACTTGATGTTGATCCGTCTTCTGTTGTCAAAATTAAAAGTCATTGTAAGCAGTAACGACGAAGAGGGTAATCGAAATCCTCTTTCATTTTTACTACTTTCAACGACGATTTACATGAAGGTGCAGCTCGAATCTGGCGAAGAAACCTGATACCTTTAAAAAATTAACAGTTTTACTCTGAGCTTTTGTCAAGTATGAAACACTGTGATCTTATACCTTTTAATTTTTTTCCAGATAAGTAATTTCAAGAAATAATAATGAGTATGCTTTTAATAGATAAAACCTTTATTTTTACCATTAAAAAAGGTAATTTGCACAGTGTAGAACAGCGGCCTGTTTTAAGCAGTAAAAATGAGGAACGGGTTTTTAAAACGTCCCAACAAATGTACTACTTTAAACAACCCGGTCACTCGTTCAGACTATTTTTTTTGTCGAGAATTTTCAACGTCGTTGAAAGTAGTAATCATGAAGAGGGAAACTGAGTGGCACTCGTTCATTCTCACTACTTTGAACGCCGATTGAAAAGGTCGAAGATGTCGACGAAGGACCCTCGGAGAACAGACAAATCCGGGGTGGCCAGTAGTACCATCGCGGTGACCATAGTCGAAAAGTCACCGGAGTGGTACTACTTAACACCTTGGATGCTGGTATTCGGTATGATGGTAAACTACAAATACAAATTTAAAACCAAGTTTACATTCTACATTCTGAATACAAAGTTAAAACATAATTATACAACAAAAATAGGACAGATTCTGATGATATAATTATTTAACATTTTAATAGAGAACAGATTTAAAATATTGCCAATTAAGTAAAACTAAAGCAACAAATTTAAGTTCACTTAATAAAAAGACAACTTAGCTGGAAATTAGAAAATAAAATTGCACTCGGTTTACCTCGACTAATTTCCTGGTGGCTCTTTGCTAATTTCTCCACGACTGACTACCGGTGGTAATTGCACCCCCTTCTTATATACGAGGCCTGAGGGGATGGAAAAATCAGAGATAACACAGTTTGACCTAAATTTGAAAGATAATGACTCATCGGCGGATCAGAAAGGGCTGCCCTTTGTTTGGGCCCTTTTATTTGTACGGAACGGTCAAGATACCGTTACAAATTTGGAGGTAAACTTTGAAATCATCTAGGATGGGCCCTTTACGACCAAGACGTACGCCGTGCGCGTTTTAATTTTGTTAGAAGTAACCAGACACAACCAAAGATACAAAGCATGAGTACAATTTATTTAATTTGCCTTGATATGGCGTTCAAAGAATTAATAAAAAACATTTACATCCTTTTATTTTTTTAAATAGTAGCTAAAGGAATAGTTCAATTATTAACTACAAAATCTACCAAGATGTTGCCGTTAATTGCACACTTTTTTATTTCTGACTCTATTTAACTGACAGTTCAAAATTGACATTTTTGAAGTAAATTCAAATTGAAAATTACCTAGGTTGGCTTAAGTAATCAAGAAATATCCCTAGAAGGCTATTTCTAGCTTGTGCTTGTTTTTTCATTTAATTTTTTGCTTATTTTACGACAACAATAAACAAAATACCGAAAATAGCAATGTTTCATATTGCCGAATGTTTGAAAAATCATTAAAAATAAAATTAATCAAATTGTAAATCAACCAGAAGCCAATAAAAACGAGCAACCTGAGTTAGGTTATTTAATTTGTTTGGAAATGTTCAAAGAATCGTAAAAATAGGATTCTTTCCTCTTAAGTAAAAAAGCAGCCAAGGGGATAGCTAACTATAAATTCTACCAAAATTTTGACATCAACTGTTCCAATTTTCATTTTTGGCCCTATTTAAATTACGGTTAAAAATTGACGTTTTTGAATTAAATACAAGTTAAAAGTTATCTAGGATGGCCTAAACAGCCAAGAATTCTTCCCCAAAGGGTCATTATTAACTTTTATTTTAGGTCATTAGGTGCAAATATTTTTTTAGCGGAACGTTTGTGTTTATTTCGTCGATTTGGTCCTCCGGGCCAGATTTTAAAACAAAATCCATTCAAAATAAAATTAATCAGATTGTTAACCAACATGAAACTCGAAGAAAGGCCAAACATGAGTTCAGTTGATTTAATTTTTTTGGAAATGTTCAAAAAATCGTTAAAACAGAATTTTTTTAAACATTCAATGCTATTATTTAAAAAATCAGCCCAACGGGATAATGTCTTTTAATTACTAATTACGAAATCTACCAGACCTTACATAAACATAAATTTTATATTTTTATTTTTACCCTATTTAACTTTTCTTTAGTGTTTCAGAGGTAAAGACTAGAATTTGGGTTAGTTTTTGAATGAACATTTTATTTATTTTAAAGGTATAAATTGAGCTTTAAGTTCTTTTACGGGGGGGGGCTTTTGTTTTTGGTCTATTTTTAACTTTCTGGAATATTTGTCTTCTCCAGAATTAATCGTGTAAATATTTCGTCTCACATGCACTTATCAAACTACTACAAACTGGCTAAATTTGAAAAAAAAAAAAAAATCTTAACCAATATTGATTAGTTTGAGAGGTTTTAAAAGCGTGTAATTTTTTACGATATCGTTATTATTGCATGTGGGGAGCCTCAATTCTTCGTGGCTTCTTAGGTTGGGAGGTAAATCCAAAATTATATACTTGCAAGGAGAAGTAATAATATAATAGCAATGTTAATGAATTTTTTATTGACTTTATTGTGATAAATTAAAAAATTATAAAATCCAATTTTTTATTTATCCTGTAAATCATTTTATCTCAAAAGCCATCACATTTTTCGTTAAGTTTTAAGATGAGCGAAGGCTAGCAGTTTGGCTGAAATTTCTTCTCATGCAGTTTTCTGTAACCGATTGTAAATGATTCCTGCATCCTCCAAGATGAAGATCGGGGATGAAGACAGCTGAGGCTGGTTATTCCTATTCCTCGTAGTGAACTTCGGATGATCCAATTCCCCAATAATGCTACCATTACATTCTCTTTTAATCAAGCCCATTGCATATTCTAAACTTTCCTTATACTGTATAAGTTTTTTTAGCAGATTTTCTGCTTTTCCGTTACCTACCATCAGGGTCAGGATTTAATTATTCTTTGAGAAGGATTGGAATTTTATTTTTGCGTCTTTCCACTATATCAAATCAAATTTAAAAAAAAAGAAACTATAGTTAGAGGGAAAATAGTGTACATTTTGCATAATAGCGATATAAACCATAATAACTAAATTATTAATGACGTCATTCTTAATCTTCCAGGCAAAAAACCAACGTCAGATTTTTATTTTGATACGAGGTGATGGCTTACCATCTGCAAGAATAAGAATACCAAAAACGGCCAAACTATTTATTTCTATTTTGGTACAGCTTACAGGTGTTGACAGTCAAAAGCTGAGAATGAAAGGCTGTTTTGAGGAAATTGACGTAAAGACTTACTCAAATATTGCCTTATTTCGTTGGACTAAAATGCAAATTACCAGGCCAGTTTTTACCCAAAATTATTATTAATTAATAGCACGAGAGCTCCAACCAACGATTGGGTAACTAGGGATCAGTACCACTTTGCATTATTTTTTTTTTCATTGTTGTCAAATAAATATCCATTGAGGGGAACCGTGATCATGTCAGATGATTCTGCCTTATCTCACTGAATTTTGTCTGTTAGATATGTCTTAGCAATCGGACATCTTCAGTAGTTGGAGATACACAAGCCATTGTGGTTAAGCTACCTGTAATGTCGTAGGAACAGTCCATAAAAAGTCGCTCGCGAAATATACGTTATCCAAAAAAAAACTCTTGGTTTGGCTTAATGTTTTTCTAAAGCTCTAAAAAAAAGTTGCTGATGAAATCCACCAGAAATCCTCTTTTAATTGCATTATTAAATCAGCAGCAAAGTCGTTTGAGAAGTATCGAAAAACTTTGTTGATAGCTACTGGTAAAGTTTGCACTAAGCACATTTAAGCCTCTCAATACTGTGTATTTTTGGCCAAGATTTTAAATATTTCTCAATTTTTCAAAAGCCGTTGTTAGATCAGAGTTTTCAAGAGCCACCCCGACTTTCATTATATATATAAATAATTAATTCGATTAAAATATACAAGCTTTAACCTCCCAATACTATTCTGAAATACTGTACTTTAAAGGTTGAATTTTTTAAAAATCTTATTTTCACACAAGAAAGAATACATTAAATAAATAATTGTATATAAGAATACATTAAATACATAATAAAAATTGTATAAACATTCTGTAAGCGAAGTTATTATTGTTCAATTGTACGAGAACGTGAGTCACCGTTTGGGTCCTTATTCCTTTATAAAGGCCAATAAGTCCTGAAGCCTTTGTTGACTTTATCTGTTTATCAAAAGAGGACGAGAAAGGCACCCTTAATCCAATTGGACTATTCAAAAGGCGTTTTCTTATCTGCCAAACATAGAACTATTCGTATTATTTACAACTGTCTTACAAAATTTATTTATGACTCGGTTAGATTCTCAAAAAATATGTATTAAATGATTTAGCCTCTGCTTAATTATGCTGAAATAGTTTTGAGCCAATGGAAAAATAAATATCTTATTAAAATTATTTTTCGATTAAAAATTACAATATACAGCTAGCTTATAATCTATATTATCGTTCGTTAATTCAAAATAAAGATCTAGGCAATAAAGTAAAAAAAAAAAATTACATTTCAGATGAAGCTCAGCATGGCTTGATGTTTTGGTTATTAAAGTAAACTAACCACTAATTAAATAATCGCTGGTACTGTATCTTTAAACCTATCTTTTTCTAAGTCCAATTCCATACAAACTTCAAATATTTCATGGTGGGGAATCCTCTTGATAAATTCCACGATAAAACAACTGGAATATTCCATAGTAGCCATGTTCGAGAAGTCTATGATAGAAAAATCACGAGAGCTTGTCATGTTATATGCTAATCATTTCGGTGACGTTTCTGATTAAGCTTTTTGGAAAGTCATAATTAATATATTTTAAAAATCCCTTGGTTTAGGGATTATATATGGGTAGGTGAGTCTACCCAAAACCCGAGGGTTGAATGCATGGGTAGACTCACAGTAACTTGTTTTGTATAGTCCGGATTTCAAGCGGTTAGCTCATCATCAGAACTCCTTCAACCTTTTTAGAAAGTCATAATTAATTATTTAAAACATCCCTTGGTATACTCAACTCTCTATTGAAAAAAGACTTAAAACCTTCGTCAGTGAAACAACAAGTTAAGTTCCTGGGGAAGTATTTTTATAAAGTTCCTACAAATATCCCTGCGGAACTTGTAGTACAATTTGATAAATTCTTAAAAGGCCGATGATAAAGTTTCTGTAAAATCACCAGTACAGCGTCCCCTAAAGTTTCTGAAAATGTTGTTTGTAACATACTTTCTAAGCTTGCAGTAAATAGAGTAACCCATTAATCCTCCATTAATTTAAACTTTCCAGAAATTAGTTTTGATAAAATCTTTTTTTAAACCACCAGTAAAGTCTTTCGTAAAGTTCCTGAGAAAAGAAGCTAGTAAAACCCCTCCGAAAGCTTCCAATAACGTATTTGGTAGATTCTAAAAAAGTCTCTGTTAAAATCCCCACACAACCGTCAGTAAAGTATGGTAACGTTTGTAAAAACAACTTGTATACTTTATGTAATATCCTAAAGTTTAAAAAATATATGGCCTTGTTCTGCTTTGTTTCGCTCTTCTGTAAAGTTTCTAAATTTCCTGACAAGCCAAAACCGCCAGTAAAGTCTGGTAAAATCTGTACAATAGTAGCTGGTACAATTCGTGCTGAAGCCATCAATAAAATTATTGTAAACACCCTATAGAAGGCCGCCAGTCCCTACATTTTTTTAAATTGATAAAATATTTGCGTCACCACCAGTGAAGTCTGTAGTAATGTTTCTACAAAATTCGATGCCAAAATTCTTGAAAGTTCACCAGTAAAATCTTATGTTAAGCCACCAATCCTGGAAAAGTTCCCAAAAAAGACCTGACAAGTCTTTGGTTATGCTACCAAATGATCCCTTCAGGAAACCAGTTTGGATGGGAGCTGTTGCTAAGAGATTGTCTATCTGGCAAAACAAGGGTCCGACATAGAAAACGAGCCGTTTCCGGTTTGGGGCCTCAACAAGACAACAATGTGGGAACAGTTTTTCATTGCTGGCAGAGCTGAGGATTGAAGTAGCTGAGAGTAAACGCTTCCATTTACCGCGGAGGAGAGGATAGACGGCTCTTAACATGTAATCTAACTTAATAAAACACCATCTCGCCCTCCCTTCCTTCTACGTGACTTCCTTTTAAACCCGACGATTCCAAACGAGGAGCGTTACATTTTTTTCACTAGCTAAGTCTCTTCTCTATGTCTGAGCTGTTATTTTCTAACAGACATGTTCCAAATTACTTTTTTACATTTATATTCAGTAGATGAATGACAGTTAAATCAGTGAGCGATATTCGTTCAGCGCATAACTACAGTATGGACAAAATAAAATCGCTGTTAAAACCACCATAAATTCATTCTAAAGTCTCTAAATAAGATGGTTAATGAAATCCACGCAAAACCAATAGTACGAAATGGTAAAGTTTCTAAAAAAAAGCTGGAAAAATTCTTGTAATATCACGAGTGATAGTTTCTTTTTTTTTTTTTTAAAGTTCGTTAGTAAAATCTTTCCAAAACTACTAGTAAAGAGTGGTAAAGTTTCTTTAAAAAACTGGCAAATGTAATATCACCAGTGAAGTCTCGTAAAATTTCTAACAGAGACGTTACCCATATCCCACAAAACCACCAGTAGACTTAGTTACCGTTTATAAAAACCTTGATGAACCTAGGAGCAATGTATGTAATGTAATCACCAATATAGAGTCGTATAATGTATAAAAAAAAGGTTGGTAAAATCTTCGCACAACCACCATTAAAGAATTGTAAAGTTTCTTCTTGTAATTCTTGTAATATTCCACAGTTAAAAAATCTATGGCCTTGTTAGAGTTTGTTAAAAATGTCTTGACGAGTCTTTGTTTAAACCACATGTAAAATTGTTTGTAAAGTTTCTAAATGGCCACATCCCTGCATGCATGCCGCCGCCAGTAAAGTCTTTGGTAAAATCTCTAAAATTGTCGCTGCTAAACCTAGGAATAACGCGAATGGTAAAGTCCCTAAATAAGATCGTTACTCAAACGCCGCAAAATGGCAATTTTTTTTTTTAATTTGGTAAATTTCTTGTAATATTCCACAGTTTAAAAAAAAATCTATGGCCTTGTTATAGTTAGTTAAAAATATCTCGACGAGTCTTTGTTCAAGCCACGTTTAAAGTCTTTTGTAAAGTTTCTAAATTAATCGCAGGTGAAATCCTGCTAAACCCACCAAAAGTCATTAGTAGTCTCTAAATAAGTCAAATCCCCGCACAACCACCAGTACGAAATGGTAAAGTTTCTAAAAAACTGGCAAAATTATTGTAATATTATCAGTGAAGTCTTTCGTAAAGTTTCTTAAAAAAGTCACTCAAATCCCCTCAAACCCTTCCGTATTTTAATCTATTGATTAATTAATATTTAAAATTTAAAATTATTCTGGTCATGAGGTAAGCATCCTTTAGGTCAATTCTAAACGTTTGTATTTCATAAAAACCTTCAAATTAATTGACAACTGCTGAAAAATACGAACTTAATATAATCTTTTCGTGTGGCTAATGAATATTTGAATGTGTCTACGTTAGGACTCAATCAGTAACCACCTTTCTATCAAGACCTTCTCCTATAATATAATATCTTCAATTTTTATCAAATCTTGCAAGCCCTAGAGTAAATTCTTTTCACAATTGGAAAAGATAACCGTTTACAATCAATAAATCGAGGAGTCAAAAAATTATAAACCATAGTTCCAAACAACCTTTTCCAGAATTTTCGAGATAGATTTGCTTAACAGAAGATTTTTTAAATTAATTATTTTAATTGTATTTAAAACGAATAGCGTCAATATTCAATCTCTGGCTGTTTGTTTTAGCGTTGGATTCTGAGTGTGTGCCCAGAAGGAAAATATTCGTAGAAGATCTTAATCTAGTTTTGAATGGGCGCCCACATGTGACCCGTACGTGGGGTGGAGAAGTAATACGGGTCGGACCAGCCACTTAAGCCTAATTCAGAATCGACACCTTATTTTTTCTGATATATCGCAACGGAGGTCACATTTGTCAGAATTAAATGTTTCCAGCGTTCCCTCACCGTGGAAGAAAATACAGTTGAAGACCCAGGACATCTTTTTTCAATCTAATACAAAGAAAGATCAAAACCAAATTGGAAGAATTACCTTACAGAAGATGACTACTAGAAATTATGAATGGTGGAATCATTTTTAAAAAGATAGTTCCTACTTACGCTAAGTTGTTTTGCAACGACCGGATTTCGAGCTGTTCGAGCGCACATCATCAGGTTGGAATCTCCTTCAACCTTTTTGGAAAGTCATAATTAATTATTTAAAACATCCCTTGGTATACTGAACTTCGTTAAGTAACTGTTACCCTGAGGAATAACACTGAAAACTTCCGCCAGTGAAGTAACAAGTCCCTGAGGAAGTATTTTTATAAACTTCCTACAAAGACCCCTGCGGAAATTGTACAGAATTTGGTAAATTCTTAAAAAGTTCCTCGTAAAGTTTCTGAAAATGTTGTCTGCAAAATACTTTCTAAGCAAACAGTGAAGAGAGTAAAGTAAGTCGGTAATCTACAATTACTTTAAACTTCCCAAAAAATAAGTTTGATTAATTCTTTGGTGGACCCCAGTAAAGTCTTTCGTAAAATTTCTGGAAATAAGTCGCTAGTGAAACCCCTACGAATGCTTCCAGTAACGTATTTGGTAAATTCTTAAATATTTGCTGTTAAAATTTCTGTAAAACTAACTCAGTAAAGTAATCCGTAAAGTTTCTGAAAAGGCTGTTTGCAAAATACCTGCAAAGCATGCGAATAAAGTAATCATTAATCCACCATTAATAAACTTTACAAAAAAAGCTTGATTAAGACTTATTAAACTGCCAGTAAAGTATTTGGCAAAGTTTCTAAGAAAGGTCGCTAGTAAAATCCCTGCGAAAGCTTCCAGTAACGTATTTGGTAAATTTTTAAAAAGCCTCTATTAAAATTTCTGCAAAATTTCCAGTAAAGAGGTGTAAAGTTTTTAAAACAAGTCTGGTAAAGTCCGTAAAATCCCCGCTCAACCACCAGTAAAGAGAATGGTAAAGTTTCCAAAAAAAGATTGTATAATTTTTGTAATATTCTAAAGTTTAAAAAAATATACCTCCTTGTACTTTGTTTTACTCTTTTGTAAAGTTGAATGTATTTAAAGTTAAGCATACGAATAAAGTAACTCGTTAATCCATCATTACTTGTAAACTTTCCACACAAAAAAGGCTTGATTAAGTCTTTGGTTAAACTATCAGTAAAGTCTTTGGCAAAGTTTTTAAGAAAGGTCGCTGTCGCCCCTGCTGTTAGCTCATCATAGAACTCCTTCAAACTGATGATGAGCTAAAAGCTCGACATGGGGATCGTAGAAAACAACTTACTGTGTGTAGGAACTATCTTTTTAAAAGGATTGAAGAGGACTACTCCCAGACCGACACCTCCAACTTAATTCTCAAATATAACACAAGTTAAGTGTCACACAAGTAATAATTTAATCTTAAAATTTTGCGCGTTAATTATTCAGATCTTTTCATTTATCTGATTATGTCTGACAACCGCGTTTCAGCATTTCTCAATCTTCAGCCGTAGGTCTAAGCTGTTTTGTCAGTTACGAAATCTTCGGTTTTCGGGTTGTAACACAAAATATATATATTTTTTTTGAAAAATTAATTAATTAATTGTTTTTATTTGTAGCTTAAAGGATTAACTTGTAGGTATTTAAATGTATTAGAAGCAACTAAGCTAAACACCCTTATCTTTCAATCCTCGCATTCTTTTACACAATCAGCCCCTTTTCAATATTTCGCTCTATCTCGTTCTGTTGTATCTCTTCCTATCTCTCGGAACAACTGCCTTAGAAAATCCCTCCCTTCAACATGTGTATTAATTAGCAAACAGAACAATAAACTGACAATACGTGTTGGGGTGTAAAAGCACAACATGCAAAGGTGGAAACGAGAATTAGTTATACTATAGAACTCGGGGGGTATAATAACGATAAAATAACAATGTTCATGTGAGAACAAGCATAAAAGTGACCCAAATGTAGGTGGGAGCAACAGTGCCAAGGGCAAAATTATTAAAAGGAAAAGCTGATTCGAAGACTTTTGCAAAAAAAATTGTATAATAAATTTCTCGAATTTTAAATTTTTGGTAAGAACTTGCCCTAATCAGTATATCAATTTCCCTTTTGGTTCTTTTAATATTTCATCTTATTTTTTTATGTATATCTTTGCGATTTTAGTCCCATCTCATCAAAATCCAAATCATCAGCACTGAGGAATTCTGACATAACGGGATGTCTGATTACGGGCTCTATCAAAATTCGTACTTTCCTCTTTATCGCTCCGTCGAAGAGATAAAATGGCCGTATTTTCCTACTTGTTTGTTCAAGTTGTTGACAATCCAAAAAGGAAGTAGTCAATAGTGCGGCAATTATTTTAGTTCAAATCGGTTTAAAATTAAAACTATTCATATAGTTATGGTCTTATGGCCTACGTCTAGTTAGAAACGGAATTCCATTTGAAGAAATTGGGTTGGCTAAATAAGCCTACAAAAAAAAGTAATAAGATTATAATCAGAATTTCATAGATCTAAAAAAAGGTATTGTAAGCAATTAATGCTACAACAACAAAAGCTCAGCCATTAAACAGCAGGATTAGATGTATAACAGTATTTTCCATGCTGTTTTTGTTATCATTATATCACGATCGTTAAAATCATTACCCTCTAAAAACTTTTAAAAAAGCTTGAAACATCTGTATTCTGCGTGAAAACAATTTTCATTTTATCATAAAACACACAGGAAAATGTTATAAAGAATGGAAGGAAAAATCTATGGTATCAAGGAAGAAGAATATTTTTTGTGTTATTATTTATATATGTGGCTTGCTACAACCTGCTTATAACCCTGATGTGACATCTCATGACTTTGCGAAAATACAAAAGAAGAGAAGGAAAATTTGTGGAAAATAAACTTTAAAAAAATTAAATCAAATTCATGATTAACGAATGTAAAATTTGAGTGATTTAATCCTGCTGCAATCTTCAATAGCTCTGTTCTGTACTCACATGACACACTGGTGTTCAATTAATCTATGAATTTACTATTTGCCCATTTTACAACTAGGTCCTGTAATACTCATACATTAAAGACACTTGCACTTTGTAGAATATAGTCATTGGTTCCAACTTTTTTCAGATTGCCATTGACTGCATCCTGTACCTATTTGCATTGATGATTGTATCTTACCTGATGCTGAGAATTTTACCCCATTTAACTGAAATTTTCCATTATTTATGAGTTGAATCTAGACATTCTGTTTGAACTTAACTGTCCTTCTTATGTTGGCCCTTTGAAATATTAAATATTTTCTCAGTATATTCTTTCGTTTAAGCTACAATCCAATCAGGGAACTTTCTCTGCCATGAGAAAGAAAATGTTTATTTACTGGGAAAAGAAGGATTAATTACAAGAGCTAATATTTGTCCAAGCTTTATTATAGATGAATATTAGTCAAAAATATTTTTGAAATATGAAATGATACAATTTTCTGATTGTAAAAAAATAATAAAACAAAAACCACAGTTTTTATTTGTACAGGAATACTACAATTATATTACAAAACTACTTTTGGTTACTAACATAAGTATACTTGTATAGTACACATTCTTTAGCAATTTGATCCTTGATCCTTATCGAGTGCTTCATTTTACTTTTTATTGCATTTAAAGTGTAGTTTTTCCTTGTGATTTTGTCATCATGATCATTGATGCCCCAACTGGATAGAACCTCTTCTTAAACTTACATCCAAGTAGCCTCAAAACCAGGTCATATTTGTTTATTTTTCTTCTCAAGGAACATGAGAACGTTACTTTTACTGAAAAAAATAAATTTATCTGTTTGCCCCAGGCGTTTTAAAACAGACTGTTTTGTGACAACTCCGATTTACTATGTCAACGCTTGTGAGCCTTAATTAAAATTATTTTTTTAAGTTTTAACTAAAAAATATATAATTTTTTTATTATTAATAACTTTATTTTTAAATAAGTATGATGTTGCTTTGATATTTGAAGAAAAGCCAAAGCCATATAATTAAAAAAGGTCTAAAATGATTCTAAGTCTTGTTCAACGCATGTCTCTTCTAGCTCCGCACATGGGTCACCTGTACAGTTCGTTGTTGGCAGATGCATACCACAGATTTCAACTCTTGCTCGGTCACAAAGACGGCGTATTCTCAACGGGAACTGACGAACACGGAATAAAGGTCCAACAGGCCGCTGCAGCTTCAGGTCTACCCCTTTTTGAGTACTGCGATAAAGTAAATGACAAGTAAATAAAAAAGGTGCAATGAAACAATGCTTACAATGCTACTTTTCCAGATATCTGCTGAATATAGAAATCTATTCGATGAGTTTGAAATCGGGTACAATCAATTTATAAGGACGTCGGACCAAAAGCACAAAGATACTGTCCAGCATTACTGGGTATATATTTATTAGAATTAGAATTACAAGATCAGGGGCGCCCACCTTGGTGTCTGAGCGACTCCAAGGCTAAGCTCTGATCAGGCACTATCAACTTCTTTGGTTATTTCGGCACCTTTCCATTCCCTAAAACTAGTCACTCTCACACTCACTCACACAATAGATACATACATACTCCTACATACAAACCCGATCACACATGCAAATTCTCTATGTAGAATCCCAGGGGTAGTCGATATTCCACCCTGATCCATCTTGGTGGAGCAGTGGTCGAGCCTTGAAATATGCTGCACTGCTGCCCAGCATACCTCTATTCTAACATTAACCTTATACATTTATTAATATAAAAAATAGATAATGAAATGGTAAAACAGTCTCGTACTCAAAGATAAAAAAGAGTGTTATAGAGGGTTTAATTATCACCATCATCAGAACCATATCTAGGAAAATATCATTAATATCTTACAGTCAGACAATAGTCACAGCTTTGTAAACAAATATTGTTACATGTACACCAACCAATTAAAAATTTAATGGCAATTAGGAGCAAACAGGATCAACATTGTTTTGAGGCCTGCAAGGCGATGACTTCTTAGAGAAGACCAATATGGTGAAATGTGTGTGGCAGACTATGACATTAAGAAAATTCCCTCAGAAATGTAAATAGAATATAATTATCTTTGTACATTCTGCAAACTATCCCATGCTGGGAGCGACACATTACTGTAGTTTTAGTTTCTTACAGTTTATATTAAAAATTACATTCAGGGTTTATCAGCTTTGTTCTTTTATTGTGGAAGATTTCAATTCTTCCTTTTAAAACTTATTTGTGCATAGTACAATTTTATTAATGTGTAATCTCATTATATATATATATTAAATATTAGAATATATATACTATCATTATTCACATATTACAATAACTTTTCATGTTTCATCCTACTTTATAGTTAAAAATAAGTACATGTGTAATTTTAATATTTTAGAAAATCCTTGATAAAAAAGGATATATAAGAAAAGGCACTTATAAAGGGTGGTATTGTGATGCTGATGAGGCTTTTCTAACTGAATTTCAAGTGACTCATGTAAAGTCAAATGGGGAAAATTCAGTTGTCAGGTTTGATAATGTGTTTTGTGATGAAAATTCGTTATTTTACAGTGAATACTTTTACAGTGTTGACTCTGGGAGGCCAGTGCATTGGGTCGAAGAGGTAAACTATGAATTTGACCTTCCTAGGGTCAAAGACAGAGTTAAAACTTGGATCAACTCGGGTAAAAAAAAATTTGCTTGTGTTTCAATTTTTGTCGGTGTAATTTTAAAAATCTAGGTGAATCGATCAGGCCAAAAAAGTTCCAAGATCTCTGTAACACTTGGCTTAAAGAGGGGTTTATGGATCAACCGTTGTCAATCTCGAGGCCTAAGAAAAGGGTCCATTGGGCAATCGAAGTGCCTGGCGATTCCGAACAATCCATTTATGTGTGGTTTGATGCTCTTTTAAATTACTTAACAGTTAGGGGACATCTTTGGCCACCCACTTGTCAAATATTGGGAAAGGACATTCTCAAGTAATAACTGTCAATTTTATGAAATTTAATATAAATAAATAAACGAACTATTTTTCTATTTTAGGTTCCATGGAATTTATTGGCCTGCATTTTTAGCGGCGCTTGAGTTAGACATGCCGAGGTCATTTCTCGTCCATTCTCATTGGACAGTAGAAGGGGAAAAGATGTCCAAGTCAAAAGGAAACGTCATTAATCCCAGGATTTGTGCAGAAAAATTTGGCGTCTCCGGTGTACGATATTTTTTACTACGGGAAGGGACACCACATTCAGACAGCAGTAAATAATTTTAACATTAATTACATGCCTTATAAAATTGTTGATAAAAAAAATTTAATTAGATTACAGTGAAACAAAAATATTCAGAATATTGAATTCAGAGTTGGCAGACACATTTGGTAATCTTTTAAGCCGAAGTACAGGATCAGCTGTCAACAAGAAACAAGTTTTTCCACCTTTTGATAGAAACGATTTTGATAAATACTGCAAAATGCAAGCTTCTGAACTGATATCTCTTTTAGAAATTTTACAAGGTGAGGATAAAAACTTTTGTAAAACATTATTAAAAATCACTACAATTTTTTTTTTTTGCCTTTTAGATGAAGTCGGTGAATGTTATAGTGAATTAAACTTTTACAAAGGAATCGCACTGGTCATGAAAGTCCTCCATGCTGCAAATTGCTTTGTCGAATCCATGAAGCCTTGGGAGTTACGCAAAGACCCATCATGCGGCGCACACTTGGACTGCGTCCTACACCTTTCTTTGGAATGTTTGAGAATTTGCAGTATTGCATTGATGCCGGTGATTCCTACGTTGATGAATAAACTTCTAGACAAGCTCAGCATTCCAGTCGAAGCGCGCACTTGGTCAGACATGGTGCCGAGCTGGAAGAAAGAGTTCGAAGGAAGTTGCCTAGCGCATGAAAAACTCATTCTTTATAGAAGAATTCAGGCATAAATGTAAATCATAATTGTTTTTAAAAACATTCTAAGGCTGAAAACTGCGCAAACAAAAAAGCGCAATTTGAAATTTTGATTTTTTTAAGTTCCTTCCTTTTCGCTAAAATTTTTTTATCATTCAGGTATTTATTAAAAGATTTGATTTGAAAAACTGTGAAAAAAAGATTATTTGGAAATCGGTCTGGTGTGATCGCATCTCACAATGTCTGAATAGTCTTCAACTAACAGTCACTAATCACCACACAAGTGAAAAAAAGGTATTTTTAGACTATTAAATGCTCTTTTTAATTGATTTACACTACGGGGATATGAAACCAAATTCAGCGTTTAGCAGTTTTGCCTCATAAACACCAGTAAAAACCAACATTTTTTGTTTAATTATAATCACTAAATCATTTTTAAAGCAAAAACAAAAATTATGGGCAAAATTGTCAAATAAAAAAATCCAAATTTAAATTGTGTCATTTTTTGTGGAGCGTGTATTTAATAAAATATAAACATTTTATATTTATTTATTGTTTTATCATAGTTGTTATTCAATAATAAAACATTAAAAATTATAAAGAATAGTCACACTCCTCAAACTGTTTAATCTTCATTGAACAGCTCATGATCATGTACAATTGTACACTTATGATGATGATAACAAACTATTATTTGTTCCCCCTATTATTTTTTTTACCACAATTTTATCCTGAAAATTGGAAAGAGAGGATCGAGTCGAATAAACTAGTAACCATAACCTTTTATTATCTACAAAATATTACAAATTTCTTTGTAAAGTAATCACAGAAATTGATATCACACGTTCTTCTATTTGAATACTTTCAGCCTAACAAGTGATCAAAAAGACAACCTAAGCGCACTTTAAAAAAAATTTCTTTTCTTGCTTAAACATTGAATTAGAAATTAAAATAATTAAAACTAACAAGTATTGCTTAACAAATAATTCTTTTTGGTTTAATGTAAGGCACGTAAAAAACAGTGATATGTATTCAATAATTAGATGTTAATTTTATAAATTTGGACGTGTAAAAAAATTAATACTAAGGGATAAACAGATTGATAATTATGAACAATTCGTCCAATTATTTGGAATGTTTGGTGTTAGATTTACTGTACACATTAGTAAAACATTCTTTTTTCTTGAAAGCTAATGAAATTCAGGTGTTTTAATGTGGAAAATTAAAACACTAAAAGGCCCAAATGTATACTCATAATACAATCACATTGACATTCATTCTTTAAAAAAAATCCCCTCAGAAGTTTTAATTTTAAAAAATATATATTTTTTTAAATAGTTTAATAATCACAATGATGGAAGAAGAGAAAAATGTTGACGACTGATCAAAAGGCCAATTTTTTATCATTCAATTTAATACCTTCAGCCTTTTGAATAAAAGAAGAAGTCTGGATTTGTTTAAAAATTAGGGAATTTTGAGTATCACATTTATAAAATAAATTTAAAACTCAATAATCACCTTAAAAGAAATTTACATTTAAAGCAAACAATAGAAATTGGATTGTATAAACTACTTATTTTAATAATGAAAAACCTTTTCCAAGAAATTACTACAAACACAGCCAAAACGTTTTAAAAATTAGACTTTATTTTAAAACTGGCCTTTGTGGAAGATGGAGGTTCAAAGACATAGCAGAGCAAGGTGTTTTTATTGCCTGAAAAGCAAAAGCTTACAGGTCTAAATGTAGCCTTAATAACGGTAAATAATTAACAATTACACTGGATTATATTATGAACTATTTCTGCCCTGCTATGAAATAAGTCTGTACCTATTGTTCTGATACTTTTGAGAAATTTAGCTTTAAAGTTTTTAATACTACATGACCTCAGGTAAGTTGCCATATTATTTTTTTCCTTCAAGTTTTGGCCTAGGGCTGTTATTTATTGATTCACTTATATTTTATGTGTAGTTTTAATTTTTAAAAAAAGTTGCTAGGTTAAATTTAACTACAAATTACTTATGAAAAAGATTGAATCTAAAAATAGTTTGATTTGTTTTTACAAGCATACATTTTTTAAAATTATAATTTCTTTTACAATGGAGCAAAAATTTAATGCATGATGAAACACATATTTACATTAATACTACTGAATTTTCATTTTCTTTGTACAACGCACCTCTTTACTAAATGATTTACTTTACTCAACAACAAAATGAAAATAATGTAAGTGGCACACGTGTTAATTTATCTAGTACTAAATGCCATTTTTATTAAGATACACAGTAAAATTTTGAAAATTCAGTTTTTATTTTACTAGATTTTTCTTCAAAACATGCTATGCACCAATATATCAATATTTTAAACTCAAATTTTTAATATTTCTGGAGTTTATAATGATTTTATCATGTTTTACATTAGGAAGTATCTAAGAATACAATGGTGAAAAAAAGTTGAAAAATTTGGTACCCTATTTTCTTCCTATGTTTTAAAAATGGTTTGCTAATATAATATCGTAGTAAAAGTACAGCAGGAGAAAATAGCGTATGCACATCCTTGAGCTTGTAGTTCCTGTTATAAATATCAAAAGTTGTAAGAAACTTCAGGAATGACAGCATCTAGAAGGTACTTAAATCTACTGTAATATGTCATTTACCTAATGTGGGTACATTGGATCAAATCATGGGAGCCCTGGCGGAACTACACAATTCTTAATGCAGTTGTAGTAATATGAGTGCTAAAAATATGCTCAGGGATTTTAGGAGTTGTTTAATCCTCAGCTTTGAGATCCTCTGTCTGTGGGACAGAGAGTGAAGCATTTCACTCCGGCTGTTGAACGACAGACCCAGGAAAGTCATAATAGTGCACAATAGGACCTAAGGTATGGGCAAAGTTAGGTAGAAAAATGTAGATATAGATAGCTTTTAGTTGGAAAAAAAAATGAAGCATAGTGTTTACCAAACCAAAAGTGTGATGTTAGAAAAGGACTTAATAAAAAACACAAATAAATGGGACAAAATTAGAAATGTGATTGTAATTAAACGGCCAAACATTTTGCTGAGATCTGCGAAGCCATGACTGTTCTAAGAACAAAATGGCAAAACGCTGAAACACACCTGGCGGACAATACTGGCAAGAATACCAATTCAAGTATGATCAAAGATGATGAAGCCTCAAATAAAATATGAACAAACAATAAGCTAAATTGATTAATTTTGCTAAATTGAGTACAAATATTTTTTCCGCTGCAGCATGTCATGTTACATTATCTATGACATATTTTTATTCTGACAAACCTATTTACAAAAATAAGTTCAGATAATTTCTTTAGGTGATTTTTGAGTAGATTTTTTTTTAAGTAATACTGAAACAAAAACAACAGTAACAGAATAACGTTCCTGTAATACTAAATATCAATTTGGCACAATAGGAGATTTAATGCCCTTTTCTTTTCAGAAAGCACTTTTCTGAACAATGTTAAGTACAACGCTCACAGTATAATTGCACTGTTAAGTCCTACCGAGAGAGTCAATACTGATTTTCTTGAATTTTCCATTTTCCATCTTGATAAGGGAACTATAATCTTTGGCATTTTCAATAAGTTTGCTCAGTTCGTAGTACCGTCCGTCGGTCATGAGAGACAGGTTGAAATTAGGACCCATCTTCTCTAATATGAACTCCTTCCATACCTAGCACAAAAATTAATTAATATTGTTTTTACTTATAATTTTTGTTAAACTTACTTCATCTGTATTGTTAGTTGCTTTTGTCATATTGTTGCCAAGTCCTCCAAGTTGATTGAAAATTTGAACATTATAAAAAAGATAACGGTAAAAGAACATTTTATCACCTTCTGTACCTTTAAAACTTATTGATGTTATACTACAACATTTATCACCCTGAGGAATAAAATACTAGTTACTTTCGAGTTTGATGTATAATTTTTTAAATTATCACCTGGATTACGGGGAATAAACTTTTCCTTGAATACTTTTCAATTACCGAATTGTAATCTGGGGCCATCAACTGATCGGGAGTGAAGTAATGAAATCTCTGCAAGCCTTCGTCGTCCCGCAAGTCTGATGCCAAAACGCCCAATTCACGCAAATATTTTCCTAAAATTAAATCATTTTATGTTTTAGAAGTATTTACCCAAGAATCGAGGGATTTTTTAAAACATTTTGTGAAAACATTATAGGTGTAAAATTGTATGAATACTCTTTTGCAATCAAATCTTACTCATAAATTTAAAATCTAAGCACCATTTAAAAAAATTTAAATTCAATTTTGAATATTTGTGAATATTTTATTTATATACACTGTTTTTTCCACCTTTCTCTTTTATTATTATTCGGATATTGTGAAATGTGTTCTGGTGTGATGCAGATTTTAGAAAAACATTTTCTTCATCATATCAACATTTTGATCTTTATTGGAAAAAAAAATTAATTTATACAATGCAAAAAAATTACTTTGAATATAAAAAAATATTTTCTTGCATTGTATAAATTCATTTTTCCATATCCTACATGTATTTGTTCAATTTAAACAATCTTTGTAAATCCCAGGCCCTGAAGAAGATTTCAATAAAGATCGAAATGTTGGAATGATAATGAAAATATTTTTCTAAAACCGCATCTCATGATCTCCGAATAATCATCAACTAACAGTCACAAATCACCACACATTTCTCTTTTATTTTGCATTTACCCAATTAGACAAAGAATGTGAAATATAATATCAGCTTACCTAATAAATAGTCTTCATTGTTTTTGTATTTCCCACTTGACAGACAAGCAGCAGAAGAATTGAACCTCGTTGACAAGAGTGAGATTGCACCTCTGCTAAGGACATAAGCCGTCTGTTTGGTGTTGAAGACCACCCCCCAGAAAATCTGGTTATGGCCGAAATAGTATGGCTTTTTGGGATCCAGGTTGATGAGGGCGTACCTGAGATTCTCCGGAATTACAAACAGATCATCGTTGGCGAAGACGACCCAATCGAAGGAAACCAAAGTCCTTATTGTCTCACAGAGGAAGGGCCATGAATCCCTTCCGGTGAAGACATTGACATCAAGGAAGGGGACTAATTTGTTCGAGTAGTATAGGACATCATTGCACTTGCGGCCCCAGGTGTTTGAGATTGCGTATGCATTGTTCTCCTTCTCTATAAAGACTACGCAGGCCACCTGTTGAAAGCGAAAGTTCAATAACACATTCATAACAGACTTATATTTAAAATAAGGTTTGTTAAATTCTAATAATAAGGAAAAGTTTTATTTTTTGTATTTTTTTTTTAATTGCATATCCAATTTTAAAATTATATGTAATTTAAGGGTACATATACATAATTGATTTGAATGGATGAGGCAAATAATGTTATTCTTCCATTTTACTTCAATTCACTAGTTTATCTCAATTCTCAGAAAGGAGAGTGTGCATTTCTGCCTGAGACACCTTACAGGATTGTAAAGATGGGATCGGTTGGACAAGACTTTAGCGAGACTATTGGGGGTTGGTAAATTTTTAAATAACTGGGATATTAAGATCATTGTGGAACATAGTTTTGGAAGCCTAGAGCAACACAGTATGGAGCATTTACAT
Organism: Cimex hemipterus; assembly: GCA_039619505.1. NCBI lineage: Eukaryota > Metazoa > Arthropoda > Insecta > Hemiptera > Cimicidae > Cimex > Cimex hemipterus. The sequence goes on along the minus strand of CM077106.1, from coordinate 20,083,864 downwards.
TTGGAACTTAAGGAGTTTAGATTGAAAGAATTGGAGACATTTGAGGTTTAGCAGTTCGCCACAGGTATAGAAATATCTTGGGACCCAATATGCTGTTTTGACGATTGTTTGTTTTTTGTCGATAATTTGTATTGTCGTCCCATCATTTTGGAAGTATACCATAGAGTCTGTTTAAGTCTTGTTGCATCAGTCGATTCCAACATAAACATCCAGGTCTAAGGCAAGTCTAGGTGGAACACAAGGTACCAAAGTCGGAACAGAATCACCTCAACTGGTGGAGAGAAAGATTTGGGCATTGCTCATTGTTAAAGATTTTCTTCATATTGTAAGTCTTACATGGATGCAAGTGCTTAATTTATTTTCATTTTCTAAGCAGGGTGTCCAAGCACCTACCCCAATTTTTTTTTTTTTTCAGTTTTAGATAGTAAAAAAGTATGAATTGAGACTCCCCTTCATTTTTCATGTAGTTTGTTCATGTGAGGTCGGTTTATTTTCTCCGACCTCGATTCGATATAAGTCGAATTCAAATTCTCAATTTTAAATGAGAACCCCCATTTTTCACGTTTTTCTTTGAAACTAGATTTGTTAGCGAGAAAAATGTGAATGGAGTCATTAAAATCAATAGAACCAGAGATACAATTTTTTGAAAAGGGCTGGATTTTGCCTTCAACTGCAAATATTTTGAAGAGGAGTAGAATCAGCCAAAGTCCAGCGAAATGTTCGAAAACTTAATAAATTTCCTGCCAGATCCCATAAATTTCATTAAAAGAAAAAGAGAGAGGGGAGAGAGAGAGAGAGAGAGAGAGAGAGAGAGAGAGAGAGAGAG
>CM077106.1:20058721-20082638 GCA_039619505.1 Cimex hemipterus | reverse complement strand
AGAGAGAGAGAGAGAGAGAGAGAGAGAGAGAGAGAGAGAAGCTAATGCAATGAAAAGAACAGAGCGGTGTTTCCCAACCTTTTTGTATCAAGTCTCACTTTGATTTTTAGACTTTTTCAAATACCTTCTATCGTAATCGTCAACTCATCTCTGAAAACGAGGTGAAAACAGGCCTACCTCAATGAAAGCTCCAAGAGCTTAGCTGCTTAAATGTTCAGGGATAGACAATTTAGCTAACTCGGCGATATCATCCCAGAGTACCCAAAGACCCAGAGCAGAGGTTATTATTGAATTATTTAGTTTCTATTAAGTAACTGTTGTATTTTTAAACATATGAGGATGATCCCACTTCTACAATATGTGAGAGCATCACTGCAGTGGCCACTTTTTTTAGATAATGTTTTTCATTGTTTTTTTTTTAGTGTCAGAGGTAAAATATCAGTGGCCAAGTCCAGAGGTAAGATGACCTGGCTTTAGCCACCTCGTTCCCTTTAGCCTTGTGTGTCCAGGCACTCACAAAGCTCAGTGTTTCATTCTATTTTAGCTATTGTGTCTAAAGACTCAGGAAGTTGATATACCCTCACTGGTCATCTGTGAAAATAAGGCAAAAGCTGACCTACTTCGATGAAAGATTCCACAAACTTAGCTTGGTAAATTTATGACGAGATAGATTACTTGGCTAACACAGCGGGATCATCCCAGAGTACTCAAGCACCCAGGGCAGAGATTTATTGATTAGTTTCTATGAAGTGACTGTTGCATTTGTATGAAGAGATAACAAATTAATTGCTTTGACTGAAATGTGTCCATGTGTCAACTTGGTATGGCCTATTTTAATTAGGTGAGGGTGATCCCACTTCTGCAATTCTGATATTAGCAGTTCCAGCCGACAGTGACATTTTCTAGCAATCAATTTATTATGTTGTTGAATATTGATTCTAAGAACAAAGATAAAAACGGAATTTGTAGTCAAAAGTAGAAAGAAAAATTATAGTTACATTAGGAAAAATGACTTTAAAATATGACCTTTACGCTATCTTTGATGATATCTGATTCTAGACGTCCTGGACATCCCTCTTCCGAAAATGCCAGCCTGTCCACGTCGACCTGTTCAGTAACAAGCGAGATGCTCTTGACCCACAGCTCGTACCTCTCCTTATCCGTCGGCCTCGAAGCCCCGGACGGCGAGACGAGGGTCTCCTCCGTCGCGAACATAAGAACAGCGAGATATCCGCCGAATACGAATCCGATTAAAAAAACACATAACTGAAAACAATTCATTGTCCGAGATGAAACTCATTTGTGGTATTTTTCCCCTGTGTCATGTATTTTCACTTCGACCCATTCTCACTAATCCTCCAGGCTAGGTCATCACGACTGTTTATCAACAGTATCATTTAACTCTTAAATGCTTAAAAAGCGAAATTTTAAAATGCAAACTAGCATAAAATCCAGCTCCAGTTCCAGATTCGGTTCCAGGAAGGTTATCACTGACACTGACTACCAAGCTTCAACAAGTTTATCAGCAGAAAGCACATGCGCAGCAATTCGGCGGAACGTTCAAAGCTAGAATACTCAGTACTCAGGTCTGTGCAATGCGCATTTTAATAAAAACCCATCTACGTTTTTAATCTGCTCCTGTTTTATTACTGCCTTCAATTCATTATTCTTAAAAATTTAGATATAAACTAGTTCACATGTGTATTTGTTCATGGGTTTTACTCATCAAAGTCCTGCATTTTTTAAAGCAAGAATAAGTGGTATCATACAATCAGCAAAATTGAACATATTTTCTACTGTAATGGAAATATTTTACTAACTTTTACAACAGTATTTCAACATCATACTTTATAGTATTAATTAAATATATAATAAGAATAACACTTAATTCTTATTTAAGCAATAGCAATCATTTCAGCAAAACAGCAAAATTTCGACTATATTGCGCAGTGTAAACATGTTACTGTCAAACATTAATTAAAGGTATAATTATAACATTTAAACTTCAGAGTCACTTTTCTCAAAAATGAAAATAAATGGTAAATAATTATTCTTGACTAAATTAATTGATTATTTAAGGTCTTGGTTGATAAGAAAAAGTTAGTGTCACAAGTGGGATTTGAACCCACGACCTTTGGCTTGTATAGCAAAATTTTATTGCTATAACATGGCTTGTATGTTGGGTCCATGATTGATGATGATGATGATTGGAAGTTTTCAGGGGTGTGTATACTGCGCCCGTCAAGAGCTATTGTATCCCCCGTTCTTTGCTTAAAGCACATCGGTGAGTCCTAGTTCATCAAGGAACTTGATTATTAGGCCCGGTTTTATTGGTAGAAGCTCTTCTATGGTCACATTGTACATCCCAAAGCACTTCCTCCTGCGGGCTAATGTTGCTCCACAGTTTGTTAACAGATGTGTTGGTGTTTCTTCCGCCTCTTTGCAGAATCTGCATGTGCCATCTTGGTTTACTCCGATTTTCTTTAAATGTCCATTTAGTCTGCAGTGTCCTGTTAGGAATCCTGTTAGGATTCGCAGTCTGTTCCTGCTTCCTTTGATACATTCCGTGATTTCTTTCTTTCCAAAATTGGTTAGAAAATTCTTGGATTGTTTATGTCCAATAAGTGCATTCCAGAGTTCCCTTATTTTCTTTTTGTCCTTCTGTCTGAGATAATCGTTAATAGTGTGGATTCCTATTCCACAGAAGGGTTGTTGGGTCCATGTGGATCAAAGTCATGATAGTTCAAGTGGTTAGAGCAGTTGTGTAGAGCCTAAGATCATGGGTTTGAAGCCCGCTCGCAGCAATAACTTTTTCATCTCAAATCTGAACTAAGACCATAAAAATAATAAATAATGGTCAATTATGACCATTAGACATAAATGGATAAACAGTAACATGTAATTTGCAAAAAGCAGGATATTTACTACATTTAACATGTTTTGTCCTCATTATCCAGTCAACATAGCAAGAATAAATGGTATCATATAATTTGCTAAAAGCAGCATATTTGCTGCAAAATCTTTAGCATATTTTTCTTCCCACTATCCAGTTAATATAACATCATCAGAATTTTTGTACTTAATAACTAATTATATTTTGTGCAAAATTGGGAATAAAATGTTTTATAATCAATAAAATATAGACTTTTTAAAAATGCTAGTTTACATTTCCTTCCTTCTACCATGCATTCAACACAGTACCGCATAGTAATAACCGCACATGTCAAAAATAGAACTTATATTTTAAAGATGTCATGTATTCATAATGTAAATGTATATATATATATATACATACATACATACACACACATATATACATATAATAAATAAAACCTGTGTCAATGTAGTATATCAAATAAAAATGAAAACAAAAGGAATTGTCATAATCAGCAAAAAAAACAATACCTTCTAGTTTGTACTTATATTCTCCCACTCTGCTCTGTCAAAACACTCAGTTCAGCATTGATTAAAGATATGAATAAAATAACACTCGACCTATTCAATTTATTGTAAAAGAAAGAATAACAACTATCACACAATTAGCAAATCTTCCAGAGTATGTTTCATCATTCTTCACGACACCCTGCCAACATTCTACAGTCAAACTTTTAAATATATGAAACAGAAAAATAGCATTTAGCTTAAAGGCAAAAATAAAAGGTATCACATTAATAGCTTAAAATATATCATATCACACTATTACAAATCATGTTTTCTTATTTTCTACCCTGTACCTATTAGTTTAGTCTGAATAAAGCTGAAATAGTATAAAACATATTTAAGTATCTATTAATATTTCAGAAACAAAAAATGGATCAGCGGATTTAACGTATTGATGTCAATTTATTATTTAATTGGCATAAACATCACCAGTTGATGGTGTTTACTTCAGCGATAAAATATATAAGTAAACATGAAAAATATGATGTGTTAATTTGAAAACCTCTAGGATATTACAGTAGATTCTTTTACCATTTTAAACTTTTTTAATTTTAAAAATGTGTTGTAGTAAGTAAATTTCAAGAGCAATTCAAGTCCTTTTGGTATAGTTGACTGAATATAGTTAGCAACTAAGGGAAACAGGAAACCATGAGCATTGGATGCTGGTCAAAACAGTAATTGCTTTTTACTGAAGTGTCAATGTTGTTTAATAGAAATATCACACAAATTTATAACTATTTTATTTTTTTAGTTCAACGATGATTAAAAAAATGGAGAAACAAACAAACAAGAAATTTGATTGTTAAACAAAAATATTGCTGAAATATGATCAAGGAAGGTATTTAAAAATATCTTATAATAATATATTTACACAAAAAAAATTCTTTTTTGTTTAACTTTATTAGGCAAATAATTTATTTTCCTAGGGTAGACTAACAGACTAGTTCATGTACTATTAAGTATTCTGCTATAAATAAAATATGACAATCTAAGCAATTAGTAATTTTCTTTTTGTGTGTGGAAAATTGGAAATTGTCATAATATTTAAATATGGATTACGAGGGTTCGGTCTTGTCCTTTTTTTCATCGATTTTCTCGACTCCAAATTTGGCCTCTTCATCGTCGTCGCCAGGGCCGTAGAGAGTTGGGTATTTCTGCATGCACATCTGCATTGCTGTGAATGCTTCGACACAGTCGCTGCCCTTCGTTTCGGCTGTTGAGTAGTGAAAACAGGAGAACGCCTCCCGGAACTGAACTCCGCAAGGGCCCGTCGCCATCCCTCCGAGGCAGGGGCAGTTCCAGTTGATAGAACCGTCCTCGAGTATGAGGCCGGGAGGCTGCTCGGGTTCAGGTAAAACAACTGTACTCGGGGTAGCATGATCTTCTTTAGAAGCAAATATTATCTTATCCTTTCCTATTGTTTTGACTTCTGACATTTTTTTATTATAATTTCATCCTATTCAAAATCAAGTGTCAATTAGTGAGCTCCATTTCTGAAACAGAAATTTTAATACATATTAATTAACACTTTATTTCAATCTTTTCAATCGCTGCATGAAAGAATGAATATGTAATTTCTTATTAAGTACGTATTGCATTTTTATAAAATAACATATTTAATTAAATTATAAAAGGATTTTTAAATACACAATTCAACCCGAATTCAAAGTTGTACGTAAACTAACTTTGATTATTGTTTAGCAGTTTCCAATCATCCTAATTTGACTGACCAAACAAGATAGAAAAATATGTGAATAATTTGTCTATTCTGGACAAAAACAAGCAAAACAAGAAAGAAGAGGCAAGTCATGATGATCAGTTTCTAATTTTAATACATTATACAGTACAACAGTTTATTTTAACCATTTATTTAATCTTTGTGTAAACACACAAAGGCGAATTCTAGGTCAAAATAGGCAAACACTTTACCTCGCTCAAAGTTTTTAGTAGAAAAATAAACCACAAAACTAGTATGTCATTTAAGTAAAGTTGGATATTATGTTAATAATTAAACTTTTCAAGAACACCCACCAACTGAAGATATCCGATGGCATTTTGTGATTTATGTAGCAAAAGGATATCAGCCTCACCCTGATCAACTTTTCTACCTAAATTACTGAAGATATCTTAATGGCAAGGTGTATCTAAAAGATGAGATTACGCAGAACCATTAGACACAATCAAGTTCAATGTTTGAACCCCTCTATGGATATTTTTTATAATTATTTGAAAAAAAGATATAAAAAGTGGTTCTGACCTTAGTCAGCATCACAAATGGGTGGTTGGAACTTTCTTGTATGATGAATTATTTTGCTTCACTCTCAGGGCAAAAGTGGATAAGTAGAATTTTTGCTAAATGAGATAAATGAATATTCGAGTAAGTCTTTAAGCCATACTCTTTAAAAAAATTTAATTTGGTTTCTTCAAATCATTTTGGTCTTCCTAGTCTTGCAGTTTTGGTCTGACTGAGACTGAACTGAAATATGAATATATAGTTGGGACATTTCCAACCATTCAGGTCTTTTTATCTTACTGTTTTGGTAAGTCATTACTTTCTAGGATTAGTTTTTTTCAGTGGTTCTGGTCTTTCTATCCTAGCACCTTTGTCCTGGTCATCACGTTGAAGATTATACCTACATATAAATCAGTAGTCTTCTTATTTACGATCATTCTGGTCTTATCCTCATATTTTGTGAATCCTCATCACCGTCTACAAATATTCATTGTTAGCTTTTATACACCCTGATCGTAATATTCTTCCTATCCTTGCAGTTTTGGTCAGCCAATATCATGTATCGTTTACCAAAGAAAAATTTGTTGTTGGGGTGTTTCTAATCATTCTGGTCTTCTTATCCCAATGCTTTGTTCGACCATCACCACCTAAGCTCTGTATTCATTGGTCCGCCAATATCGTATAGGCTTACCAAAATATCAATTTGCAGTTCTGGTTTTACTATCCTAGCACCTTTGTCCTGTCAACTCCTCAAAGGCTGTACTGTAATCTGTAGTTTGATTGTTTATGATCATTCTGGTCTTCCTAGTCTAACTTTTTTGGTCAACCATCACCTAATAGACCTCACAGCACAAGTTTTTTTGTCTGCCTGACGTGTTTTGCCATATTCAATGGTTAACTTAAGGAAGAGCAAACCAGCAAAGATATGCAGATCAAGATAATCGACATTGACAATTTGCACATTCATTGTACATTCCACGATTTGTCATGAACCAAGGAAACGTGTTGTATTATTATTATTATTTTTTTTTAATAAGTGTTAGCATTATATGGCGTTTTTTAGAAATATTTTGTAATGATTTTTTAAAAATTATAACCATGAATGTAAAGGGTGATGCAATATTAATGCATACGTTCGCGTGTTAAGTTTTCTTTAAAATTAGCCTTTTTTTTATCCTTATCTGTGAAAATTTGGTCCCAGAGATATTTTATTAAATGTAATAATCATCCCTAACCTAGAAATGATTTAAACCAAAATGAATTTTCACTGAAAAGCTTTAGTTTTCCTTTGTGTATTTCTTATAGAAAAGAATCTTAATAAAAAATTGATCGTTTGAAAAAAAATGTTTTACCTATTGGGGGGTAAAGTCTGGAACCTCGCTTTTCGATTACTTCTGTCCTGTTTTTCAACTGGGAATCTATAGAAGGCGAGGGCTTTGAGAGCTTGTTTTATTATTGAAACTTAAGGGTCTGATAATTCCCGATTCGAAGGAGAAGAAAACGATCCCAAGTAGGGCGTATTATCACAGAAATACTACCTACAACGACCGGCGTACGGAGCACATTCGGACTGGAATTTTGAAAAGTTGTACCCGAAGTTTGCAGAAGGGTTCAACAGTGCCGGCTTGAAAACCAGTACCGGCTAAGAACTACTGGCGATTCCTTGGAATCGATTTAATTTCCCAATTTTTCCCCTCACTGGAAAATTTCTTTATTTTGTTTCCCTTTCATTTCCAGCTTTAAAAAAGACTAAAACAAATTTACAACAATAAAACAAATCAGACAACTTTTTCAATAGACACTTTTTTTGTTATTCCAAGAATAGGACTTATTGGTCTTGCAGATCCTCCTGTGGCCAATGTGTCTCCTTTTTCCAAAATTCCCTTGTGTCTTTGATTCCAAGATATCATGCACTCCAATCTTACATGGCAGAACATGTGAGCTTTATTATTAAAAAGATCTATTCACGCCTCAGTTCTCTTCGACCCCTTAGCTTTTTCACTCCACAGAAAAATACAGTTCTCCTCTTGTATATACTAACCTCATTCGATAGAGACTGACTATATTTTATTATTATTATTAATTTTTAAGGGCGTTTTAACGTCGAAGGCCATTTCACGCCGAAACCTTCTATCTTAGCTTTACTATATTCCTTCTGAGGGCTATAAAGCTGACCAAACATTTACTCGTAAACTAATTTATCCTATTTCCATCCAAGCTTTAATTTATCCTTTTAAAATACTTAATTTGGAAGGCCAAATGGTAGGAAATGTATGCAAAACTCCCATTTTAATTTACGTATAAAATTGATTTTATTTAAAAAATTTTTTTTAAAATTAGATTTTTGAGTTTTTGTTCCATAATTTAAGCATTTCCCATAGGCTTGTTAAGCTAAAAATAATAATGTAGTTTGACGAGCATCAGTCTCAGCAAGAGTATATTATTATTATTGCTGTTATTATGTTTATAAAACTAAATCTATTTCCAATATATGTACATTGTAGGAGGATTAAATCCCTATTTTTTCTTTTTAAATAAATAAGTAATAATTTTAACGTGATTTTTTACACGGTATGCTTTAATAGCTGCTTAGCTATCTTATCTTATGAAGATTTTTGCCCTTGTAATCAATTTTAAGATATTTTAAGAATTTATCTCAGCAAAAATATCTTAAGTCTTATGTATTTGTTTTATGTTATGTACATATTGATGATCAAATAAAGAAATATATAATATTTCTGTTATTAATGTTCTGTGGATTTTTTTGTATTTTATTTAAAGAGTTTTTCTTTGAGCCAACAAAAACAACTGCAATACAACAGCTTTTTTATGTGTAAGGCTGTAAATAAATTTTTAAATTGCTGTTTTATTTTTTTGTGTTGGTTTTCTGTTGTGTGTAAAACAAATTTGAAGTTATTTTTTAACTAAATCTTTGTTTAAAATATTTTTAAAAAAATTCAATTGTCATAGTTCTGTCCTCTTAAACTGATTTTTTTAGATTTTTTGCTGTAAATTTTAAAATTACGGTTTTAAATCTAATGTGTAATTTTCTGTAATACTGCAATAAAATGCATTGAATTTGGTTAATATTTTAATTTAAACTTTTGGGAATTTCAGGGTTTTTGTGAATTTTGTAAAAAAAAAAAATAAAAACATTATGTGAACAGTGTTAAAAGATGGAAGAAATCAAATTTTCAGCTGAAAGTTTATTGTTCTTTGTAACATTAAGTATTGGAAATAAAAGAAAAGATGTTGAATTTTTGAAAACTTGGAGGCCAATTTGATAAGCGTCCACAGGACTGAGGAGTAGGTTATGCCTTCTGCGGTGTTATGTTGAAAAGCTCAAATTTGAAAAGACTGTGGCGATTGACCTCTCGGCAGAACGCCTGGCCGGCAAGCTGGCGGGCTGTCCTCGGAGGGCCATGGCACGGACCCGGGAAGAAGGCCGAGCCCCAAAACGAGGGACGGCATTCCGGGACTCTTGGATGGGGAGTCGCCGTCGTCCTAGGGTACCTGCTCTGGAAGGAACGGTCGAGGACCTTGAACGTGCAGGCCTCGTCCAAGAGGGACCACTACAACTTCATCGCGGACGTGGTCGAAAAAACTGCAGGATCCGTTGTCAACATCGAGATCATGGACAAACGGAGGTAGGAGACATTCTGCAATAATACTTTTAAGGTGTCGAGAAACCATTATTTAAATATCCTGAGTACAGTAGGAGATTCCAGCTGCATTTTAGAGTAAAAACGTGTCTGATGTGTGTTCCTACCTTGCAGAAAGCTTATCTTGCAGTGTAGCTTCCTACTGTTCGATGCATTCCTTTTGAGATGCTTGAATTCAATGTGAAGCAGTATATCTTCATAATCTGAAAGTATATGTTGTATGTTCTATTTTCTTTCTCAGATAAATCTGCAGTTCTGAGAACAAATCACTTCTTTGATACCCTGTCCAGTGATCCCTAATCGACCCCAAAATCATTGCTAAGAACTCCTGTTCTGGAGAGGCTTGACATCCTGCAGTGTAACTTCTTTCCTCTAGATGCTTTCCTCTTGAACTTTTTATGATGCTTTTATTCAATGTGGCACAGTGTATCCTTACAGTCTGAAAGCAAATGTAAGTGTGGTGTCAATCAGATGTCCATTGTGTTTATAGTGCCCTGAGAACAAATCACTTCTTTGATCACCTGTGTTCAGTGAGAAATTTAATCAGAGTAAAAAAAAGTAAGTAAACGAGTTCCTATCATGCAGGAGACTTGGATGTCTGCAGATGAGGGGACAAACCATTTTGCATTACTTTCTCCTTATTATTCACAATTACAAATCCATAGGCTATTGTGGGATTCGAATCTAGGACCACTGACTTAGTAGTACGAGTTGGATGGCTTAACCACTAGAGTCCTTTGAGAGATTCTATTTTTCATTGTAAAATTGTCACTAAGCACTCCTGCCTGCAGTGGTTGAATCTTCCTTCCTTGCAAAGGCATTCTCATTTTGTATTCAAGAAAATAAGAACCATAGTTTCTTATTATTTTCATTATTATATATTTTAAATTTTTTCATCACATTAATTATTTGTAAGTTGTGTCTGCATGAGTTTAAATAAGAAATTTAATTTACATAAACCTTACTTTTTTCACGTGTTTGCCATATTACTGAAACTCTTTTATTTCCCATTAGATTGGACTTTTTTACAGGCTCGTTTGTCCCGAGGGCCAATGGGTCAGGCTTCATCGTCAAAGAAGATGGTCTGATATTGACCAACGCTCACGTTGTCATGGGCAGAGAGTCCGGTGAAGTGAACGTGAGTGCGGTCATACTTTCCTTCATCTTTTGTATATAAAGTTTATACAGTTTTTGTAAAGGTGAAGCTACACGATGGAACCGTGTACAAAGGGGTCGTCGAGGACGTCGACATGAAAGGGGATCTCGCTACAGTAAGGATTAATGCACAAGTACGGGAATTTTTAAGCTGCCGTTTCTGATTGTTTTTATTATTTAGCACAAGATGATTTGTTTTAGCAAAAACTTCCAGTTTTATCGATGGGGAGTTCGTCCAAGATCAGGCCTGGCGAATGGGTTGTTGCAATGGGAAGTCCTCTCTCGCTATCAAACACTGTGACAACCGGTGTCGTGAGCACTGTACAGAGAAAAAGCTCAGAGTTGAAAATAGTCGGGAAAGAAATGGATTATATCCAAACTGACGCAGCTATTACGGTAAATGGAAATATAGTGATTTTATTTGATGCACATTTATTTTCTATTATTTAAAGTTTCACTGTAAGATAAACATAAAATATTTTAATTTTTAGTTTGGAAACTCTGGAGGCCCCCTAGTGAATCTGGATGGACAAGTAATAGGTATAAATTCGATGAAAGTCACAGCTGGGATTTCCTTTGCCATACCTATAGACTATGCCAAGGATTTCTTACAACAATGCGAAGATAGGAAAAAAGGTATTTTTTCATTCGAAAATAGTTGAAACTCTTGCCATTAATTTTTTTTTTTTTTTTTTTTTTTTGAAGGCTTATTACCGAAGGGAACACAGAATCCTAGGAGATACATGGGAATCACAATGCTCAGCCTTACGCCGTCAATCATAGCAGAGATGAGGGCACGCAATAAGCCGATTCCGGAAGAGATCACTTCAGGAGTGCTCGTCTGGAAAGTCGTCATCGGTTCCCCCGCCCATGTGTAAGTGTTTTAAAAACGAGATTCACTTCTTTGTAAATTATTTTATGAATGTTGCAGAGCTGGCCTTGTCCCTGGCGACATCGTTGTCGAGCTGAACTCAGAAAATGTAGTCGGAGCGTCTACCATTTATAAAGCCCTCGAAACCAGTTCCATTCTGACAATGAAAGCCTACCGAGGTGGACGATACCATGTTTTTAGAGTCGTGCCTGAAGTTTCGTAAGATTGTAAATAAATTTAATTATATTTTTGTGTAAAAGTTAATGTGTTTTAATAATGATAATAATAGGATCTTTTCTTAAGAATAATTACGGATTTACATAGTATAAAGAATACATAAAAGCGCATAATTTATTAATAGATTACTCCAAATGCAGACAATTGGGGGAAGGGGGAGAAGAAGAAAAAACCAACCCTACATCCTCAGTATATAATAATTTCTTGTGTTAAAAAGTGCCTTTTCCACATTTCCATTGACATCCTTCTCTGCTTCCAGGGATGATTTGTGGTGCTGAGAGCACAGCACTCTCTGGGCAATGTTAAGCCCCCAATCGTCACTGGGTGTGAGTGGAAGCCCACACACGCACATCGCACTTTGAGATCAGTAAAAGATTGTTAGGTTTAGGATAAAATAGTAAATGTAGTAACAACAAGAGAAGTCTCGCGATGCTGAACCTGGTGGTTGAAAAAGAAAAAATAAGAAAAGGAACAAACCTGCAGCGAAAATCTGTCCTTCCCACCCTCCTGACATTACTATTGTGACCTAATGCTAAGCGAGCGGCAAAGAACATAACTTGTTAAATTCACTAATTTCGTCCGCTTGACCAATTAATATATTTTGCTCCTCCTTTTGCCATTTTTCAAATGTCGTGACATCATCCAAAGGCGCAGTTGAGATGGGAAGTTGGTGTCCGAGTGGACTGAGAGCTGATAGCTCAAGTAGTAGAGCAGCAGCATATCAAACCAAAGATCGCGTGTTCGAAGCCTGCTTGTGCCATTGACTTTTTATCTCAACTAAAAACCTTAATTAATTGTAATTAATTACAATAGCTGCACAATCAATATATCATTTATGTATATAATGAAAATCTATTTTCCTTTGCACCTCCTCACTCAAACAACTGACCACCAATTTTTTTCTTTTATTTTTCACGTACCTGTCCTTTATTTGATTGACCAGAAAGGTTTGTTAGCTTCATATAGCTTAATTATTTTCCTCAAATTTTTTTACTAATTTCACAGACATGTTTAAGATAATGTCGTTGCGAGTACTCTCATAACACAAAATTTTTTTGTATATTTTACTCTTCTTTCTCGGTTGTTGGCTTTTTATATATTTTTGGTTTCTTTTTAGGAACTAGACAACCATCCAACACATTTTATTTTGATTGAAAGATAAATTAATCATAATAAATAATAAATTTTTAAGAAACGAGTTAGGTTGTTGTCTAGTTCCTGAAAAGAAACACAAAATCTTTTTGTATTCTACGAGCTGCTCTCAGAGAGGGAAGGAAGATCTTGTCAACTTGAAAACGAGCTGAGACATGTCAGCTCTGAGTCGGCCCCGTTACCTTTATTGAAGAGGCTCCACTAGCGAATACAACTCTCAAGAAAATCTCGAGATTAAAATACAACCAAGTGGACGGGCTCTTTTAAGTTTAAGAGGAGCACAAGACTGCAACGTAGACCAAAACTGGTCACAGTGCACAGGTTGTAAAGATGCTGATATTCAAACAACAAACAGAAAGAACCTGGTTTGATGAATTTGAAATAAAAATGTGTATAATTAAACAAACAAGTAAATATATAAATAATACATTAGATTTGGATTTTACCCCTGATTTTAAACTTGTATATAAATAAAATCAATGGAAAACAACAATAAGCATGTAAAGAGTAGTATTTATAATTGATTATTGAATTAATTGAGCGACTTTAACAGTTTATGTCATCATTTTCAATTAATTAAGCTCACATCTATTATTTATTGAATTTATGTATTACATGTACAGATTACATACATTTAAAGTAAAACTCATTGCCATCAATGTTTAGACGTTGTGTCCTTTCAGTTAGTTTAATAAATTAGTTCGTGTCTAATAGAATTTCACTATAGCACCATTCACAAGCCAATGAATTAATTTACAAAGAATTATTGGTAAGATATGATGGAGGATTGAAATTTGCATAAATTAAGTTGTTTATATATATTGGATCTTGGATAAAGGATTATCTAAAAAATAAATAAATAAAATAACTAAATAAAATAAATTAATAAAAAATAAAATATCACAATGATGGCTCACGAGTGTAGTTGACCAACAATTAGTATGTAGTTCAACAATTGTTAAAATGTATTTGAATATAGTTTATAATAAAAAATGCTCATGTTTGATGAACAACGGGTTTGCTAAATGTCATTATTTTGACAAAACCAGCTATAAATTTAAAAAAAAATTGACTACCAAGTTGATGAAAAAATAATGATGAATGGGATGCTTGTAATAAAAATACAAAATACCAAAAGTAAGCATTGCCGTTTATTAATTAAATTTAATTTAAACCAATCTTCCAGAAAATGTTGAGATTATAATGGATCCACAGGCCCCAAAAATTTACCATTATATAAAGTGCGCCAAGCATACAATTGTGTTTTCTTTGCTTATTAAAATTTGTGTACACGTGTTTCCTTAAACATTTCATTTGTTACAAATGCAATCTCACCCTTTCACACTTTTATATTCTCAAAAAAATAAGTCTATACTTTTCTTCTTTTAATAACTCCTTGTTCTTATAATATTTCATTTTCATTCTTAAAAACTAATTCGGGGTAAGGCTTAAAAAGGCGATAAACAAATCTAACTTATTAAGAAGCTGGTGGAGCTGTGATATAAACAATATATATAGATATTTATTATTTATATATAATGTCTGGCTTCGAGACTAAATAATAAGTACAAAGCGTAAGACTGAAAATACAGAGGAATGATGTCACATATATTAAAAACTAAAATATATTAGTTAATCGTGTTATTTTTCACTTTTTTTTTTAAATTACAATTGAAAAACAAAGAACAATGAGCAAGAACAATCATCATACTTTTCTTTTCTTCTAGTATCACACTCAAATTGTTTGCACTAATGCCCAGTGACTGATACAGTTTTAATGCTAGTACTTGTTTTCATTTAGGATTGAAGAAATTAATACGCTCTAATATATTTTGCAAAAATAGAAAAAAGGCATTCGACTTTTTTTTAAATTTTTAATTTTAATAATTAAACTTTTTAATAATTTTCTTTCTATGTAAATTCTAAAAAATAGCATTGAGAAACGGCACCACTTTCAGACAGTGGAATATACAAATACTCTACAGAGATTAATAATGTTTTCAACACAGTTCATTAGCACACAAAAGTAAATAAATTATTGACATAATAAATTAACTAAAAAGCTTATTCTCATTTTTAATAATAATTACAATATACAATATAAATTAGACGGAAATGTAATTTTTCTTTTCTCCCTAAAGCTGTGTTTTTTTTTTTTTTAATTTTAAATAAATTAAAATACTTTTATACAGTATCCAATCGAACAAATACTTGTAACGCATTTAAACAAATTTAATAACAAAAACTCAGGCATGCTGAATTCGACTACATCGAACTTAACGGTACGCAGGAAAATCACAACTTAGCCCTCACTGTCTAAGTATATGTTTACACTGGGTATACGGTTTTTTGAACGAAATTAGGCGAGATTTTATCTCGAAAATAAAATTTCAATTCAGGAAAGAAAACCCATACTGTAAGTATACACAATCAAAACAGTAACTAAATGGTGTTCATGTGTTAACAGTGACATTGTATCGAACTCAGGGGGCACACACTTCGAAACTTCCTACTGACTGGGTGTCACGCTGCATATTTTAGAAGCATTTTTTTTCTTTCAAATACTTGTTTATCCTTAAAAAAAGTTCCAAGCTATAAATACTCAAAAAGGATGAATATTTGATCGTATCTGATTTTTAGTTCAAGACAATTAGAAAACCTGTCTTACACAATTTCAAATGTGTGAATTCCGATATATAGAATGCACTGAAACGAAATCGAGCCTATATTATTGTCTCTAACAATGTGTGCCCTTCAGTGTAAAATCACAAATTAATTTACCACAAAAAAAGCAGCATACTTTAGATAAAGTTCCTTTCTTTTAAATATATTTTATACATTTAATGATACATATAACAATTTTTTTTTTATTATTTTATTTGTTGTTCATTATAAATGGTTCCCTTTATCTCTTCACATGAAGGGGGTTTGTGTTTGAGATAAGAAGAGATTCTTTGGTCGGAACAAGATGCTATAAAATAAAAGAAAAAGAAATAAACGATTTGCACAAAGCACATTCATGTGCAACTGCACCGAGGAAGGTAAGCACCGGAAAAAAAGGGAACACACAATACACCTCTCTCTCTCTCTCAATAATTAACATAAATGTTAGGAAAATTATTCAAAATAAGGTTTTTTGTTTTTGTTTTAAAGGTTACATCATCTTATGTATAGTGTGTGACTGGTGCTATAGACTAAAATCTATTTTAAAGGGCAATGTTGTCCTTTGTTCAGCTTTCATTGTCTGAAACAAATAAAAAACATATATAAAATAAAAATTAGCGTTTTAACAAAAAAAAAAAAAATAAAATAAATAAATAAAAAAATAAAATAAAATAAAAAATAAATAAAAAAAAATTAGGTCAACAATTTGTAAAACATGCATCACTAGGTGATCAGTAACCAGTGTAAAACTGCACCAGTTGAGAGTAAAATATTCTACATCACGGCCAAAATTTCTACTTCTCTCTCTAAAACTTTGCCTGTAAATATACTTAAAAAAGTACATTTTTATACTACAAACTGCAACCAATTACAAAATATATTTTTACATTTTACTGAATTAATTTTTTTTTTCTTCAATGGCAAATCATAAAATGTTTTATTATGAAATGAGCTCAATTTTCTCTTCTGATTACTGTTGCACACCTTTGACTAAACCAAAACATATTTTAGTGCAAAGTTTACTTAAAATAAAATAAAGTGCTAGAAAAACAGGCAAATTAAACTGGTTGTAGGCAGGAGCAAAATGCTTGGTTTTGTTATAAAAAAAGAAGCCATTTCTGATTGAATTTACACATATTTGACTTTTGCATTTTATATTAACAAGGTGAATTATTTATTTAAAGTTGTAACAAAATTGCACCGAAGAGAAAAAAAAAATGACAAACCAAAAGCAAAATTAAAAGCATGCAGATCATTCAGGATGAAAAAAAGCTTGGATTTATAATTAGCAATTTATACTAATCAAAAACCAAATTTAAAAAACAAAAACAAGAGCTTTTTATTACACTGAAAAGTATGGGGAGAAATATACCGAAAATAGTATGGAAAATACTGTCGCTGTTGAAGTCTAGGCGAGAGACATGCCTGTAATAATATGATAAGCATGTTTCAAAATTCCAATTTAAGACAAATTTAAACAAATAAGAAATGGAACTGTAATTAAAAAACTAAAAATTATCTCGATTATAGTTGATATCAGATTTTAATATTTTACTTTTGAATATAAAAAATCAGAGATAAGGCCGATTGAATGGAAATTAAAAACACAGTTACTTCTTCACGATGAACTTTGTTTTTCTTTTCTCTAAACCTGGCCCCATTCCTGATTTTTTAATACACAATTACCTAAAAAATACAATTTATGTAACATGTTGAAAATGGATAGTTACTTAAATTAAATAGACCGTTTTCTTTAATTCATACCATCAACACGACTAATAAATTCTGAAATTTTAAGATTGCTGACAATTTTGTGGAATTTGATCGATCATTTTCCCCCACAATTCCACCAAATTAGATTGGTTTATTTGAACTCGAATGATTACTTCTGACTTATCTAAAGAGAGGATTAAAGTCCCATTTCACAATGGATGACATTTGTAGGCTGATATTTTTTATTGTGAATAGCTGTCAGTATTGCTGCTGTTGGGCTCTTTCACAGACTATTTTATCTTTCATCGTCTTTTGATAATTCAATGTGCAAAGTTTGGTGGCTCACATGGGAGACTTTGAAACCAACAGCATATTCAAAAATGTCGACTCTACGCGCTTAGTGAAACAATGTAAAATCAAGCAATAACACAATGTTTTAATATTGGACTGCTTAGACCACCACTGGTGCGGGTTTCTGCAGCTGGTGGTTCTGCAATGTACCTACAAGCTTCATGAGGTATACTGAAATTATCATCATTATTCTCTGTGAGAAAATATAGGTGACAAATACCAGGTAGACGTGAAAGTCTGTCAGCTGAAGATGTCAGACTATGTCCATACTGCTGTTGCCATATTAAAACTTGATAAAAGTATTATTAATCATCACTGAATATTAGATAAAAATACTATTCAGTGACGGTTTTTTGTTAAAATAAAATTTGGTACACACACATCTCATTTTCATTTCAATCCACTAAAAGTACTTGCTAGTATAAACATGTTATGTTAAATTAACAACCGTATACCCTGACACAGCCGAACCCAATTGTTTAGTCTTGTAAAAAATGATACAAAAATAGTGATGCATCTACAGATCTAAGATATGAAACACGTAACGATAAAATGTCGTCCAGTGTGAAAGAGGCGTAACAAAATGGAAAAAAGAACAATATTTCAAGTTTGAGACCAAATCTGCATTTTTAATTAACCACTTTAAGGTAATTTTCATTAATTTTAAGATAAATCTTCTTTTAAGATAAAAGGACAAAGTTTTTAAAAATCCATCTACTCTTTTTCACTGCACCATTTGTTTTGCTTGTAATAATAATGTAAAACAAAAGTTACGCTCTACATTGTAATACAAAAAAATTTCTTAGCCTCTGTACAATAAGTAGGCTTTTCAATGAAAAAAGTTATTTGTTAGTTTAAAACATGTATAACTAAATCTCCAAAGTTAGTTTTTATGCCACTCTGTTCTCTCTTCACACATTAATCTCGTTTTCATACATACGGTAAATATTAATCAGCAAGAGAAATGGTGATTTTGTTGGATGTCGAAGATTTTCTAAATCTCCTTCTTGCTGTAAATTTTAAAAAGAATCGCACCAAAATTTTCAAATATTTAACAAAACAAGAAAAAAAAATTAAAAACACAAATTTAAACATTTAAATGCGAGTTATAGAAAATACATAAAAACAAACTTTTCCCCCAAAACTAACACTAATCATGCATACTATTTTGTTTTATCACTTTAGCCTTAACAAAAGAGCCTTTTTTTCCAGACCACAACATTAATGACATAACCGTAGATTAAAATTAAAAATTAGATAACCTTGTGAGAGTCAATTTGTGGCTAATGAATTTCATACATACTGAGGGCTTTGCGTTTACGCATTTCTTCATCTGCGTTGGATTTGATGGGCGAGATTATTGCAGCCCTTCCCTGACCCATCCCACCTGTCACGTGAGGCTGACCAGCTCTAATAGGTTTAGCTGAAAACAAATAAAAAACAATTAGAGCATGATAGTATGCATGCAGAGTTCACTGAAAACTTATCTCGGCTGAGAAGAAAGTAAAATATAACTTTACAAATAAAAATCAATTATTACTAAGCACGAAGGAATTAAGTTCTTGAAGTTCTAAAGTGGTAGCAGGTAATAACTGCCATTTTATATAAATTATTATTCTTTGACTTAACCTGAGCCTCATATACTTTGAATTCGCATTAAATGTATAGAGATTTATTTACTAGATTTTATTTAGATAATGTATTATATATTGTCATTTTCAGTAATACATAATTATTATGTATATGCACATGTTACTGTTCCATAAATTTAATATCAATAATGAATAATTTTTAAAAGTGATAATACCAAATATATTTGTACAAGCTTTATTTGTTATAAATAATGCTTCCATGATTTCGTTTTCTGACGTTTTTCTCTTTTCCGTGACTTTTTATTTCTTTCCACTGCAGGTGCCACCCTGTTAATCCCTGAGAAGGAAGTGAATAGCGAGGGAAATTGTTGGTGTATCTTACCGATCATTGCACTCGGTCCCCTCCTGGCAAGATTCTTTTGCCTCACAGCCTCTTTAATTCTATCTACTTCGTACTGATATCTCTTCCTGTCCCTCATCGCTCCTTCCTTGGCCTCTTTCAAGGCTGACTCCAGAGCCTGATGGAAAAATAAATTACAAAATTAATTTTATAAATATTGGAAGTGGTGATTTCAACTGACCTTTATCCTCTCCATTGTTGCTCTCAGTCTCTTTTCTAGTTTAGGAAGTTCACACCGTAGATCGGCGTTATCGCGGACGAGTTGTTTGTGAACTTTGGTTAGCTGGTCGAGGTTGTTTTCTAAGAAGGAGATTTTCTGCTTCTGGGCCAGTGAACCACCATCATCCTCGTCTTCAACAGACATAGACTTTTTGATCCTGGCTTGAAGATCTTGAACAAAGAGTTTGCGCAAGTTGTGAAGTGTCTGTAGCTCTTTGGCGACAGTCTCTTCGAGCCCTTTCAAATCCTTCCTTGCTTGCTCTCTCCTTTCGACAGCCAACCTTGAAAAAAAAATAAAATAAAAAAATTAAAAAAAAAACATTTAAAGAAAAAAATTGTTTTCTGCTCTGGCTATGCATGCAAACAAGCTTAGAACCTAGGACTCACATCAATTCTTGTAGCTTGTTGCTCTTCTCTTGTTCCTCCAACTTGAGTTTTTCATAATCAGCAAGGAGCTGTTGATGAGCCAATGTGTATTTTTGGTTCTCACTGTGAAATTAAACATTTTTAAGCAATTTAAGCTAGCAAAAAGCTCATTTCAATACAAATTTAACAAAAATGTATACATAATAAAAACAAATTCATACAATGAAAATATATTTCTACTAACTCTTTGACTATGTTAACACTGTCTTGTTTTTCAGCAATTTCATCTCTGAGCTGAGTGATTTGCTTCTGGTATGTCTCTCTAAGTTGGTCCATTTGCTGTTCAAAAGCAAGTCGCATGGTTGCCTCGTTCTTCTGTTCTTCCGCTTTTTCCTTACTGGAGGCTGCATGTACTTGTTCTAAAAAAAATTCTCATTAGTATTTTACTCAGCAAAAAAATTGCTCACGTGTACTACCTGCAGCCTTCATTTTAGCGCATTCTTCTCTGAGAGTGTCCAAGTGTTCTTCAAGAGTGCGTTTCTTGTTTTCAGTCTCCTTCATCGACTCCTGCAACGATTTCATTCTAGCTTCGTGTTGAGAAATCAGAAGCCGGCATTCAGCAAGGTCTTTCTCATACTCAGAAATCTAAAATTGCAATTTATTTATAATTCAAACGATTAATTACGATTCAAAAGGAACAATTAAAAATATAATAATTATGTACCTTTTTATTTGAATCAACCTGGTAAGTTTCAAGCCCTTGACACCGCTGCACTAAGTTCTTCACTTCCGACTTCATTTTAGAGATGTAAAGTCGAGCAACAGTAAATTCTTCTTCTATCTTGCCATTCGAATCAGATGAAATCTAGAGAATAAATTGGAAAAAATTGCATTATTGTCAAAAAATGAATTGTGCTAAATTTTAACAAAAAGAGAAGAGATAATTTTTGCAAGATTTATCTATTCTAGGAGTGGATGTAATTTACCTTAATTTCATTATCACCACCACCAATTGCCACACCGATTCCAGAAAGATCTTTCAGAAGATTTGTCAGCATTTCAGTTATTCTCTTTCTTTGGTGAGTATACATGTCCTTCAACTGCTGCAGTTCGGATGCCTTGTTGTTGAGAGCAGACTAGAAATAAAATAATAAAACACGTTTCAATATTTATCCACTTGTAAAATAATAATTATCAAATAAATCCTGATAATTTTTTTTCCTTTCAAATGTAATTACCTGTTTTGTAAGCAATTCTTCTGTCAAACTTTCATTCTCCTTGCTCTTCGTGTCTGCTTCTTGGCTCTTTTGATCATAATTCACAGCCAGCTCTTCTAAAGCTTGAAGCACCTCTTTGACTTCTTCCTTAGCACACTCATTCTCTTGTGTAATCCTGTTCATTTCTTGCTGGAGAAGTTCATAATCCCTTCTTGTCGAGGTTATCAACTGTAAAATAAATTTAAAAAATTGTTAACCTATTTTATTTATATTAAACTTTATAAAATATTTTTGAACTTCTGAGACTTTTTTGATTTATGAAATCCAGATGTTCTCGTAAAATACAAAAATTTCAGGTGTTGCGATATTTTTTAAGGGGGTGTGTAAATTGAAATTGTTCAAAACAGTACCTCTTCTTGTTCCATCATTTGTTCCTTAAGTTTCTCAATGTACTGAGACTGCTGGTTGATTTCCTCATCTTTGTCGTCCAGCTGAAGATACAACCTTTCCCGCTCTTCCTCAAGTTTCTGCCTTTCTTCATTACTAAGTGATCCAAGCATTATACTTGGGGAAGCAGGAACTGATAAAATATGATAATACAACTCATTAATACAGGAGCATTTTCAATTATTCAAGTAGGATGTTATTAATTACCTTGTTTTATTATTTCTGTGGTGGCAACAGGAGTGACTGCTTCAAGGGGTTCCTGGAAGTTAACCTGTTCTTCAGGATTTACAGTCTCACCTTGTCTCCACCTAACAAAAAACAAAAATTATTAAAATTTAATTAATTCATAATTGCTTAATGGTCATAATTGATTAATTGGAATTACAATTAGATAAGAATGTTATGTATGTACCTGGCAAGTTCAGTTTCTAGTTTTTCTAATTTGCCCTTCAGCCTACCGACCTTCTCTTTTTCTTTTTCATACCGACGCTTCCATTCCTCGGCTGTCAATTCCTCATTGACAGTAACAACATTCTTGATGGTCTTCGCTCTAAATTAAAACCGATAATGAAAGTCGGGAGAAAAACAAAGAGACACAAATGAATACTACCTTCGGCCAAAGTCTAGAGTACTCTTAGTTTCAGATTCATTGAAAGATGCAGGAGAGCAACAAATTATAATTGTTGTCCTGGCATTTCCGCCGAGTGATTCCTGAAGAATACGCGTGAGCTTGGAATCTCTGTATGGAATATGACTTTTATTTCCATCGGCCAATGCCGAAATGACGTTTCCGAGCGCAGAGAGTGATTTATTTATATTTTTTGCTTCGTCCAGTACAGTTCCTTCTGCACCGGTTTTAGATACCTGAAGGTTTTTTAAAAATTGGAATAAATCAAAGGAAATTATTTAAAAATTCAATATATTATCTTTGGTTTGGTCACTCACTTTTTCGCTACCAGCTAAATCTACAAGGTAAAGTTTGCCTGAAAGCTTTTTCTCATTTTCTAAATTTTCTTGTTTTACATTGATTAAGAATACACTATGACTTCTAGAACTGTGTTCATTCATATCTGAAAAACAATTAATTTGTTATTATTACACCTTATATAAGTTAATGTGAGACTTACTTGTTACGGCAATGTGCCTATTTGCTTTGCCTTCTTCAATAACTTCAAAGACTTCATCAGGGCTTGAAACAAATCTTTCCGTAGCACCTTTTACAAACGGAACCCTATTTTTATCTTCATGGACACTCAGATTGACTTTAGACACTGAAATAATAAAGAAAAAACATTAATCAAAACTGACGTATTTTGTTAAATATCGTAATATCTCACCGTCTAATAAATCTCTGATTTTGTCCATGTAGATTTCAAAATAGGAAACTTTAATGTGAAATTCGAGGTTTTCCTCCATTGCGTAGATGTGGTTAAAGATATCATTGACGATCCGAGGGATAATACCCTGTTTCATCTGATCACCGATAACTCCTTCCATCGTATGTGTTTTACCAGACGATGTCTGGCCGTAAGCGAATATTGTCCCATTGTACCCACAAAGTACATCTAGAAGTTATTTCAATCGTTAAATAAATGCTGGAGAGGAAGGGGGAAAAATAAAAAATAATTACCCAAGACAATAGATTTGGCTGCTTCATTGTATACTTTCTCTTGAGAAGCATTCGGTTTGAAGACTTTGTCAAATAAATAGACCTTTCCCTGCAAATAAACAACATATAATATTAATACTTTTACAAATAAATTGTAATAAGTTATTGGTAGTTATATTAAGTAAGAAAAAGAAAATTGATTGACTAGAAAAATTGTTTAATTATTTTAGTTGTAAATAAAATTTGCTCATCCTAACAAAGCTATGGTATAGAAATTTGTTGGAAATGATGAAATGCAAAAAAGCATATGACTGACAAACAAATAGAATAGGAGGATCAGGATGATCAGATCTTAATCACCTACAGCCTCTAATTTTATTTTGTCACATCTCTCTTCCTTTTACTTATTTTACACTCGTCTCCACCCTCTCTTACTCTTTCTCTCTTACTTATTTTACACTTGCTTTTTCTTCTTCACTTTCTACTTGCTCTCTTTCTCTTTTACTTAGTAATTATTACCTATTACCTAATCCCCTAGCAATCTCTCTCTCTCTCTCTCTCCCTCCCTCTCTCTCTCCCCCTCCCTCT
>CM077106.1:20047678-20058321 GCA_039619505.1 Cimex hemipterus | reverse complement strand
TCTCTCTCTCTCTCTCTCTCTCTCTCTCTCTCTCTCTCTCTCATTTTTTACTTCTATTCTATTTCTAATTATATTCCACTCCCACTCTCTCTCTTTATTTGCATTTTCCCCCACTCTTTTGTTTTTACATGCTCTCTCTCTCTCCCTATTAAATTTTTTACTTGCATTATCTCTCCCACTCTCTTATTTTTTACTTTCTCTATCTCTCTCTTTCTTATATTTTTTATTTGGATTGCCTCCCACTCTCTTATTTTTTACTTTCTCTCTCTCTCTCTCTCTCTCACACACACACACACACACACACGCACACACGCGCACGCACGCACGCACGCACGCACGCACACACACACACACACTTTGCTTGCATTATCTTCCACTCTCTTGTTTTTTACTTGCTCTATCTTTCTCACTCACTCACTCACTCTCTCTCTCTCTCTCTCTCTCTCTCTCTCTCTCTCTCTCTCTCTCTCATATTTTATGCTTGTATTCTATCCCACTCATTTTCTTATTGTTTACTTGCTCTCTTATACCTTCTTTTTTAACTTTTTATCTCATCTTGTCTCATTTTACTGCCTTAAAAAAATGTTTTGCCACTCTCGCTCTTTCTCTGCTGGGTGTTTCTTATAATCTCATCTAAATAGAATAATGTAACGAGTTAATCAAACATCAAAGCATGATCAATAATTTTCGTCAGTCTAAAACCACCCCAATGAAGAATTTTAAAACTCAACCTACCACAGATCCAATCTAGGAAGGACTAGGAATTCAATTAATTTCGACTTTTATTTAGGGTAGCTTTATAATGGGGTGGGGTGGGGGTTTGAAAGTTATTCAAGCAATAAGCACTTTTTTTGTTGGGGCAATAATTTCTACCCAAGAGGGGACGACTTAACTTCCCAGCTCTTCCACCCCTGACCTCTTGGGTTGCCCTATTCTCCGGTTTCCCCCACGTACACATTTCGTACATGTAAAAACTGTCCTTTTAAACATTAAACGATTGTTCGTTTGACTGTCAAGTGGTTACTTCACAAAGTTGAATTGGATAATTTGTTGGCGTGGAAATAATTTTTTTATACTTTTTGAAAATTAATTCAGCTAGGTCGACGACAAATAGTGCAAATGAAAGGAGAATGCAAATTGGTACTAGTTTCAGACAAAGGAAGGATGCGAATATTACATGAGAGAAGGTAGGTATGGAGGTCAAAAGGTCTCATCCAATGAATCATCAGCGTCGGCTTCATATTCATTAGAAACGAGTGTAGCAGCAAGTGCACCTGCCTGGTTGCTTTTCCATGTTCCCGGCATTTAATCCGAGCATTCCAATCCAAGAATTGTACGGTTAAAAGGATTTGCTTGAGTGGATGAGCTTGCTGAATTCTTCCCACTTGCTTATTTTCTATTTTTTTTATCTTTAGACGTTTGGTCGATCTCAATTCCATCCGGCGAAATGTCAGACGCCTCGTTTGGTCAAAAGGGAAAAGGTCAATAACGATTTAAAAAACACTAAACGAACATAGAACTTTTAATCACGCATTACTACTGTTTGTCTAAGTTGGCAATGTCTTTAGACAACATAAACGTGAATACCATTTCAAGTTCATTTAAATGACAATTAAACATGAACGAAAGCTTCCTACGGCTTTGCAACATTGAACAAAGAAAAAGTGCCTAAGTAGTTACAAGGGGAAAAAAGAATCATTAAAAATTGCAAATTAAACCCATCTATTAAAATCATTCGTCATACTTAGTTTCAAAACATTTCATTGAAGTAAACTTTTTTATTTTCAAACTTTATTGCTTGAAAGAACTCATCTCGAATATTTTCACTGGGTTTTGCTATAACTGAAAACAAACTAGATTAAAGGGGATTAACTCTAAAAAAGTTTTAAATAAAATATGGGAGCATTTTCCTCAAGACTCGTTCTAAAATATTTAAAAAATAAACCATCAATGTGGTTTAGTTGAAAGTATGAATGGAATTAAAGAGAGAAAAAAATCTGGTGAAAACAGGGAAATGTCGGATCTACATATGTCACGGATATGGTGAAAGAACAGGAAATTGTCGGATGATAAATCACAGATCTGGAGAAAAAATAGGGACATGTCATAGATCATATTCATGTATCAGACAAGGGGGGTATCTTCTGCCCAAAAACAAATAAATTTCTGATCAGACTTGATGCTTCATCTGAAAACGGGCAATGTAACATATTGGGTGAAAAACAGGAAATCTCGGACTATAAGTAATGTAGCTGTAGAAAAACAAAGCAACTTCTACATAAACGTCATGTTACATACGAAAAAAAGGGAAATGTCGGATTGGGAGAAAAAACAGGAAATATCGGATCTACATATGTCACGGATCTAGTGAAAAAAGAAAACAACGGATGATACGTCACGGTTATGGAGGAAAAACAGGGATATGTCACATCTCATACTTGACGGATCTGGGGGAGGGGAATTTTTTTTCTGATGAATGAAAAAACTTTCTGATCAGACGTGATGCTTCAACTGAATGACAGGAAATGTCGGAACATATCTAACGAATCTGGTGAAAAAACAGGAAATTTTGGATCATACTTCATGGATCTGTTGAAAACTTGAGAAATATCGGACTATAGGTCATGTAACTGTAGAAAAACAAAGGAACTACTCATTAAACCTCATGCTACATATGAAAACAAGGAAAATGTCGGATTTGGAGAAAAAAAAGAAATGTCGGATCTACATAGGCTACAGATCTGGTGAAAAACAGGAAATCTCGGATTGTACTTTATGGAATTGTTGAAAACATGAAAAATATCGTCATACAGCTCTACAAAAACAAGGGAACTTCACATTAAACGTCATGTTACCTTTTAAAAAAATGGAAATGTCGTATCTGGAGAAAAAAACAAAACAAAAAAGCAGGAAGTATCGGATTCGTACGTTATGGATCTAGCGAAAACATGGGAAATATCGGACAAGAAGTCACGTACTAATAGAAAAGCAAATTAATTTTTGATCAGACGTCATTTTTCATCTGAAAACAAAGGAAATGTCGGACCGTACACCATATATCTGGTGAAAACATGAGAAATATCCGACTATAAGCCTCGTACCTGTGGGAAAAACAAGGGAAAATCAGACGTGATGCTTCATAGGAGAAAATGGGGAAATGTCGGAACATAGGTGCTATGTAATACATACAATGATATTTCTTGTCCTTTTGTTTTCAATTTGGCCAGAACTTCACCGAGTTACATTGTGGGAGACCACAATAGCGGCCTGCTCGTTAGTCCAACCAGTTTCATACCGGCCTCAGATTATATTTCATGGCAAGCTGTCTGAAATATTTCATTAAGTAACTGTGTTGTGGCGTCGGAAAGACATTTGAAACTGTTCCGTAGGCAGAACTTACTCAGACAAAATAATACGCTGAGACGATATGAAGATAAACCGTCGGAGACTAACTTTATTGAAACGAAACCACACACCTTGCTGGATCGATTTTTACGAAGTTGGCTGGAATGAGGGCTGAATTTGAAGCTTAAAGTAGCTTAGAAGCTTACGACTTCAAGTTGAGCCGGTGTGATGGCTTCTTTTTTGCAAATAACACGTCTTGATAATACCGGTGGAAAAGAAAATTCATGATGGACTTGGCTAAATTGCAAATATATTTCAATTTTAATTTTAAAACCAGTTCATTATTTTAGGTAGAAAAAATATAACTCTGACTGAAATACTACATAAAAGTACTCTAACACGAGCTATTAATCTCATTACCAGTTGCTGAGGGAAAGAGAGATAAATTAGGGCAACTAAAAGTCAGAGAAGATTCAAGTTAGGGAAATTGTAAATCAGTATTAATGAGAAACACCCCAGTCCGTAAGACGGATTATTCAAATACAAACTTAAGCTTAAAAAAGCTTATAGTTCCAAGTATGCTGGAGAGATAGATTTGTCACTGCTGACCTCATGTTTTATTTGGCAACAGCAACCAGAAAGAAGCTAAACAAAGAAGAAATTAAGCCTTACAATTCTTCAGACTAGAATTGGGGTTAAAAAGAAGTTTAAAAATGTTTGGCTAGACTTGTGAGCCACCGGTATAATTTTGAATGGACTCCAGGAGAATTATTTCCAACGACTTTTATCTCCCAGTGAATTCCAGCCTCAGCGGGAAACGAAATATGAATAGAACGAGTTCGAAAATCTGCTTACCAAATTTTCTTCAATGCCGCATGGGCTTACAACATATTCGGTTTTATCACCCCCTTTTTCCTTTGTGTCTTTTGGCCATCGGCCTATCTATCCTGTACAAACGGAATGTGCACTTTCATAACAAACTGTTCGTTCAAACGTGCCAAAATATCACGGGATAACTGGAATAAGTACGACTGCCAATAATCGAATCTTACAGGCCTTTAAATTATTAGTTTGAAATGAGCGGAAGGCGCCAGGTTTTTGTAGCTTGGTAACTTACAACAAACTTAGCCTGGTTGGCCCTATACCAAATTGCCCGTGTTTGCAGAGAGGTTTTTCAAGTCCTCACTCACACGACCAACTAGAAAACTAAATGACAATTGTAGATTAAAATTAAAACCCTCTGAAGGCGTTTCTCGATTACACTGGGATTGTCATCATGATGATGGCATAACGTGAAACGCGTCGTAAGAGGGGATAATAATGATCAAACTGCTGACAATGGTCGACGACTGTATTCTATTTAGACAGTTTCACGCTGAGGCTGAATTCCTGGCATGATAAAAATGGTCGGAAATTGTTATCTTCCTCCGACATATAATCAAATGGAAGAATGGCCAGTGGCTGACAAAATGTTACAGTACAACTTATTGATTTTCTTGGTCGGCTATTACCAAGTACCATGATTCTATACAACAGATCTAACCATCAGTCGTTAAACACTTGAGAACTAAATTTCTTTGATATATTTACTGTTTATTTTATACGTTATTTTCCTAATATGTATTGTTTTGGTTGATTTTTGAAGATACTTGCGATTTAAGCCAATGCTAAAAATATTGTTCCGAACTACTGAAGGTAAGGGAAGCCTCGTTATTCATGCAGGAAGCCGAAAAAATGCGTCCTTCA
This sequence comes from Cimex hemipterus, assembly GCA_039619505.1. Lineage (NCBI taxonomy): Eukaryota > Metazoa > Arthropoda > Insecta > Hemiptera > Cimicidae > Cimex > Cimex hemipterus. The sequence continues at coordinate 20,053,230 of CM077106.1, read as the reverse complement.
AAAATCAAAATTCACACTAGCATTTTTGGGTTTCAACCTTTAAGAACAAATTTGGTTCCGCGTCTGTCAGTGGTCAATTCCTTGGAACCGGCAAATCTCCGAAAGCATGAGAGAATTTTTATGAAATTTCATAAACTGTGCGGGGTGGCTTTTAGTCTGTCCCCTAGGATTTTATTCCGAACGGATTGACATTATGCGCACGCACATGAACAAAAAGCTGTAATACCTAGGCAGACCTTTATTTTTTCCACAAGCGAAGACAAAAACACAATTCATGACCATTTCGCCATGGCATTTTGTACTTAATTGATCGATTTTAACCATTAAATTTTTTTTTAAATTCCAGAAATACAAATAGTATCGGTTTATTTGCGTGATATCAATATACATACAGGCAAAAATTTCTACCGGATTGATTTTTTTTCATTTTCTCGATAAAAGAAAATTGTGACCACTATTTGTCTCATTGTTTTTACCAATACATATTGTTTATGCTATGTTTTAAATTAGGAATATCAATTAGAGGTAAGCACAATTTTTAATACAAAACAACAAGGATAAAGGATTTTTCAATGTTTGCTTTTTACGTAATTTAAAATGTTTATGCAGTCTCATTTGAATCCTGAAGCAATAAACTGTTTAATTTTCATCTTTGTTTTCTTCATTTCAATTTTTAAACTTGAAAATGCCAATTAGTGCTAGGACGCGCGTGGTGTGGTACTTATCCACGTGAGGACCCAGAATTGACCAGAAGCACGGCTCCCATTTGTCAAGAACACAGCCATTTGTCTTTGGACGAGTTTTCTGTTGCAGTTACAGATAAGTGTAGATTTCCTCTAGGATCTCCAGAGAAGGCGAAATGACAAGTACGAAGCTTGTAATTTTTTCGAGAGCTAAACTTTTCAACATAGCTCAGTGTGAGAGGAATTGCAACGGAGAGTCGCACAAAATTGGTTGGTGTTCGTGGAGAGTCTTTGTCGACGACTCGCTATGTGGATGATATTTTTGAACGTCACGCGTTTCCTATTCTCGATGACATCAGCTACAATCCTATTCAAATGGACGATAATGCACATGTCGCTTGCATATTACAAACATACCTTCAACAGAATAACATCAGGGTCTTACCCTGCCCAACCCGTTTTCCAGACTTGAACCCATCGAAAAGTTTGGAATAAGCCCAAAGCAGAAGAAAACCACGTCCATCATTTCCTGATACATTCCACGATCTTGAAAGGACTTTTGATGAAGAATGGGCTAACTTCCAGCAAAGAGATATCCAGACTAGCAAGTATGCCGAGGCGTCTTCGAGATGTAATTAAGGCAAGAGGAGGAAATACGCGATATTGAAATGTTAATTAAAACAAATTTTATCTGTCCATTTTTTAAAATCATTTTCCTTAGCAATTTACAATATATATTTGAATGAATTTTTTCCCCTGTCAATGTATAATTTCTGAGCATTTCTATCTTTTGTATATTCCCCTGTAGTGTCTTCACCCTTCTTGAAAGAGGAACAATATTCGTATTTTAAGGCTAGACTCCGGCTTGCGTCATTGACGGAAAGACAGGAGGGATTGCAGATGATTCATTCTCTCTGTGGGCTGCGAATTCCTCATTCGGATCGAACCGGTGAACGAAGTACATAGCCCCGTCAAACATTAATGTCCATTTTAACATTTCGTGTCCTAAGGCAATGTATAAAAGGGGCGAGCTTCGCAACGATTACCGAACATCAATAAACGATTAAAGTAGGGCTACTTAATCCAAAAAGTATTACAGAAAACTATACACAAAAAAATTTAATAAACGAAGATTTACTATGAACCTAGAGACCTACAATAGAGAAAACCAACTTAACCCTTATTCCTTATAAAATATTAAACAATGGAAAAACTGCGTCAGCAATCTCTCGTCTCTGTTGGAACGTTTCAATTTAATATTTCAACTATAAAAGGGGGAAAAAATCAATCCTGGGTAAATTTATCACCATTTCCCACCTTAATATGTAATAAGTTAGTCGGATGGAAGCAGTAGCGGTTTAGGCGAGTGCATTGATCTTGCATTGTTTTACCGCTTCCTCCACCTTCGCAGCCAAGTCTGTGCAAAATTAATTTCATTCTGAGCCAACGACCTGAAGGATAAAAAAAATATCACGCTTAGAAGCACCTTTTATATTTATTTTCACTGTTACTGCTGGGTGGTGCCCAATGCGTTGCTTTTAAAATCGAGAATGGTTATAATGAAAAGATTACACGGTGAGGTTAGTCGATAATAATATGTAAAATTTTATAATGGCATACAAAAAAAAATCATAAAACCATGGATGAATAAGTTCGATTAGACTACTCTAGATAAGAATGTACATTACAATGAGCAATGGAGAATTTGAAGTGGCTTGGTTTATCATAACTGGCATGTCAAAAACCTACTTTTTTTGAATTTGAAGTTGTTAACTTAAACAAGAGCAATTGATAAACGTCACCGATCAGCTCGAAAATGAAAATTTATCACGGGTCAAGGGTATGCCGAACCACTCATTACACCTAAAGAAAACAACGGACCATACTTCAAAAATCTACTAAAATATTGAGAAAACTAGTTGAGGGTGTCAGCTAAAAACCCGGATAAAGTTGAAGCATACGTCACATAACAGCTGAAAACAAGAGAAGTTTGGGATCAAGGAATCTACTAAAGTACAATGGGTTGTAACAACTTCAATTATCTGACAGGGGGCAGGTAAAAAACAGAAGAAATGTGGACCATACGTCGCAGATATGCTAAAATTCACAAAGTTATATGACATGTTGTAGAACTAACGTCAAGGATCTGCTAAAATACTAAAGTAATGAACAATTGTACCAACTCAAAACAAGGATAATATCGAACTATAGGCCATCTGTTAAAATACAAAAGTAATCTCCAATAATTTGACAAAGGTTAGATTACTAACAAGAGACATGTCGACCATATGTCACAGATGTCTATATACAAAGGTTATATTACTCTACTTACTGTGTATATATGGTCAACCAACGTGAGGTTAGTGTTAACATTACCCTTATTTACAACTTCCCCATGACATACATATATATATATTATATAGTTATATTATATAGTTGTAAATAAGGGTAATGTTAACACTAACCTCACGTTGGTTGACCATAGATCAGGGAGCAGCTTGGAACAAGAGAAATTTCGGACTATACGTAAAGGATCTGCTAAAGGCTATCTTCAATTATTTGACAGGAGTTAGGTGAAAAAAGGGAAATGTGGACCATAATTGACCAACGCCACGGATTTAATGTAATATAAAGTAATCTCAGATTTACAGACAAAATACGGAACTGGTGAAAAATAAGGAAATGCTGAGCTGTCGAGAAACGAGAAATCTCGAATCTTCATACCTGAGATAATTGCATACCTTATTAATTAATCTCTATATATAAACCTTTCGTAAAAATGTTAATATTCATCCATTCGTGCTTTTAACAAAATAACAAAATGAATGATCTTGACTCAATGTTTCATAAATGTAAAAATAACGATTACAAGGAAAAACGTCATTGGGGCAGACTTAAAGAAAGTTTGGAAAGCCAGTCGTAGCTTGATTAGGTGCCTCACTAGTTAAAAGTCAGAAATATTTGATGTGGTCTTTTATAAAGCTATGACAGATCACTCAAACGACTAATGGCAGTGAGTGTATGAAAAACGGATCTTGTACGGTTACACGGACAGTTCTGAATTTTCTTTTAATTGAGGATTTCATCAGGATCGGCGAGATTTCCCTTCTTTTTTTAACGACACAACCGCTTTCTGTGAGCGAGAAACGACCAATTCCGCCAAAAGCTCGTTTCAAATAAATAAACGGATAGAAATCGAATCAAGAGTCCTCCATGACAATTCAATGTGTATTTTGTCATCAGTGACGAGGCAAAAATCTGAGTTGAACTTAAAATTGAACAGGACGGTGTCCTCCGATTCCATCTATTACGTTATAATTAAAAAGTAAAAACGAAAAATTCAGTTAAAAGCTTTTGTAATTAAAACTTAAATGTCAACAAACGAATTAAAGATATTTTTAATGAAATGCCTAAAAGCTTTGGGGGGGAAGGACAATTTAAACGGAAAACAGAATTTTGATCAATGTAATGTGATTTACACCAATGTAACACTTTGATGTTCAGACGACACGTCGACTTATATTATCTAAAAGACTAAGTTAACATAAAATTGATAATTTGTAGGAATATGAAGCTTACAAAATTATTTTTGTGATGAAAGGATAGAGGAAGAAACTAGGTCTACACCCCGAGCCAAGATGGAAGTAGGTGATGTGCTCCGAGTAGGCTGGCTGCACAAGGTTATTGGCAGAGGGGGAAGTTACACGATTTGCAAAGTTCTACATGTTCGTTTATTCACTTTCCCATAAATAACACGGCTGATTATTGGAAGCATACTTTTCACTTGGTATCTCTTATATTTCCGGAAATTTACGTTTAGCCCATTTTCAATTTGTTCTCAGCGGATGATTACGAGATTTAATTTCCAGCCCGTAAGAGAAATCTGTTCTGGAATGTACATAAATTAAGTAGTTTAATATTTTTAATTGCGCGAACTGCATGGGCTGCTTTCGATCGGCTCCGTTAATTGAAGCCATATCGCCATAGCCGGATGAACGGCTCCACACGAGGTTTGTGGCATTTAAAACTCACTTTTAGACATGATGGCAACTTTTATATTTGGCTTAGAATAATTCAGTCAATGGCGTAGGATGGGCAACGAATATATGTCGGCTTTATTCGGAACAAACGTCAACGTGGTAAATCTAATTTTGCGGCCGACGCCAGGGTAGTCACATTTATTTCGACCATCTTTTCATTCGTTACAAGGCCACTTTAAAAGTAAAATGTCAATAAAACCACACAACTGTAGAAATTCCTTATAGTCTAATAATACAAAAATCCATCTTTAATCAATTATTCCATCATATATCCAACAGATCAATTCAAAACATCAAACAAACTCTAAATTGTTTACTTATATGTCCAGATTTTTCGTCATTTTTCTAAATTATTGCTTAAAAACAAAAAACAAGTAGAAAATTGTTTTCAAAAACTCCCTATGTGAATTAAACTCTTACCACAATCACATTTAGAATAACGCAGTTGGATAATATCGTTGAGTATTTCACTGATAAAGTCAAAACTTCAGAATGCAATTGAATTTACTTCTTTCTTCTTACATTCAATCTTCCCCCGTGCTGGAACAACTCCGTAACAATCTAATAAGAAGATAATGTTTAAGTATTTGCAAGCCTTAAAAAAGTCCTACATAAGATGGTTTCAAATATTTAGGTCAAGTACGAGAAATTTGCAATAAGATAAATGATAAATCCAGTGACAATAGTAAAATGTTAAGTTTTAACATGAAGTAAAGGTAAGTAGGCGTATACGATACGTAGATAAAGTAATAGTTAGAGGAGACAGGGAGAGAGAAGAGAAGAGAGAGAGAGAGAGAGAGAGAGAGAGAGAGAGAGAGAGAGAGAGAGA
>CM077106.1:20023804-20047668 GCA_039619505.1 Cimex hemipterus | reverse complement strand
AGAGAGAGAGAGAGAGAGAGAGAGAGAGAGAGAGAGAGAGAGAGAGACGTTTGCTTAATTCTCTGCCGGTGACATTCCAGTAATGAATTTCCGGTGCTTTTGGCTTAAAAATCTACTTAAAACGCCCATTTACCCGTACAAATCTAGTCAACCGTCCGACCTGCGCCAAGAGTTGGCGAATTTCTGGGGAACAGATGTTATGCAAATTTCTGAATCGGACCAATCCCACACTCCCCATCCATTTCGAAATAACAGGATATTATCATCATATAAACACATTTCTACAAATTTCTGAGGTCGTTGAAAAACCACACGCATCTTTGATCATATATCATATAGATACTAAAAATATTTCTTGTTAAGGTTATACTGTGAAATGGGGGAATCAGCAAAAGTGGGAAAAAATTGAGATCTAATATACTAAAATACAGAGAAAATATATATTTTATTGGAAAAAGGGAAATAAATATCTGATGTGACATAGATCTGGCTAAATACAAAGGGAATAATTGATTTTACGTCATATAGCTAATAAAATTTATATTATATTTTATAATATCTATTATATATACAATAAATTCTCTGATTTTCGAAAAAGAGTCTATGAAAACAAGGGAAATACCTAACCTTACATCGTAAATCTGCTAAAATACTAGTAAATATCTGGTAATAAAAGATCTAATGAAAAGAAAAAAAAAAAAAAAAAAAAAGAAAAGGGAAAGGTACTAGAACGGTCGTGACATAAATCTGCTAAAATACCGAGGGTATCTGAACTAACGTCAAAAGTTATTACGTCATGGATCTGGTGAAACGTATATGACGTTGATTTCCAAAGGGGAAAAATATTTGATATTTAAGGGGATCTGCTAAAACACGATAAGGAATTTGAAATGACGTTGTGGGTTAACAGAAATGAAATCTGTTTTTATTTCAAAAATCTATTGAAAAATCATAAAATGCATAACTACTGTCACTGAATACACAGCTATTATTTCATAGATCTGCTTATATATATGAAGTAAATCTTTGATTTTATTTCAAAAATCTGCTAGAAAACAATACATGAATTACAAATAAATGGAAAGGTCCTGAATAAGTAAAATATCAGATCTTATGACACAGATATGTTTAAAAGGAAAGAAGTTTTGCATTTACATCAATGATCTGCTGAAAAACCTCTTGGCATGCAACACGGATCGTTTGGAAGGAGGAGAAAAAAGGATGTACACAATCCAGCATGGCTCAGGTGAAAAACGAAGGCAATCTCGGATCATCGGATCTGAAACTGCTTGATAAAAATTCATTGTTACGACTTTTCTGACTGAGGTCGTGAATACACCGATTTTACCGAGTACGATAAACTCACCAATCAACGACAGTCCTATCCTGAGATCGAATTACTGGGAAAAATCTGCCGATTTTTCAGTGAAAAAATTTTCTCTTGTTTTATTTGGCATAACAGGTTGTTATTAAACTTTTGCCACCGAAGCTTCTATTGAAGTCAATTTGGTAAAAATACATATAAGAAAAAGTCTCCAACATTGCAGTTTATCACGATGCTGTTTATCATACTCGACCGTATCTCCATTGTTCGAAATTCGGGGTCGAGTAGGACAATTGAAATAATTACACGAGCTGTTGAAAAACTGATGGAGAATCGACATATTCAAACAACCTCCAGGGTTAATTAAATTAACGTAAGTATAGCCCACTTTCGATTGGAAAAATTGAAAAAATAAAACAAATAAAGGGTCGCCAAGATTCAAAACTAACGGAAAAGGCAATTGGGTGAGAAACTAAGCTTTACATAGGCCACTATTAACTTTGTGCTGAATAACCAGAGGTCGACAGCAGTCAAGAAAATGAGTCAAATGAGTAAAATAAGAGTAGGGCAGTTATCAATGAATGCAAATAGGTCATTACAAACCGCACAAGTTCAAACTTAAGGTCTTATTCCTCATCGATAGTTGATCTAGGATGAAAACAATTTCGATTATTACATAAAACATGTCATGATTTCAAGGAGGGTCGTTGAGTGTATAACAAAATGGGAAATGCTGAAGGGTTGTCGGATCTTTTCCCCTTTGACTGATCGATAAAACCAAAGCGCACATGTCCTAAAACTACATAAATTTATTAAATCTATCAGGTAATAAAACATCATTAGCCATTACTGTCTGGAAATACCGTTTTTATATACAAGGGAAATTAATTAAGTATATAAAAACAATCTTACAGGATGTTTTCTGAAAATTTTTCCTGTATTATTTACATCCGCCCATTCCAACGATACTATGGTGTAATTTAGAAAGTGTGAATCTAGTCCATTACAAATTTATAAAAACGACCAGACAGGACTTATATGAAGCCTAAATATACATTCAACAAAAGTAAATTGTGACCATCCTGGATTATTTCTACTCTATGAAAATTTTCCAAACGGGTAATAAATGCGCCACTTAATTAGATGTGAATATGTTAAAACCAACTTTCCAAGTGTCAATTAGCTTTAAAAATAAAGGTTACAAGTATAATAAGAGAGAAGAGCACCTTTTGTTGGACAGCCTAACTTACGCTGTTGACATCCAGTCTTGTTTACAAGTCTGTAATAAGTATTAATCAATACAGCTGTCCATTTTGTACTATAATTTGATGTCAAGGATTTTAATATTCATTGGAAGTTTATTCAAAAGTTTGATCAATTATAATCTCACATTGAAAGGGGTATAAATATTTAAAACTTGGCAGTGATACAATTATTTTCATTCTGTCCTATCCTGATGGTTAAAACGGATTTTGATCAAATAGAAAATTTCGTTTTCTCGCGTTCAAGGGTCAATATTTTACTTTCTTTTTAGGTTTCTAGTTTATTTATTAGATACTTTTACATATATTTCGTACAAAGTGAATACAAGGGGTAATGTCTAGGACATTTTACATCCTTGTGGCAGAGGGCTTAAGTATATTTACAATATTTGCAGATTTGGGCCTAGAGAAATAAAAAAGGTGGTTTTTAGGCAAGACATGTAACAAAAAGTGGGAAAATATGGTGGATAGTAAATTTTATTAAAACCGTAAGTGTACTGTTCGAACGAACGGGTAAAAAGTCTTACGTTCAACCATAACTGTTGCATTTCCCACGTAAAAAAAAAAAAAAAACACCTGGGAAACGGAATATATCAATCTGACGCGACCCGATAGGCTTTTATAGCCAAGAAAAAGATAAACGAACAAAGAGCCCACTGGCACAACATATATTACAAAGGGATAAAAATGTAAACCCGTAGGTAGGTAAAATAAAAGGAAAAACAACTTGCGTGATAATTTGCTGAATGTTACAGAACTATTTAAGAGGGAAATGAGTGGGATTTACTGGATGATGAAATAGCCCAGAGTTAAAAACATAAAATTTGCATATTTGGAACTGTCAAACGCACGAGTGTTTTATATGATTTACTCGAAGAATAATTAGAACGTTTAGAAATCATGTTCGATATACAAATAGTTAATTTATAGGACTGTTAGGATGTTCCACTGTACTTGGTCCTATCTTTCTAATTTAATGGAATGATATATCTTCTGATGGCAACTTAATGAGAACAGGATTGCTGATGATATCTCTGTTGAATGTTTAAGCGATTCAAAAATATGCAAAAACATATGCAAACCGACGTGGAAAGTATTAGCCAAAAATCTTTGGCTAATATATTTACTCATAAACTCTCACTGTTGTAGGAGATGTTCACATTTGTTAACTTTGTAAATTAAACTCCTCATAAAAGACTCTAATTCCAGGGAAGCTTGACAAAGGAACTGTGTTTCCATGTTTTCCAAATCTTTTAATCCCTCATTTTAACATAAATAATATAATCTATCTTGAACATCTAAATTTGTTCGTTCACCATATATAAATGAGCTGTAGGTTTTTCCTTGGGGGGGGGGGGTGTTAAAAGCTCAAGATTGTATAAATAAAGTACTTTTAAAAATATTTTTATTCGCGATCTATCCCATATACTAACAACACTAAGGCCAGTGCTGCACCCAGAAGACGCATTCCATGAGAAACCAGTCAATGCTGGGCACAAAGTGTGAGGGATTAAGGGACTTCTCAGGATGGGACTGAAGGAATAGAACTGGGCGGCACAAAGTGTGAGAGGTTGGTGTGAAACCTTTTAAATCGGGAACGTTCGTTAACAAAAGGAATGTTGTCGTGTAGATAGTGAGGATAGTTACTATCTGCCTGAGGTTTTTCATTGGAACGATTTGATGTGCTGGGTGTTGGATGGTTTGGCAGAACTCTACAATTCCACTCCTTATGTCCAATTTGGTCGCTGTAATAAGGTCCACTTACTTTTGACGGTCAAAACAGATTTCGGTCTTAAAAGTCTTCGGAACTGTCCAGGTCTTATGGTAAGTTGTCTCTTAAATGTTTGCGGGAATTCACCGACTGTCTGCTGTCTGGATGTAGCTCTAAGTATGCAACTTGAAAGGAAGTCTATCTTTGTTGTTGATGTACAGTGTAGAGGGGGGGGGTAAAACTTTTCAAAGGGGGGTTTGGGAAAGGGTTTTCAATGTGAACATGAGCGTGTATTTCTACTTTCAGTCTTATCCTCCACTTTTTGGACCAATCCTGGGGGGTCCTTAGGATACACAAAGTGTTCTTGGATATGGGATGTAGTTTCGATAGGATTCGATTTGGAGGATAAAGTGCGGTATTGTCCAAATATATAATTATGATAGAATGGGGGGGGGAGATAAAAAGAACTTTAAAATTGATGTTTTATCATACAATTTAAACGAAGTTGTTATTTTTATTAGGTAAATACTTTGGGTGTAAGTACTACATTTGTAGTTAAAATTTATTATACCCCTCATACAATCTAGTCGTATATTCGATGCAGGTTGGTGCTCATGCATAGATCATTATTACTCAGAAAGTTTTTTTAAAATGAAATTTTAGATTATACTTGACCAATTTGTTATTTATAAAATCTCATCTTTCTATTATCTATTTATTATTTAAACCAAAGGAGACATTAAAAAACCTTATATAATTTAAGAAATCTGCAAATCCAATTATTTTCAATTTCAAATCCACCCTCTGGTTGTTACTTTTCTTTATTTAAGTCCCATAATGTGGCAAAAGCTCTGCTAATAAATTCAACTGCCTTATATATAGTTAATTATATTCCTGGCTCTTATCTATCATGAAATAAATTAGCTGTAGTAAAGACTAAAATGATTAAAACTGCGAGATTAAATTTAACCCTAGCTTATCACAAGAGATTTCTCCCAAATGTGTCTAACTGTAAAAAACAAAAGTTTTTAACTGTAACACCTTCGACCTCAACAAAATACAGTTTGCTAAGTATATTCTGTAATGTAGGCTAGTCGAATGTGTGAACATCTTCAACTAGTACCCGGCCAGCTCTTAAATTATTTTTAATTAGGCACGTGTTTTTAGTGTGATGACCCTGGATCAACGAGGAGGCGTCTGTTGTAACTCGGGGCAATTTTTCACAAGATAGATTTGGTTGTTGAAACTACAGTGAAATGTGGCCTTTCATCGGTGCTGTCGTTCAAATGTTTTTATAAGAATGGTGGTCAACGAGAGAGCAGGTTTTTCGTTTCTTTCTCGTCGTCACCAGGCAGAACTGGAGCATCCGACGCGGATCATTAGCACGATTAGGCATATTGACGTTGGATAGTGTGACGTTAGAATTTTTTTTTTTACCAGCCTCCTTTATTGTAGACGGTAAAATAGGTTTTTCTAGCACCATCTGCGATATAAGAGTAAATTTAAAACTAATACGATACCTAGGATCTACTAGTTAGAAAAAAGTAGAACCCATTTCTTGTAAATCCTATTCAAAAGCAATCAATTGATAAGAATGTCAGTTTTGTCAAACGTACTTAATGCAAGATAATTGCGGCATTAATACTTTGTATTACACTACGCCAAACAGACTTACTTTTAATCTTTATGCCTTTATAGGCAAAAAACATTGTCTATATTAGGAAAAAGTGCAATAATGCAGATTATAATTTAATGATTTTAAAAGGAGAGGACAAACAAAGGTGTTTTCGTTTATTCTGCGCTATTTAAAGTCAAATAAAACAACAGACAAGGTTACAAAATGAAATTGAGAACAGTCTTATTAAAAGAAATCCTTATTAAAACTTAATACTGTCAAGACAAAACCTTTTAGCCCCATGCTGAACAACTGGCACAGAGTCTAAGGTGGAAAAGTCACGATAGGCAAACGCTAGAAGGGAAATACAAAGTTCATGTACGAGAATAATCTTAATATGACATGAATATATCGGATTTCTCAGGGGATCGGGATGGGCTAAAGCTCGTTCCAGGAAAACAGGATGATCCTGTGTGCACGAAGGGAAAAGTCGAGAAAAAACTGTTTAGAAATAAATGCAGACGCCATAAAAAAGGGGAAACGGATAAAGGACGTTTGCATTAACGTTGGCGGAAAGAAAAAGGCAAATCAATGTTCAATGTTCTATTTATAATGAGCCGGTGAAACTTTCATAGCCGACTATTCCCCTGCAACACTGCAATAATTTTACTATAGTACTGCTGTTTGGACAAAGAAGGGAAGACGGGTAGAGGGAGGATGAAATTATCAACTACAGACCACAATTTCTAAGTTGTAAAACCGAGAGTCCTAAGTTTTGGGGTGAACGTCTTAACCAGAGAATTTCTGTTGGTCGAGAAAGGCTAGACCAATACAGTAGTAAAATATTAAGTTCATCTTCATTAGATTTATTACTGTTCAAGAACTATTTACGTTATAATTGTAAACTGATGACTACTTAGCAACATGTGTATTCTTATAAATTTAAATTTACTATAACCTATACTTAGATTTACTAAAGCGAACCGCTTAATGTCATATTTTTATTTAGGACTTCGATTTTTCTCCATAGACATTTTTGAAATATAAAGCCATAGATTACTAGACAAGAAACTGACAATTGGCACACTTTCCTGTTTAAAACAGCATTAAAAAAATGTATAATTAAGGGTAATAAGACATTCTAAGTAAATTCCCAATTTTGGAAAGATTTCGTAAAAGCGCTTTTTGAATTTTAATGAATCGATTTCCGCAATTGTGCCAGATCTGAGCAAAATACAGCCCCAAGGGCGAACACGTTATTTAAAAGATCACATTTACAATATTCACGTGTAAAGGTGAGATTCCCGAACAATTGCATCTTCTTATTGCTCACCCCGATGGCTGTGAAACCAAAAGGGCTTCCTTTTGACTACATACTTATTTTACCTACAAAAACAACGTGGAAATTCATCATTTTTATGAGTTTACATCATTTAGTGAACGGATTGGAAGCTTAAAACTTCTAATCCCTAAAATATTTCAAAATTTGAAGTCCGACATCCGCCGATCCGACCATCTGGCTCCATTCACATTTCTCTTTTCATTTTTCATTCGTTCATCGGCTTGGCAGCAAAGCAGAGCCACTCAAAAAACAAAGCCTGTTAATTTCGTAGTACAGAATGTTAAAGTTTGGCTACCCCTGAAGACCGGTGGCCTAAATTGTTTAACCCTACTTCAGTCAAGGGTCTAAACTGTGATTCCGAACTCAATTGTTTCCAGTTTTATTCCGTAAAACCAAACGTTTTGATTAAACGTCAGGTTAATTTAGTCAAATTTTAGAAAGGAAAATGAGAACAAAAAAGTATATATTAAATTTCATATCATTATTATTTTTTAAATCTAGTCGATATTTTAAAATTTAATTATAAAATGTAATGTAATGTTGTGCCTATTGGGTTTAAAACTGGACAGTATCAATTGACTATTAAATAAACAATCATAAACAATGGTTAAGGCAATAATTAATTTTATTAAGCAAATAAAGTGCTTACTACGCTAAATGGTAGTTTCTATCTTTATTAAACTTTTTTCCACGATTTTGAGCTTTTTGTTATGTTTTTGCACATATCGAACTGCATGTTTTAAAACATACCATATATATATATAATTCCTCTGCATGATAATATAAAATTTATATTTACCCTTGAAATCTGATATAAACTAAAGTATACCGTGAACATTTGTTTAAAATAAATAAATAAATAAATGTGGAGTGAGTATGTTGTTCAACTTCTTTAAATTTGATTTCTTATTGTCAGTTCGTTGTTTTAAAAGATCCGTATTTGAAGTATTTAAACGCTCATCATCAGGTGGAAGTAGTTACAAATACTTCTCTAGACATGTAAAAATTCATGCACTGCACAACATTTTTTCAATTCAAATCGAGACACTTTGTAACTCCTTCAATCTGGTGAGAGCGTGTAATGCTAGAAATTCGGATCGTTAAAAACAACACATTATGAGTAGGAACTATCTTTTAAAGTAGTTTGTTTAAATATGTTTATCTTTTCAAGATTAGAATGGGCTTGATATGAAATTTTGAAGGTCTTGAGGAAATTATGAAACCACTATATGGAAAAATATTTTTTACTCCCTTTTTCCTATGTTTATACAGCAAATCAAGGAAGATGAAGCCAACTTTCTATACAAGTTATTAAGTATCAGGATAATTTACACTAAACCTTTCCTAGTCAGAATATATAAGACATGAAGCCTTGAAGGTTTCTAGGTTGTGGAATTTTGATAAAAGATGAAGAAATATCCTCCAGCTACTTGCTTTTTGGTTATTTTCTAATTTTTAACGCTTCTAACAAAGAAAAAAATGTTTTCAAACTATGAAGGAATGTGGTTCACAAGTATCAAAGTGACCAATCAAGACTTTTTTCTGGTTAATCAAAAAATTAAAGCACGTAAAAAAGGAAGTAATAATAATGAAACCTTGAAGGTTCTGAGATTGTGGTATTGTGATAAAATGTAAAGGAATGTCATTAACTAATTGTCACTTTTTCTGATTGTACAGAAAATCAAGGACATTATAACCAAGGAGAATATGTCTGTCTATACAAATATTAATTATCAGGAAAATTTCACGAAACTTTTCCTAAAACCAGGAAATGTTAGATGTTTGATAAAATAATTTAGCGATGCCCTCCAGTTCTTCGTTTTTCGGTTCGTTCCTTTTTTTAAAGGTTTCTACCAAAATAAATAAAACAGAAAATAAATAAATAAAAAGGTTGGCGCTAGTTCAATTTATTCAAGAAATCAGAACAAAATGTCGTTTACTACTGCCAAAGTGACCTACAATTTTTACAGATTATACAGGAAATTTAATAACATTGTAACCAATGGGGGTATAATAGACTTTTTGTACAACTTACAGAACATATGTAGTATCAGGTACTACTATTAAACCTTTCCTTGCCATAATGGGTTATAACTGAAGTCATCAATGTTTCTAGGTATTTTAATAAAATAAGAAGGGATGTTGTTTACTATCAAACTAATTGACACTTCTTTCTGATTATCCAGAAAATCAAGGAAATTATAGACAAGGAGAATGTACAAATTGTCAAGTATAGGGATAATTTCACTAAGCTATAATTTGTTAGATGCTACAAAAGTTTATATGCTTTAGTACCTTGGTAAAATATGAAGAAATGTCCTCCTGGTGCTAGATTTTTTATTAGTTCCTTTTTTAAGGTTTCAAACAACATCTTATAGAGGTTGGTGCCAGTTCAATTTATTCAAGAAACAAGAAAACACGTTATTTACTACAATCAAAGTCATCAATTGACAATTTTTAGGCATTATAAAAACAATTGCAACATTATAAGCAAGGGGAACTTTCCACACCTTATAGAACATGTACAGTGTCAGGCTGCTAAACCTTTCCTTGACAGAATGGGTTATAAGTGCCATCAAGGTTTCTAGGTACTTTAATAAAATATGAAGGGATGTTTATTACTATCAAAGTGACTAATTGTTACTTTTTCTGATTATACTGAAAATTAAGAAACATTACAACCAAGGGAGGATTAAATGAAGAGTATAAATAATATTTCACTAAACTTTTCATAGACGGAATAGGTAAGCAATGATGTTATGAATGATTCTATGTGTTTATGAGAGATGAAAAAGTAGGGTTCACTTCTTTGCAGAGTACACTTGATATTTTTTCTTCTTATACTGAAAATTAAGTTACGTTACAAAACAAAAATGTTTATGCATCAGATAAGACTGCAATAAAACTTTCCTAAACACAATAAGTTAGAAATAAAGCCATGAAGCTATTTAGGTTGAATGTATTAGTGAAATTTGATAAGATGTTTTTTCTTTTCTTTTTTGGCCTTGTGAATACAATGTCATTCACTTCTATCAAAGTGACCAACTGACAATTTTTGTGTACATATTGTAAAGTATCATATACATTTTCATGGACAGAATAGGTTAAAAATGAGGGTTTCTGGATTTTATATATTTATAAAATATTAACGAATGCTGTCTATATCTAAATGGCCAATTAGCAGTAATCAGTTTATAATTATACAAATTTAAATTCAGGATTAGTTAGGGGGTTAAATGCCAAAAAATGCCTTTAACCATTTCCTAGATTGGATAGACCAGGAATGAAGTCATGAATGATTCTAGGTTGTGTGAATTTGACGTGAAGCACAGGAATGATGTCATGAATGTTTCTAGGAAATGTGAATGTGATATGAAGCAATGTTCATGTTATATAACTTATTTCTTCTCACGTAGAAAATTTAGTTATTGTATACAAGTTGTTAGTTATCCGATTTCTCTAAACCTTTCTTAAGTCAAAAGTAGGTTAGGTATGAAGCCATGAAGGTTTTGTTATTTTTATCAATTATACATATATTTGGTTCTCTTATCCAAGTTACCGAATGACACTTGTACAGCATATATAGAAACCAAGGAAATATGCATAATTGGACCTCTCCTAGAATGATGTAATAGGTTACACGTGAAATTATGAAGTCCTCAATATAAAATCTCTGCACAAATGGTAAAGCATTAAGATTTTTTCAGCCTTTCATTTAGGATTTTGGTTCAGCAAATGTGCTATATTCGAGAAAGGCGAACGGAATGGTCCTTTTGACAACATTCATGTGTAATTTCAGGCGTTATGTAAATTTCAACATTTTCCCCCAAGGGAGGATTTCAATGAACACCCAGCAAACTTTGTTGCAGAATTAATATCGCATTACAACGATACCTTTGAGAAATTATATATAATAAATTTATCTATTTGTTTTTTAATTATGGGTAGTGCGATAGTTTGAAGATGTACAGGTTATAAAAATTGAATTAGTTCTTTCTGCTTGTGGCGCTTTTAAGATACAAATGGAAATAAATGAGAAATATTTGTACGTATGAATCTAAGTATAAAGTGTAGTATATGGTATAACCAAGTATGGAAGAAAGTGGAATAAAGGATTGTGAAATTACTTTTTTTAAACAATATAATATGTTTGCATTTGTATTTTCTTTTTTTATTGGATAATCCATCTTTTAGTAAAAACCGAAAAGAAAAATTGGTTTAAAAACGTTGCTAAAACGAAGGGAGTTGTGGAAAAAAATCAATAAAGCACTTTCTCTTCTGTTTATGATGAAATCTCCGGGTTTTTACGGATATTTATCTACCGGACTAGGTTACCAACGGGATTTTCTAAGATCGGGACAAAACAGCAGTGTTTGACGATTAAAGGTGTTTCGGGTTTGATGTTGAAGGAAATGATTTTGACAGTTTTGACGGAATGTTCTGGGCCTCAATCTACGGAGATAGGCCACTATTTACGTAGGATATGCGAACAGCCCCGTGAAGAGTACGCGTTGTGACAGGGGGATGGGTTTTTCATGCCCCGACGGTTTAAAAGGTTAAAGATCTCGAGTCGCGTTTTTCGCCGTCGTGTGGGTTCTGTTCGGAAAGACTTTTTAAATTTAATTTTCTCAGAACGGGTCTTAGTTGTTTGTAGAAAAAGAGTTCGGGGAAAGAATATGAAGTTGAAGTTTTTACCGAAGGAAGAATAGAAATTCCCACTGATAAGGGTGAGAAACGGCAAAGTTGACAGCGTGATTTTATTTTCCGGAGACTTCCAGGATGTACCGACAGTGTTTCGGCCCATAGGGTGCAGGGGTGGTTTTTGACCGTGGAAAAGTTCGCAGTAGGTGTCCCGACTTTATAATTAGACGATCGCTCCTGGAAAAAGAGGAACGGCCGACGGGGTGGAGGGTAAGAGGCTTGAAATTGAAAATCGGACTCACCCCTATGGAAAGGCAGTTTTCTTCTCCGCCCGAAGGGAATTTGACGATGAACTTGCTGCCGGCCTTCTCCTCGGAGTCGTTCAAAGGCCTGAAACGACAGACGACTTTGATGCTGTCCTCGGCGGCGATTTCTCTACCACAGGACATCGTGGCCGATGACGAGACACTACATCTACACAATCACTGTGCCCGAGGCGGACGCATTTAGCAGACCGATTGGCCGATAAATGGAAAAAACAAGGAAAACTACACAAAACGGACACCGCTGTTAACGTACGAGATGTAAAATGTCTGCCATAATGATTGAAAGTGGGCGACGGTGGCTCGACGGACGAGTGCCGAGTGGACTAGCGACTAGCGAGTAACGTTTTCTGTAAAGATCCGCTTGCCGTGCTTACAAGACACCAGAGTCAGAGTGGAATCGAGTCGAGCAGCCGGCGGAGCGGCGCAAGTGGAGGGGAGTCTCTCCGCACGCCGCCCGTACCGCAGCTAACATCATACATTGACGTCATCTCCGGGGACCAAGAACTAGCCATCCTTATTTCATCCGCCACATGGATTTTTCAATTGTCCGCTGGTCTAAAGGCGCTTTTTACGATTTAACTTTTACCGCTCAACTTTAGTTCAAACCACCTGCAATACTTACAAAGGAATTACAAAACCACAAAAGAACCAAGATTCTGATTGGAACCTGACAGAGCACTGCCGTTTAAGAGGATAACAGTACTGCGAGAAGAAACTTCCAGATATTGCCAGGAAGAAGAGGAAACACGTATTATTTTGGTAAGGGTCCTTGAAAATTTAGATGTCTTATAACTAGTAAAAGAAAAGCCATAAAAATATTCTGCACTGGCTATGGAGAGAGGATGATAAACTACTTAACAAGCTGAGGCTAGCCAGTGATTTATAAAATTAGAGGAGCACAATAGATCTACTGGTGGAGATGACCTCTTTTATCCCTATTGCTATACACTAAAGTCGAACGCTCCTGTCGTGAAAACCTTCCGTGCAACAGAACTGCTGAGTATCCTCTTTTTTCATTTTCACAACCTCAGACATGCAGAAACGATAAAACTAAACAGACCGGCATTCCAAGTATATTCCAGACAATATACATGCATCTCTATTGCAGCGTCTCTTTATGCTGTGAGAGACGGTAAAATTTTTTTTATTTTTTTGAGAAAAGCTCTTGAAAAACATTTTGGATGGCCTGAGAAAGAAAACCTTAGCTAAAGCTAGTAAGTTGTTTGCGAGAGAAAATACTATTTATTTAATAAAATTATTTTCTTAAATATTGTTCATTTTATAATACTACTGTTTTAATTTCAATATGTACATATATAAAACAAGATGATTAAATTTAAAGTTAACGATAAAATAAGTTTCAAAAATTATAATTTATGCAAGTTACGAGTATAAACATTGTGCGAAATAAATAATGTGATGACAATGCTAGGATGCAGGTGTTGCTCCTAGAATTGTCATCAGCACTCTCTCCCACTCTAGAGATATTATAACGATTTTAATTATAATAACAGTTAGTCTTAAGCCAAATTTTCGCGAACGCATATCGAAGAGATTTAACTTAGATTCATAAAGTTTCTGAATGTATATCAGTGCTTAATTGTAATTTCTTTGAATAAAAGTTTTTAAAAACACATTCGATAAGTTATATAACTTGCATAAAAGGAAAGTGCATGTAAAGGATAATGATGAACCGGCATTGGGTCCGTCTTCCCTCGCAGATTTCTTGAACTTTTGGCAACGCATAAAATGTAGAGTATGAACCAAGGAGGGCTCATCATTAGTATATAAATTAAGCATTTTACGTTTGGTAGCTACTTCATCTCTACAAGATGAGAAAAAACACGAAAAAAAAAAAATCGAAGCGCATAGTTCAAGGACTACTGTTCAACAACACATAAAATGAACACTTTCGTCTTAGTAACTGCACGAACTTTGGGGTCAGAGCAACGCATAAAATGTAGGGTATGAACCAAGTAGTGCTCATCAACGGAATATAAATTAAAATGTTTACATTAGGTTGCTTTTTCATATCTGAAAGATGAGAAAAACGAAAAAAAAAAAAAAACGATAATATGAATCAAAGAGTGCACTTTAACAACACATAAAGTGAACACTTTCCTTTTAGTAGGTACCTGAGCTGGAGGAGTGCTCATCAACACCACATAAAAAGAGCAATTTACATTTGATAGCTCTCTCAACTATAAAGGATAGACAAATGAAAACAAAGCGAAAGTACGAAGAGTTTGGACCGAGGTATGCTCATCAACAGCACATAAACCGAGCATTTTTCTTTTGGTAACTACTTCTACACTGAAGTTGGATTATGAATTATTAACAATAAAAATAGTATGGACCCAGAGTCATGACCAGCACGTTCACCATCACTTTTTGCACAAAAAAATCTAAAAAGCGAAAATAAACTTTATCTATTAACTATAATTATAGTGAAAGTGTATAATAATTGAGCCGGGTGTTAAAGTTTATCGGTTCCAAACGTCTGATAATGGGCGAAATTATATGCCAAGGGTTCACGGCGGATTATCTAACAGGCGGATTATTTTATAAAGTGCTTTACCTGGGAAGTGGGCAGGCTTTCCTGCAAATTCCTAGTCGAATCGCCAACGTGTTCTTTGTTTTAAAAATATTATTCCTTTAGAGGAAGATATTCCGTTGAAGAAAGTTGATCATGTGAGGTTAAAAATATAGTTTATCCTTTTGTATTAAAACAGGATATAACATCAAAGAAACGAGAATATTCCGAGATTAAAGATTCCATTTAAAAAGCAACAAAGATCAGATATTAAGTTGTAGGGTCTGATCTGAAATCTGAAATTAATGACTTTTTAACTTATCATTTTCTTGTTGAGCGTTTTTTAAAAAAGTATAACAGGAATAAAAAGGCTGTGATGTTATTTTTTAAAGTCAGTCTCATTTTTACGATTTACCGCCTTTTAAAGTCTGATTTTTGATCATATTTTGCAGCACGAGAAATAAACCTCGTCGTTTTCCAAAAAATTAAATTTTTGCTCTGATCTTTGCTGAGAAGCATTATGGAGGATAGTAATTCTCTGTCTTATCTTAAGGGTGAAAGGGAATGAATTTCGAAAGGGGTGGCTACGATAAAAACCGACTATCAACCCAGTAATAACAGAAAATTGTGAAAGTTGACCCTAACGGCCGACGTACTGAAAGAAATAAATAACATGGCATATCTGACAAAACAAGCATTAATCGTTACATTTAGATAATGCAAGTTCATTGGACAGAAGACAGCCTCCAATGAAGCTGAATAAAGCATAGAGATATAACTATTTATTGCAACTCTTTGTGATTATTCATTATATAAATTTTCAAACGCCTAGTTCCAACAATGATATAGTGTATGAGAAGTTGGGAAATTAGGTTGGCCTGTGGATAGAATGAAGTTAAGGTGAGGCCGACTATTTGTTGATGCCTAATCCTTAAGATTAGAGGGTAAACCTTGTGCCTCGGGGAAATAGTTATTGAACTATATCACGTCCCGACTAGCCTGTGCTCGTAAATTTCTATTTGGCCAAACAATATTCATGCGGCGGCTTTGTTTGTGGAGTAGCTTGATATTTTTTTCATAGAATTACGAGACCGAGAAAGAGGCACAGTCGAGCCTTTGGCAAGAAAAAAAATATATCGTCTAAATTTATAGATAAATTTAAACATTAATCCGACTTCTGTTTTCAAAACGTACACAAGCTACAACCCTGAATTTTTTTACGGATTTATAAATAATGCCCCTGGTAAAAAAAAGTTGAAAACGCTGAATTATTAGAAGTGGCAAACCATATCGATTTTGCAAGTATGATAGTAATTGTTTTGCTCGCATCACGCGACTGCTTGGTGTACGGTTCTTCCACATTTGCTGCGAATGGAATATAGTATTACTAATGCAATTAGTACTTTAAAGTAACCTGTTGTTTTATGTGCAAGGTTAATCCATTTAGCCAAATAGACACAAATATTCCTGTTCTTCGAACATTGGAAATCGGCCTGTGAATATCTCGCGCGGGAGGTATTTAAAAAAGGCTAACCAAACAAAGCATGTATATATTTAAAAAATAAAATAACACGAATAAGAAAATAGCACAAAAAATAAGATTGCCAATTTCTACTGATTATAGAAAGAAAACAAAACAGCAAGCAAACTTGAATACTGATTTAAATTGTTCCTACCTCTCTCTCTTACTTTTTTTCTATCCGCTCTCTTTATTCCTCTCCCTCTCTCTTCCCTCTCTCTATCTTACTTTATAACTGACTCCACTCTCCCTCTTCCCATTCTCTTGATTCATCTCTTTTTTTCTGACCACTCTTTTTATCCCTCTCTCATTCATTTTATCTCTCTCCACTCTCTTTATACATCTCTCTTTTCTCTCCCTCATTCTTCCCATTCTTTTTATTCCTCTCTGTCTCTCTCCCCACTCTCTTAATTCTCCCTTTCTATCTCTCTGTCTGTCTGTCTGTCTCTCTCTCTCTGTCTGTCTGTCTCTCTCTCTCTCTCTCTCTCTCTCACTCTCTCACTCTCTCTCTCCTCTCCTCTCTCCTCTCTCTCTCTCTCTCTCACTCTCTCACTCTCTCTCCTCTCCTCCCTCCTCTCTCTCTCTCTCTCTCTCTCTCTCTCTCTTTCTCTCTCTTTCTTTCTCGCTCTTCCTCCCAATGCCTATACTTTTCTATTTGTATATCCCTCTTCTCAATCTCTTTTGTTTCTTGTGCGATCTTTCTGTGTCCTTTTCCTGCCACTCATCCATTCTAGTCACTATTCCATCTATCCAGTTTTATCTTTATTTATTCCTTTCTCTTTGCCTTCGACCAGTAACCCTGACATGCTGGTAAATAATAATAATAAATAATAATTAAAAATGTAATAAAATGTAAATTGCCGATGGGCAATATTGAAGCGTAAGTACTAATTTTAATATTTGTTAGAAAAGCAAAGTTCGGTAATTCATAAAAGAATAAATTTTGTTTAATAAGAGAACACAGAATATAAATAATTTTTATTAGTACTTAATCCGATATAGACGCATAACATCGATTATATATTAATTCATTCACGTCTAGCGCACATAATAGATTGTATATTTCGATTCATTATTATTTTTATCTAAAGTTCTAACCACTTGTCATGATAGCTCAAGTGTTGAGAGCTGCGGTGAATTGAGCCGAAGGTCATGGGTTCGAATCCCCCTCGTGACAATAACATTTTCATCTCAACCAAGACCTTGGATAAGAAGAATAATTGATTGAAATTGATTACATATTGTACATACGTTGACTCACATGGTTTGAGTACTATTGATCTTCTCGTTATGGATTTAGTACATATCAACATCGTAAAAACGCTTTTATCTTCAAGAAAAGATTCTGTGTACAGATAATAAATTGTTTCGTGTCGTCGTGCCGTAAAACTATAGTGGGCCGAAAATGTATATACGTCGTAACAAAGTATTTTTTTAAAATGTTTTCTAATGATACGAATTATGTGGAATATCAAGGAAAACAATTGATTGAGGGTTGATATATTGATATTTTTACTTTTAAGTGTTTGCACAACGATAATAAAACAGATCTCATTTCTATACATCATACTTCGTGTGTACAGGGCTGTAATAAAGGAAAGATTTAATAAATTGGATCGTTTTGAAAGTATATTCCTTTGTTTACGTAAAATGATATTTGCTGAGGATTTAGCAGGTGATCGACGAAACACGTATCAAATAATTGAAAGTCTCCAAAATCTGCAGAAACATACTTCCTCGATTTCCGTTCAGATTAGTCACATGCCAAGTTGAAGTTAATGAAAGATTCTTCCGATTATTTTTGTTTCGACATCCATCAGATAAAAAAATTCAGCATGAAACATCAATTAGCTGTATAAAGTAAAAATGATTCTTTTTCGGTCAAAAAGGTCATGCTCATTTATTGAAATTGTTGAAGAAGTGGTTTGGTCAGTCAATTTGTCTAATCTGCTCCATCTGACAACTTACATGCAGTTCGGTCCGAATATGGAGGACATGTACAAGTTTGGTCATTTTCAGAAGCAATTTCCTACCTATTTACTTATCTAGGCCATGTCCCACCTTTCCCATGTCATAACTTCAAGCCTGACGAAGTACTGACCGGTTGAGTCAAGTTTTTTAAATTTCATTGTGATATCGTAGATGGATTGAATTACTGCAAAAAAATGAGTTGTTATCTGTTACAATAATATTATCTCAATAAGTTCAAATAAATAATTTATAGAAGGAAACTCGTTTTATTTTAACTAAACAACAAAAATCATTTTTCTTAAACAAAATATAAGTTCAAGCCCTCTTCGGAATACTTTCACTTTTTTAACCTGATGCCATCAATAATAGCGCTTAAATAGGTACTTTAAATTCAATCATTGTCCTATGGAATTTGATACCCACTTTAACAAGAATTTGAAATAAGACGTATCATACCGGTGATACATTCAACTCATGAGTCACTAGTGTACTATCAGATAAACGAGACAATAAAAAAACGGTAAACATCATAATTTTCCATAGTGTCTGACAATTTCAAGAGATTTCCTCTTGGTTTGCCGGGTGAATCTGTATTTTGCTCATATCCGATAATTTTCGCCTACTTATTTGACTTGACCGGTTTAGTCTCGAGCAAAATGCTTACTTTATGTGTTGTTGAAGAGCATTCCTTATCATAAAATCATAATATTCGTTTTTTTTGTCGTGTGTTTTTTTATCAACATCTAGAATTAAATCAGTTACCAAGAGGAAAATCTTTACTTAACGCACCGTTGATGAGACTGCTTGGTTTATAAAATCATAATCTTCGTTTTTTACGTTGCTTTTCATTTTCGTCGACTAGCAGAATTGAAGCAATTAACAAAAGGAAAAATCTTCAGTTATTGTATTTGTGCTGAGCACTGCTTGGTTCATAAAATCATAATTTTCTTTTTTGTCTTGCTTTTCATATTTCTCATCCTCCAGAGTTGAAGCAGCTACCAAACCGAGAATTCTCACTGTATGTATGATATATGAGTACTGAATGTATGATTCCTTGATTTTTACCCTTTTTTTTTAAATCAAATGTTAGAGTTGAATCAGCTACGAAAAGGACTATTATGTGTTGATGGTGTGTTGTTGAGATGAACGATCAATTCACAGTATCAACTCAATTAAAGTTCTTCTATGCTTTAAAATTTTTAAGCAGGTTTACATCACCTGATGCCTTTCCAACCACTCCTTGGTCTATGCTCCTATTTTTTCGTGTTACTTTCCATTTTTCTCCAACTCCAATGTCGGAGCAGCTAACAAAACTCAAATCTTCCGTTGGTTTTATCTCCTGCACACTCTTTGCTACACTAGCACCAAAGGTAAATAGGCACAACTGAGTATCTATGGGTAAACTGGAAAGGAGTTGCGTCTAAGTGCTACTGGTAGGTAAATTGATTGTGTATGTGGCCTATTATTTTCCGCAAACAAGATATATGGATTTATCTTGGAAAAGTTCCATGAAAATTTCGTTCATTAGTGACGTAGCAAAAATTGTTGGGCTTGGACTAGATCGTGCAGTCTCACATTCGCTCTTTAAAAATCTGTTCCGTGCCAATAAAAACTAAGCTTAGCCAAAAGAAATATAAAACTGCTTGCAGCAATTTGTATTGATTAAAAAAATTCTTAAATAGGACAGGAATTGTAAATAAAAAATTAATGGTAATACGGATTTGGTCTTTATCCTGATCAGTTTCCAGCGAAGGGTTTAATTGTACTTTTGA
Organism: Cimex hemipterus; assembly: GCA_039619505.1. Classification (NCBI taxonomy): domain Eukaryota; kingdom Metazoa; phylum Arthropoda; class Insecta; order Hemiptera; family Cimicidae; genus Cimex; species Cimex hemipterus. Next base: position 20,027,652 of record CM077106.1, on the reverse strand, counting down.
GCTTGATTCAACTATGATCTGAGCCTTTGTATTTTTCTTTTGGATTTTATTTCGTTGTGATATATTTATATGTGGTTAAATCTTGAACGGTTGCCACATCTTTTCAATTGTTAAGCCTAAAGAAAACAGTCGACCAATATCTGTCCTCTTGTTGCGAAATTTATTCAGACGGCTAATAAACCTACCCCCACTTTCTCTTTCTTTACCCACGTCAATTGTTGTCTGTCGTAAAATAATAAACCGGACGATTAGCTCTTGAGACTCGACTCAATGGGATTTAAGTGGTGATAAAAGAGATAACGTGACGTGTAACGACATATTTTTACATTTTGAAAGAAATTCAAGCTGTCATCCCATTGCGAGGTGAATCATATCACAAAATATAAATTTTTGTGTGCTATCTTTTGTGAAAGCTTCAAAAGCCTTGACGGTTTAAATACAGACTTCAAAAAGTAAAACGCAGCTTATCCAGCTTCGAAGGTTATATAACTAGTTAAAATTCTCAAAACCGTCTAGTTAACAAAGCTTGATTGATGTGAAACCAATCTGAAAACTTTAAGTTGCTTTCTTACCTTTTTTTATTATAGATTTAAGACATTTAAAATTCCTTTATGAGATGTACTAAATTACATTATTGTAGCAGTCCGTGGTTGCTTTTATAGTTTTAATTTTTTTTATAAAAAGTTTCTTGTTTGAAATGAATTTGCGTTTTGATGGAAACGGACTTCGCCAGGTTTTGATCTTGCGTGTTGGGGTAAAATTTCTTCGAGACAGATTTCCCCCAGACACTCTCATCTAATTAAACCGAGTTAGGAAATCGACGGTTTGCAACGTCGCCTCAATCGCTTTGTTTTTCACCAACAACCACGACGAAGACGCTGTAAAATTTGTTTGTTTGGAATTAGACTAATGCGAATCGGTATTGATCGCAGCGTGAAGGAACACGCCCAATCCCTGATCGAATGCTGCTACTTCAGAAGTTCACAGATGCCGGATGCAATAGCAAGGGGATCTGAGGCAGAAGTGTCACAAATCGGAAGTCCTACCTTGCTGAACAATATCACTCTCAGATCAATAAAAACCGAGTTGCGCAAGGGTACCACAATCAAGCTTAAGCGCTAAACATGAAACCAAAAAGTCACATTAAAAAAGTATAAGAAAATGTATTAGCTTTATTTTATTTCATAAGTGTGAACATGAGGATGATTTTAGCAGTATGCTTGGCTCCAGCAAGAAGCAACATCCCTACCAGATTTCTCTCCTTGTCCCCCCGCACTAAGGCAGCACTAATAAATGCAATAAATTTTAATCTTCCCCACATTAATATTTATGAGATTTGCTTTAGGAAGACGAAAGGTCTATAATTTACTTCTATTCTGTTAGACAATCTCTCAACTATAAAATAGAAAAATACATATAATAAAAAAAACCAGTTACAGTAAATGGAAATTTCGAATGAGATAATAAAACTCAAATTTGTATTATAGTTTCTAGAAATGTATTCCGACTACTTCATTCTAATGTTCAGAAGTGCTTTAAATTGATACAGTACTCCGACTCTATAAAACAAACGTTGTTCGAAAGCATTCGGCCCAATGTGGCACCCCGGCCTCTTTTTTACAAGTTAAAACATATCCTCCCTCCTACCATCTCATACTGAAATGAGAATCGACACTGATTTCTTACCCAATACAGCAATCAAAGCTGGCGTTTCACAGGGGAGTAACCTAGGACCAACACTTTACACCATCTACAATGTTTACAAACCTACACATCCAGACACACAACTCACCATCTGTTTGGACACTACAATCTTACCTACACACTCCAATGCGGTCTTTCCGGTTGGCACACTTGGCTGATTAGGTTGAACGAGCAAAAAGTAATGTAATGTGTATGAGTAAAAAAGTATGGTTTGCTCTCAAACGTCAGGCCAGCCCACCAGTGCACATGTACAACGATAACAAAGGCAATACCATCATCCAACCGAGTCCGCTATTATGGGATTTACTAGACACAGAATTACAGGGAAACCAATACAGGTTGAAACGACAAGAACAGGACCAAATTCAAGCGCTAAGCGTACATCACAAACTAACCGCTTGCAATACACTCATCAGACCTATTTGAATTTGTGGAGTCAAACTGTGAAGTTCAGCTACTTCAAACTGGAGTTCAATGAAAATTCTTCAGTCGCATCCTCAACTTCATTTAACTCTATGTCATATCATTTGCAAATATCTTAAAATCCTATTTGTGAAGGCTCTGATCCGACTCTTTTAATTCTCCACACCGTTTAAAATGACCTATCTTAACTCTCCCAACTAAATCAGAGTTGGGTTCTTTTTCACTGCTTCCTGATCCCAGAGAAGTTGAAAAACAGAGACAGAATTATTCTGTCACAATTACGGATAGGCCACACCCGCCTGACACAAGAGCACTTCCTCGTTGATCGAGATTGTCGTGATAAACTCCTTGAATAACTAAAATCGACAAAAGCATATGGTTCTATTTGACTCTTCACACGTGGATTTTATATGTTTGCTTGGTATGAATGTATTTATTTGCGTGCTAGAGTAAGTGTGAAAAGACTGGTCTGTGGTGGAATGTAGAATATCTCGCAGACCTGTCAAACTAGTTTAGTTTGTTATAGAATTGCTACTTTTTACTCTCTGTGTCATGTTGTTGTATATGTATGTGTGCATATATATTGCTATAATATTGACTGGATTAGATACTATTTTCTTGTTTAATAGTTTTTGTAAGAGCTTGTAGGGAAATTTTTCGATGCATTGATAAGTAAAGAGTATATTTGATGAAACTTGAGGATTTATTTTTCAATTAAACGATGAAAATATTAACGAATCACACCAGGCAGATGTTTTCAAGAAGATTTTTGCTCAAATTGTACTGCAAATAGGCCAAAGGGTCAACAGCATTTACCAGTGGGATGAGCATCCCGTCCCGAGCCGATTTACATACGCCGAAGGTGAATCACGTCGTGACAATTCTTCCCAATTTCTTCGGCACATTCCATGCTGCCGACCGTGGATTCTGGGAAATAGACGGCCATGATAAAAAGGCTGGAATTGAGAGGTGTAAGGAGGTGGAAAATCGAGTCTGCCTCAGTTCATTTTGCCTTCACCCTTGCATCAAGATTTTATGACAGGCATTCCGTTTATATTGGCACTCAGGGCAAAAGTCCAGGATACTAAATTTTTAAAAAAATTGAAGCAAGTAAATTTATTAAAGCCAGAGTACTCACGGAGTAATGCTTGAAATTTACTTTTTTTGTGTAGTTTTGCTTTTTTAACATTACCGTTAAAAACTATTACGAAAATTCCTAAGGAAATGTGTGTAAATAAGTGTACTATTGTTTTTATATTAAGTTATACATTTTCGATGAAGAAGTCCAAATGATAAATTCATTTGATTGGGGACAAAAATGGTTGGTCAAAGAACAGTGGAATATATTGTAACAAGGCGACGTACCTTAGAGACACAACATAGTTGCAGTTCAAAATTTACGCTATTATCCTCTGCTACTGCTTACAATTTTGCATGTGTAAAGTTGTTCGAGCTTACTTCTTAAAATGCTGGGAAAAAAGTGGGAGCAAAACGGGTTGGGATATATAGAGATAAAGCTAGGTAGGTAACTAGAAAAGAACATTGGGAAAGAAAAGAAGCAGGGAGATAGAAAGATAAACAAGAGAGGGTTAAAGATAAATACAAAATGAAAGTTAGAAGAAAAGTGTATGGAATGGTAATAGATAGATCGAAAGAGGGATGTATAGATAAAGGGGTAGAGAGAAAGAGAGAGAGAGAGAGAGAGAGAGAGAGAGAGAGAG
>CM077106.1:19977561-20023404 GCA_039619505.1 Cimex hemipterus | reverse complement strand
GAGAGAGAGAGAGAGAGAGAGAGAGAGAGAGAGAGAGAGAGAGAGAGTGTGAGAGATTTGAGCTGAATTGTTTTTAGTACTTGCAAACTAAACAAACTAAAACAAAACAAACAAGCAAAATATATTGGTTTATAAAAGGGTGAAAATATTTTAAAATAGACAATGTTCATTCACTGTTACAAAAATTAATAGACTCTTGAAATAAATTCAAAATTTTATTTTAAAAATCTATAATGATACTTAGGACAAGAAAACTTTATCGACTCTAACATTAAACAAACAACGTGTTGTTAGAGATCGATATTCATACGGGAAATCTGTATCGGTATTTTTTATGACGCGTTTCCTACTTAAAAACGATTTATTTTTCTATTTTTATCACAAGAAAAAAATTTACATTTTAAAATAAGAACTAACTGGTCGTTTTGTACAAGGATAGTATCCGTAAATAAATAAATAATTTAAAAAAAAACTTATAGTGTGGGTGCTTTAATCTGTGTGCATTTCAATGCCATATTAATTTTAAAAATAGTTGGGACCCGACTCGTATTTGTCACGGTAGAGGTTTGATGTTGTTTGTCATGTTCAACAACGGCCTATCCGTTGGAATTTTATTTCTATTAATTTGGAAAAAGTATTCTATTAGTAGTTCTGTACCCTGGTCCGCGTCACCACTTAATACACCGCGCATAATACTTTATTGAAACATAGTTGAATTATGCGCAATTTATGCTAGATATAATAGGAGTTGCCTCTTTTTCAGAGGAAATCGCTTAAAAGAGGTGGTTTCTGAAATGTTTGTTTCCATTAAAAGTTGGTCCCTGGCGTAGGTCGAGCTTGAAACGACCCCACAACTCTTCTTTGCGTAAGGCAGGTTTATTGAAACAGGGGCTTTACCGTTTTAGACAATTTAAGACCAAAGGACTTTATATATAACATTTCACAACAAAGTAAAAAGGAATTTTTTACTGTTATTAACACACTCCCAAAAGTTTCTTTTTTTTAAGGCGTACAATGTTTAAATTTCTACTCTCGCAGTTACAAAACAATTTATTTTTTCTCATCTATTTCCTCGTGACAGTGCTAAAGGCGATGACACGGAATGTCGTGATCCGGTCTCGTTAGATCAGACCCAGTGACAGTCGACCATTCATGCATTCATTTGCCAATTAAAATGAACAGGAATTATTCAAAAAGGAATCGAAAGCAGCATAATTTATTTTTGATAGTGCCCAATCCTAATTTTGTGGAACTCCATAATAAGTTGACTGGTGATATACTGTCTTTTCCACAACAGGCTTTTTATTTCGACAGACGCGAATTAGATTATTATTAATCATTATTGGTATTAGACCGGAAAAACATCAGCCTGATCATTGTTTTAACTAAAAATCTACAGATATTAATCATTTACGATATTTCTACCCGGGAACTTACGTGCTTACATGAAACCGATTCTTTATATACGAAGTCAAGAGGAAATGGGGAAAGTAGTTTATCGAAGGCAAAATAACTAAGCCGAAAAATACCAAAAGTTTCCTAAGGCTCTGGTACTGTAGATGCCATTTAGATCAAAGTCTAATCAATATGAAAAATTTGTTGATATCAAACATTAATGTTTCAGTTCTATCTTTCATCCGTGTCATCCCGTCATAAAAGTTACTTAATCTAAATTAATAAAGACTAAACAGTACGTAGTTCTACTTAGGATGAACTTAGATTACCCAGGGTACACGTACAAAATTAATGTACTTGCAATATACTTTTCATAACAAAGGATCTTAAAGAAGATATATTTCAATCCATCCAGTTAAAAACATAAATAACATAATTACAGGTATAAAGTCTATGAAAATGTGCTTGGTAAAGTAACTGAGAGTCTTTGACATTCAAGGATAAAGTGGTTAGTAAGGTCTCTGGTAAACTTGTGAAATCTTTAATAAAGATTCTGGAAAATGTGTCCGAAAAGTGTTGGCAAAATACAAAAGCAAAATCGTCGGAATTCCTTCTCTTAGTAAAGTGACTCGTAAAATCCATGTTCAAATCGTTGAAATTAAAACAAAAGAGAGATATAGAGAGCAATAACAAGTAAATAATAACAATAATAATAGAAGCAAATTCTCACCCACTGAAAGTTGCTTACATAGGTAACTGCTTATGTGCCTCTTAAAGCTGGTACCAAGTCCCTCCGAAGGCAGTTCGTGAAATCTCTGTTAAAACAGTTCAAGGCGCGGTAAGTCAACAACTTAGTAGTTAAATCTCTGAATACCCGTTTCACCTCCAGGAACATGTTGTTTGTTAATACAATATGCATTAAAGTCCGTTGTAAAATTTTGGTTATTGGTTCTGCTAGAAAGGCCATTTTTCAATTTTTAATTTGTGTTAAAATCATTGGTGAAGTCCCTGGTCAATTTCAAAATGGCTTTACTAATGTCGTTGTTAAAAGAACAAGGCAAATCGTGAGAAAAACTATGGCAAAGTAATTGTTAAAGCCTTTGGTTTAATCACTGGTAGCGTTTCTGATAAAATAGCTAGAAACTATCCGATACGGTCGTTGTTAAAGTCCTAAAGGTGCCCCTACCCTAGCAAGCGGCTTGATCAAATGCTTGAACTTCCGATTGATGGGAGCTTCAAGCGTGCTTCAATCAACACTTCAATCTTTCGGTCAAAACTCCCTCGACACTCATCAGTGGAAGCCGTGAAGTGGAGCAGTGCGTTTCGCTGTTTGAATTTTTGTTTTGTTTCGGTGCTGAATGGCTTCAAATACAGATTTGGGCTTCTTAGTCTTAACATTGGTTGCCCTGAAGCAGAATAAACAGCAAAAGAAAAAAAACGACGGTGGGCCTTAAGTGGTACAAACTGAGAAACCGCTTCACTCATGAACATCTACTAAACTTTCCGTGTGAAATCCTTGATAAAGTTGCTGGAAAAATCCGATCAGAAGAAGAAAAAAAGAACCCACACTTTGGTGAACTGTGCTATGGAGTATGAGTCTACCCAGTCTACGACTCTATCAATCTGGAACCCTCCAAAAAACCCAGAAGTTGACCCATGACAGAGTGAAGTAACGTAGATGAAGCAAGCGGATCCTACCCAGAATTGACCTTCCAGCCTATCTCACAAACCCTTGCTTTTGAAAACTTTACCAATTGACGATAAAGATTTATTTTTATTAAGACCCTACAATTCCGATTGTATTTAATCGTGACATCCTTAGGTTGTTATTTTACTACAGATTTTTTTCCAGAGAGTTTAGAAAGATGAACGACTATACGACTTTTCCTGCACCTTTACCAAGGATTTCATTGCATCGGAGACTTTTCCGGCGACTTCATCGAAAAGTTCACCAACGACTGTATCGAAGACATTTCTAACGACTTTACGAAAGACTTTGCTAACGACTGCATCAAGTTGGAAGTTATATATTATATAGAATTAAAATTGGAATCTGCTAGTTTTTAGAGAATTTGAACAAGTTTGAAAAAAAATATGTTGTACATCTATTGTCCCTCTGTTTCTTTGAACCGGCGAGTTATAAACTCATTATGCTCTTTTCTCTGTCTCTTTGCAAAGTGGTTCTTGCCTGGGAGTTAAATAAGCATTTTTACCACTTTAAACAATGTGTCGGATTGGCGTTGAAGACGGAGGAGGGAAAGCCGGCCGACCCAGAGAGGCAATTCGCTCCACTCGAGTTCCTTCAGAGGGTCTTTGAACCTGGCTACCATTGTTCCGCCTTTTCGCTGCTCTCCTTTCCGTGAATATCTACGATTAAAAACTGAGTAATACCTTGTTTCGGGCCCGAGCTATGGATAAAATGTTTTACAGAATTTGTTGACGGCGACCGATGCGATATAGAAAACGTTTTAGATAGATTGCGCGATAAATTATTCAACCTGAATTGTCCAAGTTGGCTACTATTTTCTTATGTTCTTCGATAACGTCAATACAACTGCCTACGGAGCCTTACATTCACAAGTGCTCTTGCAAGAAAATTAATTATTAAAAACCAATCATTAATTTCAAAACAAAACTTACCAAACAGTAATTACAAAGCGATGGGAAATTGATTCCCAATTAATCTACAGCTAGATAATTTATTATTCAAAACGCAATTAAAGTTCTGGATAAAGTTTAAACGTGTTTAGCGTTGACCTATTTTATTATGCTTTTTATCTAAATTATTGGTTAAGGTGAAAATGTTAGTGTCAAGCTTCGAACCCACGACCTTCGGCTCAATACGCCGCAGCTCTAACAACTCATATTCACGATAGCTCAAATGGTTTATACTTTCACCTTGTCCGAAACCTACCTCTTTACAACAAGGTAAACAAGATAGGATTCGTTTCCGCCAACTTGCAATTCCAGCAGGGATTTCCTCTCTGGATGTTTTTCCAGGTTTGATCATCGTCAACATTCAGGGGGTAAATTATTATTCGCGTCACGTTTAACAACTAAATATTATCTCTATGAAACATTGTTCCCCTCTTTCTGGAACCGTGCTAAATCACATCGGTCAGCCTTTTTTTGGGTCTTGTTAAATCCGACCACGAAGGGGGATGACACATTTAAAATCGGATATCGGCGCCTTTTCCCTTGGGAAAGAGACAAGATCCGAGCTTTGCATTTTTTGACTATGATAAAAGAAAGATATTTTAAACAATACAACGCATATTATCAGCGGTGACATATATAATACAAAAGAGTTTATTTCTTTACTACGCGGTTCAATGGGGGTGCGCTAAATGTTCAAAAACTTTTAGACCGAACAACAATACTTTACAATTACCAACCTGCTTAAGAAAAACATTAAAAACCAAAACTTTTTAAGTTAAATTTCTTTGCAAAATCCAATTAGAATTTAATATTAATTTATGTTACAGCCTCGGAAATTGGAAAAAACCGAGACAGAATCTCATCCATATTAAATTCAGAAAATTAGTTCTTCGGACTTCGTATCTAGGTTTTCGGACAAAAGGAGAACTACTTTCCGCCTTCTTTTCTATGTTGCATAAGAATGCTAGCTAACTTTTATGTTTGGTAAAACATAATAAAAATTGTAGTGTTTTACTTTCTCTTGCTTCCAACTTCTGCTATTTTCTGATACTCGTGTCTACCGGTAACCAGAGAAATATTCCTTATATAAAATAACAAAAACAGGTTCTTCGGATGAAAATAATCGAAATGATTTATTGTTTATGAAACATCGCGCACTTACCCCACATCTCCTGGAAACTCTGCAGACACAATTATAGATAGCTATAGACACAACTGAGGTTATTTGCATCATTTCAACTTAAATTAATAGATTGGCACAATTTCTATTTAAAATGAAGACAAACATTAATATAATTTAATTAATATAAAATAGTGATAGGCGATGGTTAAGCTATGAGTGATAAAAATGGGACTTTTATGTCGTATTTAATTTTTTTTCAGAAACGATGTACTGATCCAAAAAGGTTTTCTAAGTTTGCCAAGCTTTCGGCGTATCGCCTTCCTCTGGTCAAATTTATGAAAAAAATATTATTTATTTAAAAATGTTTCAAAAAATATTATTTTATTATTATCATATCACAAAAAAAATTAAGACTTACAATTTAAAAAAAATCTCTTTATCAATCGAAAATATTGGTATAGATCATTGAAAGCAATATTATAAACTATTGTTTTTCGAGTGGTAAAGAGGTGTTTTAAACTCCTAAAACAGTTTTTTAAAATAAATAATTGCTATTTAATTATTCAGACATCGTGAGATGCGGTCTGGTATGATGTAGGTTTCAGAAAAACATTTTCTTTATCGGGCCAACGTTTCGATCTTTATTGAGATCATCTTCAGGGATATTGTCTGCATTTCAGCAAAAAAAGTTCTCTGATTCATGGCCGATGTGAGTTTCTTTTCATTGTTGGCGCTGTCCTTCAGAATACTTTTAGCTGCGTGTCCGTATGTAGTTGAAATTCTCAAGATATCTGAATAATTATCGATTAACGGTCAATGATATATACACAAAATAATTGTTATATTATAGCTATTGTGGTCTGACCATCTTGGACCCAATTTAAAGTAATTAATCTTTTTATATAAGGTTTTGGTTGAAATGAAAAAGTTAGTGTCAGGAGTGGGATTCGAACCCACGACCTTCCGCTCAACCGCTCCACAACCCGAGACCTCTTGACCTCGTTATATTTTAGTTTCATATCTAAGGACTTTTAACAGAGTGTCCATGACGACACCGGATCTCTTACATTTTTTATTGTATTTTGTTCATATATTTATCCCGAGGAAAGCGAATATATTCTATATAAACAAACATATAAAAAAATAGTTGTTAATTCATCTGATCCACTTTTTAAATTTTTCATTAAGAAAAAGCCCAAATTTCGGCAAGGACTCCTTAAAGTTAACCTTAAAGATTTTTAGAAATGAAATGTACCGTGTGAAAGCCGTACAGAACGCATATCAACTATGTATATGTTAATTCTTGTAACTGTAATTCTTGTTTTTATTCTGCATGACAAGTTCGCCAGTTTTTCCGCTCTGGATTATTTTTCGATCGGGACAAATGTGTTTGGTGTTGGAGCAAATTTTTCCTGAAACTGGGTGAATTTTTCAAAAGGACGGGCGCGAATTGTTACGAGAGGGGGCAGTATGAAGGATGGTGGCATTTGAAGTACAGATTTATCAAGTTGGCTGGAACTCATGACTTAATCTTTCAATTATAGCAAGTTCTCCTTTGATTTAGGGAAGTACCTTTCGTAAAATATATCCTTTTGAATCCAGCTGAAGACGATACAATTGCTAATAAAAATGGAATTTATGATTAAATTAGTGAATAAACTGAATTTGATACAGGTTATAAAACGTCACATTGTTATTAGTCATCTGTCAAATACAGATTTTTGTTTTATGGAATGATATAAAATTGCAAGATTGTTGGCCCATAGATGTTCCTTTATTAACATAATACAATGGCGTAGATAGTTTTTTTATAATTGTATAAATCATCAGGGAATTGGTGGAAGAGAAGTTTATGAGGTGGTCAAGTCGAACTTAACTTTCCGATGAGCTGACGGTTGAGCCTTGTGACGATCTCGAGCGCCCTCGTTTCCCAGGCGGCGATGTCATCGCCGTAGATGGCCTCGTTGAGATACTCTTCGATGGCGAAGTTGCTCTCCTCGACGACAAGGAGCTTCTTTTCGCAGTTGGCAATCGCGATATAGTTGTCGTTCTCCGCGAGGGCTTTCTGTAAGTCGTTAAAGCAGTTAAGCGTGTCCTGCCACAGAGATTTGGTCAGAGGGCGGTCCGAGCAGAGTTCGGCCTTCTCCTTCAATAGCCAGACCCTTTTAGTGTCGAACTCTTCCTCCAGGCTGACCAGATCCGAGAAAATGTCGATGTCGGACAGCATGGTGTTGATCTCCTTGTACAGCCGCTTGTTCGTGCTTTCTATGTTCTTTTTCATGATGCCCAGTTTGACCAAATAGCGATTCGCCAGTAAGAACTCTTTACTTGGTGATCTTTTCGGACCTGCTGAATTCGCGCTGTCGTAAAGAGATTTATAATCAACAGTGGTCGGTATGAAGGCAATCTTCTTTTCTGTTTGGTATATTATATCTAGAATATTTTTCTGAAGGGTCTTGAGTTTGTCGTTTTCATTGCTCATCATTTTATCAACTGAGGCTAAAAAATCTTCGATTCCTTTTTCCTTATTTTTGAGATCCATCACTTTACCTTGTCTCGAGCACTTTCCGAAGACGTCTTCTTGCGACAGCGATAGCTCGGTTTCTTTGATCTGTTCTTTGACGTCGCTGGTGGCTTTTTGGATCGCGGCAGTCTGCGCTTTGTCCTCTTTTATACGACTCAGTAGCTCCTTTCTCTGATCTTCAGGCGAGAGATTGCACTTCAGCTCCTCCATGACCCGGTCTTTCGTTTTCTCCAGTTCGTACAGTTTCAGCTCGAGTTTTATCTGTTCCTGTTTCTCTGGCGAGATGAAGACTTGGCTTAAAATCGGGTTCTTCGACTTGTTGAGATGATCAATTTCGGATTCGAGTTCCATCACTTTTTTAGCGTAATCGTCTCTCTGCGACTTGATCCTCAAATACTGCTGCCTCTCCGTCGGGTTCATGTCCTTTTCTATCTTCTCAAACTGTTCGATCTCCTTGTCGATCTGGCCTTGGAGGGACTTTAAAGATTCCTGTTTTTTCACTCTCTCCGTGTAGAGGCTCTCCAGGGAGAGAACGTCCGAATCGTTGATTCTGGCGAGGTCTTTCGCAGCGCACAGTATCGTCGTTGAATCGGCGCCTACGTTCACTTTCTCGATGCAGGTGTTGTACTCGGCGAGGGTCTTTTGCAGATCGGTTAGTTCGGTCGCCAGTTGCTTGACTCTTTTCTCGTAGATGCCGATCGCCGATTGCTCCCTCGTGCTCTTCTCCATTTCCATCCTGATCTTCATCAGCTCTGAGCTTATCTCGCCGATCTTCAGCTGGATCACCCCCTCGAAATAGCGTTTGTCCCTAATTGCCCGCGCGTGGTTCCCATGGCTGGTGCTCGTCCTGAGGAAGCTGATGCCCTTCTGGGAGGCCAGCCTCTCGGTGTTGTGCAGTGACTTGTCGCTCAGCAGGGACGCGGTCGTTTTGGGACAAGGGAAGGCACACGCGGACGGAGGACGCAGAAAGACCCGAGGCCGACCCGGGGCGAGCGTTTCTGAATGAAAATTGCCCCTCCTCGACTTTGGCCTCTCCTCCAGGCTCCTGTGGCTGATCGAGTGCCCATCCTCCATTATTTTAATATTGCGAAAAAACTGAAATTACAATCTAGCCAGCTGAGGGTACGTTAAAAAAATAAATTTCACATGATTTATTTAACACAATCTTTTTCCAGATGACGAATATTATGACTTACGGATAAATGCAGTTAAATGGACATTACAAGATTCTTCCTTTAGTAAAGAGAAAATGAACGAATCATAAAAAATTATAAAGAAAAATAAATATATATTAAAACCATAACTAGAGCACTTATCATATTCATACGTTTAAAAGTTTCTAAGTCGTACGAGCGTGCCGTAGCCAAAGGCCAGGCCACATTATAATATTTGCAACTTAGAATTATCATAAAAACAGAACAAAACCATGAATCGAACTCCCTAAACACGGGTTTGGAATGCCCGTCGATTTCGGAGTCCGAACCCATGTACATTCTCCTTAATGCCAGTTGTTAGGACTTATCTCCGATAAAGACGAAACTGTCGAAAAGATCGGATTATTTTCGAAAATCTTCTTCTTGAAAACACCGTTAACGCCCTAGTTTGTTAATAGTTGTTAATTTCGTTGAAATCGTTGTATGGTAAAATAATGACAACATGCAATACCGTGTTAGAAACGTGATATCCCAAATAAGATGTGTTAGCAGCTTGTTATTGATAATCTTGTTTCGCATATTCTTGTTTTTATCGGTCAGTCACGTTTCTTTATTACACGTGATGATAGACGATCGCATTAAATGTTGATTATGTATGTTATGTTTTTTAAGAGATTTATTATTTTATTACAATGAGTTAATTATACCGTAAATACTGTCAGTTGGACATGGGACTTCCAGAAGGAGTTGAAATGTATACTTTTGCTATCGACTTAATAATTATAATTGGAAGAGAAGCATATTTTGAACGAAATAATCTAGGCACCGAAGCACTTTACCGAATGGAGAAATGGTCGATGGAAAAATAAAATAAACTTTAATGAGGAAAAATCAGAAGTACTGATGAAAAATTTCCTCTGTTTCTTTTCTAAAATATGTACATCAGGTGGGAATTCATACATGAATAAGATTAAAATTTAAACGCCTTGCTGTAAAGACAAAAGATGCATTTCAATGGCTACGATTTTATTGTTTTTCGAACATCAAATACACACAAACAACATCGATACAATAACACAACACTAAAAATGTGAGGGATTGTTTCCGGGAGGCGTTGTTGTTAACAACTTGATAACAGTTCTTTTTTTATATGTTTTCTTCTCATTTAATCCGAGGCTGTGAGAGGAGCTTCGGTCAGTTGGGCGTGCAGGCGGCGGATAGCCATTGCGAACCCGCGATTTGATTGATGGTCGCCCTTCTCGTCACATCTGGTTCGAGTATGTGCCTGAAAACAAACAAAACAATGAATTAGGTCGAACAGGTCGAATCTTAAAAATTCTGATCATTAAAATAAACTAATTTTGTCATAAAGACTCATAGTTGATAGACGGCATATGAACTCAAGGGCACAGGCCAAACTAAATCAACACCCAACAGAAACACAGTTTCCGAAAGGGTACGAATAGTCAGTGATGTGTAGTGTGTAGAAGATGGACCTAAGATACTTTCTTGGAGTACCCATTATCTGTGGGGCAGCTAACTGATAAGAGTTCCATTTAAACCCAAAATTATTGGTGCATATTTTTTATTCCTTGCAAGAAGTCGTTCGATAACTGCTATAACTTTGCCATATCATTCTTATAAAGCAAAATTCTTTGATTAGCTTAAATCACCCAGTGCCAGATCATTTGGAATGAATTGCAAAAGGGTTCTTCTCGTAATATCACGAACCTTGCACTACTTTTCTCATTGTCCGTCATATTGTGTTTTTTTAACAATGATGAAAGAGCCCTTCGTACAATTAACAAAAAAAAATTTTTCTCGGACTCCTTGAGTCGTCTCCTGATGATGACGCCAGGGCCGAAATATTAGTGTAAAAACCTAATTTCATTGTGGTATCACGGTATGGTTTTATGATCGATGTTTAATCAATAATTGTACCATTACACCAACAAATACTGGGTTAATTTTCTAAACAGTGCCTATATCATTTTGATATTTATTATTTTGCAGTTTTTCCCCCAGCAAATAATTGTGTACCCTGCATTGAAACATTAACATTTATGTTGTATCCTTTAACCCAAAGCTGTATTAATTAACTTCAATAGCTGGATTTTAAAATTAAGAACGGTCGTTGCTTCAGAAAAGTCCTGGCCAATTTGGCGTAATGAGTTTCCGAGAGAATCCCCTCAAAGGAGAAAGCCTCTCTTGAAGGGTGCTTTTGCGAGGTTTATAAATTTATACAAATTCTACCTTTTTATATAATAAAATTGTAAAAAGTATATGTATTGAGCATAAAGTTTAAAAGAAAAACGGAAACCTCAGATGTTTTATCAAAGGCTTGTTATCTACATTGAAGGGGAGTCTTTCCTTCTTTAGAAGAATCTAGATGGCTCCATCAATAGCAAAAAAATGAGCTTTTTCCAAGCGTTTACTGTGCTTGAAAGTAAATTAAAAAACGCATAAAATAAATTTAGCCAAATAGAACTTAACTGTTGCCAAAAAGATCACACCCTCTAAAATAGTTTCGACTTTTAATTACTTTACTGAAGGACTTTGCTTATAGCTTACAGTATGAGTCGCCTCGCTCTACCGCTCAGTATACACTTAGTCGGAAAGGTCAGCTTCCTCATTGTCTGTATCTTGAGCATTTGTTTGACGTTTGTGTCGTCGAACGGCATCGTAGCGCACAGCATGATGTAAAGTATGCAACCCATTGACCAGACGTCGTACATTTTCGGATTGTACTTAATACCCTGAGAAGAAAACAGTACATATCAAAACATCGTATAAATCAAAACAGAACATGAGAAAATATATTTAGATGGGATCGAACTACAATATTAACATGCTAAATAATAATGCTCCTAACCTAATTAATTATTAGTCTTTCAATAAACTCTAAAAATTTGTTTATAGTCGTATCAGAATAATACAGCTTGGAGGTTACTCTCCAAACAGCTAAACCATACGTACCATACAGTTAACTTTGTACATGTATTTATAGATAATAGATATATAAAATACTGTTTAAAGAATTACTTTAGTTTTATTGTTATTTTTAACTTCTAAGATTATAAACTAATTAGTCCTATCATCTTAGTTTTAATCTCTTCTTTTGAGGAGGAGGTAGTGTGATGGCTATGGAACTCCATAGGGTTTCATTGTAAAGTCTAGTGCTTCTGTAAAGATCATAAATAGTTGAGTGTAGACCTACCCATAATGAAACGAAAATCCAAATTCTGAACTACTTGAATCCTCTGGATGACGTTTGCAGCAGTTCCCCGAATCTGCAGGTGTGGGCACTTCAAATTCCAGACTAACAGAATTTACGGCAGGCGTTTGGGGTTCAACGTAAATCATGATTGTAGCAGCAGGTGACAGATGCCATACTTTAAAATGGTTTTCAATATTTCACATGATCAACTCCAAGTCATTTTGGAGTCTGGATGTTTAACTGTTCCGACGGTTTGGACGGAATTGATTTGGTTGAGATGAACAAACCGTATAAGGATGGTGGAGAACTTCTATCAACTTATCTTTGCCACGGTAGAAGGTTCAGACAGAGTAACAAGAGATTCAAGAAGAGCTATCCATCTAGAGAGCCAGGGCTACTTGTGAACAGTTTCTTCCAGCTCTTTCAAGAAATTTGCTTGATAATGTACAAAATGTTGTTAGGAATAATTTTAAGCGTTCGATTAAAGCATCATGATTAGTAACAGTCTAAGTAACGGACCAGCGAGACCGAAAACCAGCAGGCATTCAACATTGCATAAATTCAATATTTCATGTAAATTTAGCATCTTGCTCGGAATAAAAAAATAGCTTCTTCTTACATTCTGGTATTAATTACTTTAATATATAGTCTCCAAGCCTACAAAAAAAAAAAAAAAAAAAAAAAAAAAACGAAAAAAAAAAAAACAGGTGAAACCTGGTATAAAATGTCCCTGCGTCTCTTGTAGCTTGGATTAGAATATGCTGACTATGGCCGTTTAAATATGCAGTGGCAGTAAATGGGAAGCGCGGGTGAGCTTGGCCAGCGAATTCATCATACGAGAATTGTAAGCTCTGAACGTTCACCCTGGGAGAAATGTGTCCCAAATTAAGCCCACGGGGGCCGTTGGGCATAATTGTAACAGCTCGTAAATGTCTTTAGGTGTTCTTTCTTTCAGTTGTTCGTACCGTTATTATTATATTGCACCCGTCTGCATTTGTTTGGAAACCTCAAGGGCAATAATTTTTCCAAAAGCAGTTTAACACTGTGACAAGGGTTGTTGTAACAGTTAAAATAAGGGTTTTTTTCTTTATAATAGGGAGTTTAAATCAAATGTTAGAGAATTTTTTATGAATGGTTAATGTTTATTTTTTAAAAGAAATAAAGGGCAATAAAGGACAAAGGGACGAGCAAATTTCACTACGTAACTACGTTTACCAACATTTTGTTATTACTTAATATGACACTTTTTATTAAGTTTCCATTTGTTAGAATTAAAATAAAAATTGTTTGGTCTGTCTGGGTCTATTTTTTCGCGTTGATGCCGAATTATTTTCGGAAAAGTAAAAATACAACATTTTACGGGAACCTATCTTTCTTTAAAGAGAACTTTTGATTTTAAGGATTAACTTCGATGAGTACTCTATTTGGTACAAGGCCTTGTAGTAATGGTCTATACGTGAGTACGAAGTGTAAATCATATAAGGATAGGACCAAGAGTGCTCCCTTGTGAGACACCGGCTTGTATTAGACTAATTTACGAGAAGAGCATGTGCTAGAATGTTTAGGAGGTTTCAAGGCACTAGACGTTATGGAAAGGCTGCAACAAATCTTGAAAAGCACCAGGCTTTTTGTTTTCTAAGCATGTTCTAAATTTAGGACGCATTGTTCATTGTTAATTTTTGCGTTACACTTTTTTTTTGATAAGCTCAAGTCCTTGGATGGTAGATCTTGCTGCTTTAGGATTTAATCAGGAAGCAAAATTTGCCATCGTTCTTTGGTAATGGTATATAGATAGTTATTGAAAATTGTAAAAGGATGGGACCAAACGTGCTCCCTTGTGAGACACCGGCTTGTATTAGACTAATTTACGAGAAGAGCGACTACTTGATTGGTGGATGTTGCTGCTATAGGACTTAATCAGGAGGTAAAATTTGTCATCGTTCTTGTGGTAATGGTTTATAGATAAGTTAGGAGTGTAAATCGTATAAGGATGGGACCAAGCATGCTTCCTTGAGAGACACCAGCTCTTTATAGGCGATTTCTGGTTGTCGGACGCCTGGATAAAACCTACGAAAGCAATACGACCATTTGATTTCCAATTTTCAAACGGGATCAATAACTCTAAAACCTAACTGTGGATGGAAAACCAAATAAATGAGAAGGAATGATTTTTAATTCTAGGATGGGAAATAAACGTTTTGTGGCTTGAATAATTAACAGTTGTTGAAAAGTAATTGGGTTATTCATTAATAAATGTTTGGGAACAGAAAATCGACCTAACTTTCTGATTAATTTCGAGATGTTTTTGGACCAGTTTATTTAGCATAAATGGAAATTAATCATTATTGAAGCATGGGTTATTTAGTTGAACTTTATACAAGGCAGTCCAATAAATATTACGCTCATAAATAAGACTTAATTAAATGCGTTTCCGACCGCCTCGCACCTAAAAGAGACTTTACGACCCGCTCGAATCGATACCAATTTAGAAAGACTTTCTAGGATCGGGACAGATCTTTCTCAAAACTCAATTAACCTGTACTAATTATCCTACAGCTTAATGAGTTTCTGTGTTCCTCCGCGATTGCTAATTGTGTTACCTGGAGAATCTCCGGAGCCGCGTAGGCGGCACTGCCGCAAAACGTGTCGCTGAGGATCCTTTTGCTCGTCGTCAGGTCACGACACCATCTTGAGAAGCCGAAATCGGCGATTTTCACCTGGTCTCGACTGGAAAGGAGGACGTTCTCGCACTTTAGATCCCTGTGGGCGATGTCCCTCGCGTGAAGGTACTCGACGGCGTTCACAATCTGTCTGCAATTATAACAAATAACTTAGAAAAAAATCTTTAAAAAAAAGCTTCTCTTAATCAATTTTTCAGTGTTAAAGCTACTGACTAGGGGTTTCTATTATTAACTGATTCTGGCCCGCCCATTTTCGTTGTTGCTCTTCAACCTGTGGCCTAGAAAACAACATAAATATCCAATAAGGGCAAAATTGTTTGTAAATAGGCAATGACAACCTTCTTTTTACAATGCGAGGCCAAAAACTGATAAAACTCTTGATTTCCTCTTTGCCACTATAAATTAATTATTCAATTGGGGAAAAGATAATTTGCTAATTGCCAATAACCTAGCTTTTGTTTTTGTTTATGTTATACTAATATAATACTTGGGAGATAGTTTCAAGGAATCTAACTGGTTCGTGTTTGTACGGTATATTGTCTGCACCCTACATTATTCATATTATTATATAATGGGACTTTCCAAGTACTTGTAAAACTACTAAAGTGATAATTATTTTAATACCAGTAAAGGCGCGTCATTGGTCACTAAATCCGAAAATTTGGCTATCGACCTGTCATAGCAGTTTGACTATTATTTTAACGCTGAAACGGTTGTTGTTAACGGTTTTGGCAGTTTTGTACCAATAGATTTCTCATCGAATTTAACTTCGCCAATTTATCGTTGCCCCTGTCGTGTATGTCCTGGTACCCAGACAAATTTCTCCCAGGCTGTTTTACCAGGTATCTTAATTTGAAATTTTTATTAACTCTGCATTTAGGGGTCAAGCAATTTTGGGAAGCTTTTCCTGATACACTCAGTTATCTACATAACAGAAAATTCTTTGTCAACAATTCTAATTTCAAATCTGTCGCCTGTAATGCAACTGCTGGGGTACCCCAAGGTTCAGTCTTTAGGCCAAAATTGTTTATTGTTTAATATATATTTGTTTAATAAATAAACGATGACAACGATTTATAGTTGCCATATTTACAATACCTGATGACACAGCATATTTCATGTCCTCTTTCAAAATCAACACCATAACTAATAATCTAATTCTTTAAAAAATTACCCTGGAAAATTACAATTAAATGTTTTGAAGATTTCCTTCGTGGTCCATGGACCACATCCGATATTTTCTATTGTTAAAAATAGTAAGAATTTTATATACATTTTTCGTTAAATTCAGTTTAATTCTTAGCGGCAAAAAAATTGTACAAAAAGAGTCTAGATTGCCAATATTTGACCCAGGCCGGACTCCAAACCATTACACGAAGTAGGGAAGTTTTGCAAAGTTTCGAAGGTCTGCAATTTGTTGAACATCAGCAGTTGATCTCCATCGATCCAGGTCCGCCTGTTCTCGCCGTGTTTCGGATTTTATCGACTTACCAGAAAATCAAGGACAAGGAATATTCCAAAAGGGAAAAAATCCCATTTTAAAACAGCAAAAA
Organism: Cimex hemipterus; assembly: GCA_039619505.1. Taxonomy (NCBI): domain Eukaryota; kingdom Metazoa; phylum Arthropoda; class Insecta; order Hemiptera; family Cimicidae; genus Cimex; species Cimex hemipterus. The sequence goes on along the minus strand of CM077106.1, from coordinate 20,007,099 downwards.
CAACTTTTACTTTTTACAATGTTAAACATAATTTCATATTAAGAACAAAATATACAAAATAAAAAGGAATTCTGTTCGCTATTCGTAAAATTTTTGTAAACAATTTTATTTCGGAAAATAGTACTTCAAAAACAAAATAAACCAACTGTTTACGTGATACATATATAATTTCGTTCTGGGGGCGAAAGCAGGCTTACGTGGAGTTTACTGACTGCCTGAATTCTGGGTTCCCGAGTTGACATTTCTAAATGCCACCTCATTGTGTGTGCAGGGGCCTAAAACTTTACTCTCCCGGTGTTTAATTAGTACAGTGTTACAACATCAACATCAATAAAAACGAAAAAAAAAACAACTAGTTGTTGGTTTGGTAGTATGTAATTAAATATTTTAAACTGCCAACTATAGAGTCCTAAACTATAGGATCAAGTTGAAGATATATTTTACGTTATAAATTTACTTATAAAAAGTTAAAATATAAATTTGTATTTAATAAATATAATTTTCCTAGCCAACATATTTTTTTTATTATCGGTCATTTTATAACAGTTGCCACCTTGCTGAAATAATGATCTTTGGGCCACCGCAGTGCGGTGATTATGTTTGGGTTTCTGCATTAGACCTGTTGTAGGTCAAATTAAACCTTGTTGGCGATACAAAAATCAATAAAATAATATACAGGGTATCCTTTTTAGATCCCTCGGATGAATTTTTCTTGAACCAATGTCGCTATTGAAAAAACAGGCCTTTAATATTTTTTTAGTCTAGTTTCAAATTTTTACCTTTTTTGGAGAAAAATTATGCGGGGTACCACAGGCCCAGTTCAATTTTAAAATTTCAAATACGACCCTATACATCCTGACAACCTGATGTATACTGTATGTGTACAACATTTTTTTACGCCGAAAACAACTGTAATGGGATTTTAAACTGGTCAAAAATGACAAAATCATGGAAAAAAGTTTAACAAATAGCATTCGTTTGTTTTGTTTTAAATTCCAATAACATGCGTCGTCACTAAAGTCGCCTTTACTATTTACATTCTATCATTGTTTGTCAAACTCCCATTATGAAGGAAAATCTTAATTCCTGGAAGCAAATAAATTTTACAGTAATATTCATCCGATACATTTAGCATACCGTTCAAATAGAATCCAAGAGTACATTGTCCCGATCAACACCGATTGATGGTATCCGCGTCGTTCAGTCGAGTCCTAGAAATTTTCTGATAGCCCCAGAGTAAACTCCAAAGCGTGTTGCTCGCATAATGGGGAGATACGGATCATTTGCTGTTCCTTCATCAAGCCAAAGGCAGCGTAATTTTGTCGGGAGTTGAATATTTTACTGTATATTCGCGATAATCCGAATTCCTATCTCCGAAATGTTTTTCAAAAAAATAGAATTAGATGTACTCCGGATTTAGAAGTTTTAGGCCGCATCGCTTTCATCTTGTCCAGGGACTTCGGACTACGATTATGACAGCCGTCTAATAATCCTTGGACAAATTTGGGAGGCTGAAGAAAACGTTCTTCCATTACATCATATGCAATGATAAGACCAAGTTAACCTCTAATCGCCTACTAAAATCTAAATCGTTGGATTTTTCCGACATGGGCAGAGGAAAATCCAAGAATTTTGTACTTCTATCATCACCAGGTGGTTCACACTATCAACATTTGGTATGGACCTATCGGATATAAATCATTTGGGCCTTATTTCTACGAAAAATGTTTAAATGGTACTCAGTTCAATTTTTTTAGGGAGTTTTACCAACACTCTATATGATGTTCCCTCTGCAATAACGACGAAGAAATATTCTCCAGCTTGGTGGATGCCCGTACACAATTCTTTGCAAGTGAGTTTGACTAGTCACTTCCGGGATAGTTGGATGGCCAGATCTGTTGGCATCCTCGGTTACTCGATTTACCTTCACTTGACTATTTTCTGTGGGGCCATTTAAAAAAAATGTCTAGCCATTTCCAACCTAGCAACCTCAGTTGAACAATTGCACCAAAGGATAGAAATTGCTTCGCAATCCATCTTCCCTGACTCTATCGCTCTGAGCACCGGTGAAGGGTGGTTAAAAAAAGAAAATTTTTGCATCTTCACGCATGGCAGGCAGTTCGAACTTGAAATGTGACTAATAAATAACAAACCATATGACTGTTTTTCCCGAACTTTGTAATTTTTGACCAATTTAAAAATCCGATAACATCAATCTTTAAAGTGTAAGGGTGTATAGGGTTGTATTTGAAATTTTGACGTTGAACTGGCCTGAAGTACCCTGTATAATTTTTCTCCAAAAAGTAAACTTTGAAACTAGACTAAAAAAATATTAAATTCATATTTTTTTAAATTTTTTAATTTTCATATCGTCATTGGTTTAAGAGAAAGTAAGCCTGGCCATTTAAAAAGGATACCCTGTATTTAGAAAAAACAATTTTAATTATATAATTTTCATTTGTAAAAATATACCAACCGGAATTTATGCATATTAACCATATTTCATGCATTAAAGCAAGGAGTGGGCCTGGGGTTTAAAATTTTGAAGTTCAACTGGCCTGAGGAACCCTGTATAATTTTTCTACAAAAAATGTAAAAATTTGAAACTACTCTAAAAACATACTAAATTCGTATTTTTCTTAAATATTTTAATAATGTCCATTCGTTCAAGAGAAATTAAGTCAGGCCGTTTAAAAAGGACACCTTGTATGCAGAAAAAAAAATCTTTCTTTGACGCTTAAAGTCATTTTAATTGTTTAATTTTCATTTTTGGAATAATATTACGTTGTCGTTTGTAACAAATATACCAGCCGTATTTTCTGCAGTATAGAAAACGTTAAAAATATTTCATGCATTATAGCAAGGAGTGGGCCTGGGATTTGATGGATCATTGAGATTCAAATTACCCTTACAGGCTTGATTCCATTATATCTCATAATAAACTCACGAGAGAAAAGAACTATGCGGATTTTCCCATTGTTTTATATTTACAATGGGGGAGAGCTAAGAATTATTCATTTGTTATATCGAGATCTGGCATCTTTAAACAAAACAGAATCTTAAAAGGGTCGAGATTGGCCGGTCTGTTTTGAATTTGTGCAAAATCGAATTATTTCAGAGCTTTTATAACCCCAGCAAATATTAATGTAGATAATATAAAGGTAGATTAGATATAAAATTTAAGACAATACAAAAACTGTTTTAAAAATATGAATTGATTGGTCTTCAGATTTGAAGATTTATGGTAAATTATTGTTTGAATGACAAATGACAGCAACTAACCATCCCTAACCATCCCCAAATGACAGCAAGTCATATAGGATAGAAATTTCTTTACAAGTGCTGGAAATGTGTTATTTTATTAAATAAAACATTACAAAACTGGAGTTTTTGTATTTTTTCATGTTTCAAAAGTTTAACGTTCACTGACCTTGAAACATCTCCGCGGTGAGAAGCGTGTGATGCCATTTGTCAAAAGAAACCGCCTTATCTTTTCCGTCTCTATTTTACGGTGTATGCTGTTGTATGGGATTAAAGGGAAAATCATATCAGATCTACGCGGCCGGAGAGATTAGGCCATTAGTTAACGTCAAGTCGCTCACAATTTCTATTTTAAAGAGAAAAGGCCCAGGGAATGAAGATCCCTCCCTTTGTCTGTCTGACCATCAATGCGTGAAATCTGGACAGTGGCACTGATTTAACCACCGTCTCATTTCTCGTCGTTTAGTAGTATCTAGACGTCGGATGTCTATCAATAAAAGCGAAACTCAAATAGACAAAATATAACAAGTTCTAGCAGAAAATATTTTTAACCATAATCATAACGCCCATTTTCTTTGTTTAACGTGTCTCAAATGATGTTGGATTTATGGCAAAAATAGGCAAAAAAAGAAAGTAGATTCTTTCAGAACCATATTCAAATTAAGTACTGGAATTTACTTTTTTAAATCATTTCGTTGCATCCTCTTCTTTCTCTTTTTGTGATATTGAAAACATTTTAGGTGGGCGGTATGTTTGCTACTGTTTGTGTACTCGTATTGTACATGTTATGGACCCGAAAGCATGATTTTAAGATATTGGCAGAAACTGCATGCGGTTTCTTTCGTTTTGTACTTATTTTCTTTTATATTTATACTTCTGTTTATGTTGTTTAAACTTTGTGACTTCTGTACAGGATATTCCATATGATTTCCCTTTTTTTTACTCAGGCCTAAGACTTTTTAATTAATAATTAATTCTATCCGATACCATAACACTTGTCAATTTAAATATTGCATTGAATGGATACCTCCAACAAATTTGACAGTAATTGTAACCATTACACATACTATAAATTTTTTATAAAAAAATAATCATCTTAGAAAAAATGTTCCTTTATCATTGTTGCCTAACAAAAATATTCTTGTTAATATGGAACCGGGATTCTAATTGGGTCTTCTTATACAGGGGTTAGTTGAATTACTATGTTTCGGCATTGCGCCATCTTCAGTGAGGAAACGCCTGAGCCAATTTAAGTAATTCAATTGCCAATTAACCCGCGAATGTAAACGGACCCAGTAACCAGTGCTGGTTCGACATAGCCTAGTTTGCTTTAGTTGCCTAATGACTCTAGAAGAACACAACAAGTATAACTTGAGATGGTTTCCAGGACATGAAGTTTAGAAGGAAACGAACAAGCTGATCAACTATTGAATCAAACATCAACTAGGCATAAAATGGCATGATAAAGAAAAACCCAAGCACCGGGCTGTACATAAGCCATCGAGGCAACGTAAGAAAGAATATAGGCATGATGATACTATTAAACTTGGGTCAAATGAATTTAATTTTGTTCGGAGTTTACTTCTTACAGTGAAAACAACTTCGGACTCCATGTATCTCTATTTTTCGAGTATGTATTATTATTTATTAGAGTTTGTAAGGAAGAAAATTAAGGGACAGGATTTTACGCACTTTCGGATAGCCAGGCAGCTATAAAAGCACTAAATTTGTATAGCTTATATATCTAAACTAGCATGGGAGTGCTAATGGTACTTGGAGAATAATATACTTTTAATGTGCTTTGGGCTTGGTGTAGGAAAGGTACAGACGGAAATGAACAGGCTGACCAACTAGCCAAAGGGTCCTCCTCTCATAGAATCGAACCCACAGCCAGAAAGATAGAAGTGCTAAAGATGAAGCTGGATAAATGGCTTAAGGCAGAAAAACTGGATAAAAACAACACACAGTATGAGCAAGCTAAAAGAGAAAATTTGTTTAATGAGAAAAAACACACTTTCTACGGTACGGTTTTTCACTGAAGTTGGCACATAGCCGAAACGTGTTTAAACAGTTAACAAACCCGCGAGGGAAGACGGACCCAATAAGTGACCCAGCGATGGTTTAGCATCATGAGTTCACCGACTCGCAGACCAAAACCCAGCATCAAACTATTTAAATTATGGAATAGAATATACTTTTTAACTCCTTATTTCAACCTCTCCCTTCCTCTTTTTTCACGTATAAAGTATTTTAGGTGGGCGGTATGTTTTCTACCTGTGTGAATATTGGAAAAGGTTATATCACAAAAGCATTGGCAAAAGTTTCTAACTTTGTAATGTTAATATTTTCACCCAGATAAGTATGAACGATGACGGCATGTATGTACAAATAAACCATATTCCTTTTTAAACTAGAAAACCATAGGTTTCTAGGCAAAAATAATATACCAAAAGTAATAAAAATATATATTATCAGGACAATTGCAAATTGTGACTTTCAATTTAAGTAAAGCGTTTAATGGAACACTTTTTCCATGGATTGTACAATTATGATATTTGCCCTTACTAAAATGTATTAGTTTATACAAATAGAGTTGATTAAAAAATAATTTCTTTCAGACTAGTGTATAAATAATTCAAGTAAATGTAATCAATTAATCATTGCAAAGATGGATGCAAAACTGAAACCCAATAGTTTTGTTACCAAGTTTGGTTGGTAGAAGACCATGACCAGTGAATATTTTATCAAATTCTTTATGTAAAAAAAGAGGGGAGGGCGTATTACATGAAATTTTAAATAAGGGTAGCTATATTAATATTTCACCGGTACTATTGATTATTTACCTGAAAAAGTGTTTGGCTCTCGTTTCCGTGAAAGATCCCTTGTTCCGTATGTGATCGAGGAGATCGCCCCTTTCGCAGAAATCCATAAACATGTAGACCTGGTCCTCGAGCTCGAACACATTGTAGACGGTGACTATGTTCGGGTGCCTTATCGTCTTGACTATGCTTACCTCCCTCGGGAGGAATTTCGTGACGAAGTCCCTCGAAGCCCGCTTCTTATTGATGACTTTACAAGCGAGACGCTGCGTGTAGCCGAGCTCTGTTGCTCTGAATGCAACTCGCACCTAAAAAAGGAAACAACGAAGTTAGACCTTGGGGATATAAATTAATTTTTATTTTTAATACATAGAAGGACAACTCAATATTTTTGCCCTTCTGGTGAAGTTCAACGAGTGGCTGATCTGGTTTTTAACCTCCTTAACTCTACTCTATTGAGTCAAAGTTCACTCATTCCATTAGTTGAAAAATCGCAGAAACAGCCTAATAGCATAACTCTAGAGTTAAAAAAAATCGCGCTGATATTTCTATTAATGCAAAACAGATTTAGTTGTTTATGAATTATCTGTTTTTGAAAGATCTGAGGGGATCGTTAAGCAGCGGATACTTGTGGAAAATTTATCGATGTCGGCGAATCCGTTAGGCTTACCAAGCCCATCATGAAAGAACTATAGTTTTATTTTTAACTATAAATTTAAAATTGTTAGTTTTTCAAGTCTAGCGTTCTCAAAAATCGTTGATGTTTTAAAACGGTTGGCAAACACCAACAATCATTGGGTCCTCCTATTCTCGCTTTTTTTACCCGTGAACCAACACAGTCCTAATTACCATCAGGGTTAAGTAGTTGCCATGTCTTAGAAACTCGGAAGGCTTTCCCGATTGATTTATATCGCACTTGTTTTGAATGGGGTCAGTTCAAAAATTAATTTAACCGTCATATCAATCTTTTCTCTGGTCATAATTATTACATGTACGTACATATACAAAATTCATCTAAACAATTAAGAAAAATCTAACCCTTTGCATGAAATGTATGATTATTCACTTATGCTTAAACATTTCTTTTCAATTTTCTTTTCTTACACCTATGTGTAAATAATATAGCACACACACAAAAACTAATAAACAATTGAATCTTTATAACAAAAGTAATTTGTTTCTTTTTGGATAAGGGAATGAGCTAAAAATGCAAGGGGAGATGAAGAAGCGGCCAAGAGACTGATGTGCTAGTCATTTACTACTGGTCAGAAATATAAGATTTTAATTTTAAATGCAAACTCAAGTGACTTTGGTGTAATGTTAGATTTATTTTTAAAATGTCCTAAATTTAAGCAAAATATTGATCAAGATCACAAGTACTGAATGCAATATTTTTCATTTGAATGAAGATTTATACAATTTTATTCTGGTAGACCCTAGATAATGAGATATGAGAAAAAAATTGCTAGATTGGAACATTCTACCAATTATAAACTGCTAGTGACCTTCTTTTCTTATGAAGGATCTGACTCAAAAGATGGAGGTGAGCTGAAGAGTAAAGCAGGCTGCCTATTGAGTCCACTTCTGTTTTCCCTATACATCAAATGAATTAGAGGAAGAATTCCAATGTGAAGTCAAGATGCGGATGATCTATTGTGTTCGCAAATCCGGGGCATTTAGAAATAAATAACCAACCTGCTCAAACAATACCGAAAGAAGTGGAGACTAGTAAATTTGGAAAAGTACAAAATAATAATTTTTCAGAATGGGGGCTGATGTGCAGCTGCAGAATAATAAACAGGCATACAGGCTTGGGGCTTCGAGGAGTATAAGATGTGATAATGTCTCTGCAGATCTCCCGAAGCAACCACAGGATCGGTGTCAGAGCTACAGCTGTGTCATTGACAAAAGATACTAGGAGGCTGGTACATTTAATGGGAACATCTGCACTATAAAGGGTATAGTGGAATGATCTGAGCACACTGCCCTGCAAAATTCCTGCGGCCAGAGAACTATACGAAGTAATCTGACTCTGTTAGGTAAGAGTGGAGGATTAAAAAGAGTTCATTTGGAAGGCCACATTTAAATCTGTACAGGAATAGAAATGGGACTGGACCTAATGTTGTTTTGAAAATGCATTCAAATGAATAAATAAGCCTGGTTGTTTTTGTTCTCTTCTTTTCTTTGCTTTTCACCAATTCTTTATGTGTAGACATACTTCTTAGTTGTGCTGGTTTGACTACCTGATCAATAGGCATTTCTACTGATATAATTTAGAGAACAACTTTCGATCTTGTACTATAAGCATTTTTCCCTTTTATAAACAAGGGTTTGCAAATAGCAGATTTCATATTATCAACCCTTGGGGTGCTGGTGTTTTGGAAAAAAAAAATTGTAAGCATGTAAGGGTCAAATGTAGAGCTGTTGAATAACGAACACCTAAACTTTTGAGGCCACTGATGCCCCTGTGTTTTTAATTTTTCTGTGTGCAACACTCTGAGCTTTTGTTTTTGCAGTTTAATTTCTTGTACTATATGGTGGAACCAAATATAGCTACAGCAAGTAACACATTTCTTTAGACCGTTTAATGCACTTCCGTCCAGCTCCCATTTTGATCTGGCAATATTTTGCAATTTGTAGAATGTCATAATTTCTCTTATTACTCTTCTTTTTTTATTGCTTTTTTATATACTAATTTATCCTGTGATGATATATGAACCTCATATGAATAGGTTAAACCATTGTAATGTAATACTGGATGACTCTTTAAACGGCTACAGCTACAGAAAAATAAATGCAGTCTTCTCTGCGCAAAACTATACTCAATAATACGAATCTTACAAAGGAAAGCATTTTTGGAATTAGAATAAACGACATACAACATTGTTAACATTTAAATATTATAATTTTGTACTATACAATATTTACTGTATAAACATACATATTTAGTATGCAAAATAAAAAGAAATTGGAGCAATGGAGGCAACAGAAGCAGCTTAACACTTGTAGCGGACTCGAAATGACCCCTGGCTGGAACAATTCCACAAAAATTTTATCTTATACGTCACGAACATAACCACCCACTAAAATTCCCAATAGGCAAAACTTCACATGCCCATCTAGCCATGTTAAAAGATGAATTTTCACACATTTCAGATACACATCATCATCATCAATTTATGTTACATATAAATTGATTGTGTTCTTTGTTATTGAGAAGGTGGTAATCAAACTTGGGCTCTTAAAAATAGCAATTTTAAGAAACCAAGGCCAACTCTTTCCACTAACAAAGAAAAGAATTGTAAATAAGAAAATATAGAAATAAATAATAATGCTTTCTTGACTGTTAAAAAATTATCCAACTGTAGTTCTATGTAAATTTATTGTTACACTGCCATTTAAAATAATTGACTTAAATTTACAGAAATGCATTTTGGTATTTAATTACTTATTATTTTACAAAAGCATCGTCAATTCTTAAACGAGTGGTTTTACAATATATTATATTGCCATTAATTTTTTTATATTGTTGTATTATGGCTAAACTGCCTTATAGATACCAATAGTGACAAAATAAATATAGTAGATATTTAATTTACCTTACAGTAAGAGCCTTCACCGATTGTCTTTCCGAGTTTAAAACCTCGTTTGTTTAGTATTGCGTTGATCGACTCTCCGAAGGCGCCTGGAATCTTTACGACAGAGCAATGTCCAGTCGAACCAGCTTGAAGCAGCCTCTCAACACCTGACTCCCGCTTAAGCGGGCTCCTCACTGCTCTCATATCCTCATCAATACCTCCCTCAATCCCTGAATCTTCTCGTGTAAATAACACCGTTGTAAACTTTGAATTTTATGCTAATAGTACTTTATAACATTTATAATTTCATGAGGTTGATGTCTGGTTACCATGGTTAATTTATAAAATTGTTTGTTGTTAACCAATTTGTTTTTATATGTAATTGAAAATCGACTATTTTTATTGTCCATTTATATTTTTAAATCTTTTTAGATTAAAAGGAGTATTGTAAACAATTAAATGTACACAAAAAAATCATTTATTTCTTCTTTAAAATTAATGTACATTATTTACACTATAAAATAAAATTGTTTCATTAAAAATTTCATTAAATTAACAATAATTTACATTCCTTTCCTTTTAGCCTTTAGTTTTGTACCGATAGAAGCTCCCTTTTTCGCTGCTGTTAAAATCTTCTTCATCTGGGCCATCGATTTCATCCTTTTCCTAAATTACACAAATAAATATATATTTGTAAAATGTCATTGCAATGAACATACGATTTTGCCACCTTCAGTGGTGAGTTTATTGTAATTTAGAAACACACAGAGGGGGCACAATGAACAAAATCACACACAGAACTACTGTCAAAGAAATGACAAAACACCCAACAGAATATTTATACATAAAAATATAACTATATAGTACCTCTTGTTAAGATTATCCCTTCGTAAGGGGATGTAAGCGTAAGGATCGGGTAATCCTTTCTTCTTGACATCACCCTTGGCTTTCTTAGCCCGGTATTCCTGGCCGGTCTTCATTTGAGGCCCTTTGTTTCCCTTCTTGCGGCTTGCTTTGCTGCTTCCTCTGCTGATTACCGAATTGGCTTTGTTCAAAGGTCTGTGGATGCCCTTGCCACCAGCTGGAAAATTGTTTTTTCAGTCAAAGAACATTAATTCAATTGTAAAATATGCTACCTTGGTATTTGTTCGGTGGAGCGGATGAGTTATAACTGCTTACGCTTCGTGCTCTTTTTTTTCCAATTAAAGTTTCGCCACCGACTGTCATCCAATCATCATCCGATTCTTCATAATCGTCTTCTGAAATTTTTTTTTTTTAATAAAAGTATTTTTTGACATAGTTTAATTTTTTATTTACCTGAATTTTCCAGGCCAGGGATTGCTGGTTTCTTCTTTTTCTTCATTCTAGTTTCTCCTTCATCGTCATCCTGATTATCACGGTCTTCCGTGATTATAAGACGACCGTCCGGTGCCACCTTGAAAGGCTCGGGTTTCTTCTTTTTAGGTAATGAATCTGGCATATTTGACATCGTCGAAGGATGAGTGCCTAAACAATAATACAATTTATATGCATCAAAGGTATTAAAACTTCATCCCACCAGACTGTAGGATCTACATCTGAATTTTGTATATAAAAATTTTTTAATCCTGCTCCTAGCAAATGTGATGCAATATCTGGACAACTGTCTGCTATAATTGGTAATTAAGTGAGCAGTTAAAAAAAAAAAAAAAAGGAAAACACGATGACCACGGTATAGTCACAAGTACCACAAACAGTGCACATATGGATTGAGAACAGGGACAAAATTATATACAGTTCAAAAGTCTTTGGATGCTCATCGGTTCTTACTGCCTCTTTACTTAACAGCCACTATAGCTGTTATCAGTGGTGATTGTGTTGTCGCACAAGGTAGGAATTTACTACGCACATCATTTAACCGTGCAGAGAAGAAGAGGATAACTGCTTCTCTACGTTAATTCATCACCACCACATTTACATCACTGGACAGCGCCAGCTCACACTCTATACAACGGTGTTGTGATGGCTTATGGTGGCCGATGATGGGCCATTATTTTCAGCAAGGGAGCAAACTGCCAAACAACCTTTTCAGGAAAAATGATTTTGGAATGCTAAATGCATTCCCCATCCTATACCAACTAGGTCTTTTCTATGTGTCCCGCTTCTAGGCCCTTTTTTTTCTAGAGCTTCGCAGATATCCCCATCCTATACCACTATGTGACCCCAGCCTTATATATTTTAGCATTCCGTTCAAAATTGGACAATGCATTCCTTGGATAATATACACAGTCACTTCCCTGTTTATTTTTTTGAAAAAGCCCTCGGAACTCGGTTCAAAATTGAGGCATTATTGAAAATTGGGAGAGATAGTAATCAGTTTTTTTCCATGGGTCAACCGTGTTGTTTACTCAAGACGGTTGAGAAATTGGGGAGAGTCGAAGGTGATAAATTATTGAAAGAAAATTCCCTCTTGACTGAGAAAGAGTGCCGCTCATGGACAATTTCCTAGTTTCTCAACTAAATTTTAAAGTTTTCATAAAAAGTGGAAAAAATGATACGTTCCAAAATTTTTGAATTAACTGATGAATGACTGAAATTAGGAAAACATTTAAAAAAAGGCATCTTGACCAGTATAAATTAAAAAAAAAAAAAAAAAAAAAAAAAAAAAAAAAAAAAAAGACCTAGCACTGGTCTGGGACTTAAAAGACTGAGAAAATATGTATTCCCAAAGTAGGCCATTTTTTGTGCAAAAACCAGGTGGTTGGTTTATTTATTAGTTTTTTTTATAGACAGTGTAGTTTACAACAGAAGAAAATGATTCTAAGAAAAAACTATTTAATCGAAAATTTATTTGTCTCAAAAAAGTCTTCATTATGCATTTTAAAACAAAACCAAAGCCAATAAATAAATACTCTATTCACTACCAAGGTGTCTGCTACAAATCAGATAAAACCTTAGCCCAATACATGCCCGTGAGTCCAGTTAGGGTTCTTAAAAGGCAAAAAACCACAAGGACAAAAACTTTTCATAGGGACTTAAAGATCATCACGAGTCCTGAAAAGGTTAAACTACCGGTCATGGAGAAGGTACTACAATTTTACATGAACCTCAATGTCCTGGAAAACACATTACACTTTCTAGGATTATGCCCTATTTTGGCGGATCTCTGAAAGCCTTGGGACGAGGTGGTCCTTAATGTGGAATCAACCGGATTTCTCTCTCAACAACATTTTTCAAGTTGAACAAATTAGATAAAATATAAACTCGAAAGCTATGGCTTTTATAAGCGTTTTTTGTGTATTATTTTATGTAAATAATAAAGTGTCAATGTTATTTTTATTATTAAAATTTAATTAAGTTACCTGTGATTTTCTTAGCAGTGTTAATATCAGTGAAATCAACAATGTCGTCGGCATCTTCAGTAATCCATGTCTTCGCCTTTCTCCTCTTCCTTCTTTCAGCCTTGCTCATCTTGTCGTCATTTTCTTCTTCATCATCTATGTCAGATTCAGATTCAGCAAGAATTTCCTCAATGCTGAAAAATAAGAAATAAAATGTTAATACAAATATGAAGCATTTAATATATAATTCTTAACCTTTTTTTAAAAAAGTAATAATTTAAATATGTATTTCTACATAACATACCTTCTATGTTTGGCTGCAACTGAAAAAGTTGAATATGCGTCGTCTTCCCCGCTTGCCCGGGATTCCCTTTCTTCCTTACGACGTCTCATTTTCCTCTCTTGAAGCTTGCCCAAGTTGCGTACCCTTACTTTAAGCACTTCGTCCCTGTCGGGGATGTGCTTTTGCAATGTTGCTGCTCCAAACCATCTGACAAGACGCGAGAGTAAATCTCTCGTCTTGTTCCTGTTGTGACGCTTGCAATCTTCTGACATGTTGCTGAACATTTGCATCTGGAAAATATTTTAGCGTAATATTACAACAACGGCGACAGTTTTGATTGATTCTTACCAATTTTGGAATATATCGTTCAATCTTGTCCCTTGGAAACGAAGTTATGTACACTTTGATAAATGACATGGCAGATGTGACTATCTCCCGAGTCGAGCAGACTGCCAATAGGCCGACATTATATAAAATCTGTTCTTCAATATCTTCTGAAATAGAATCTAAAAAAACAAAACAGAGTTTAAAAATATAATTTAAATTATACGCGATCATTTGCATACCTTTGCAACGGTGAAAAAGTGCCGCTAGTGCTAGTAACGAACATGAAATTAAAATGGGAGATCTGTTGAGTCCTGCCATAACAACATGGAGATAACTGTCGAGCTGCATATTCGTATAAATGTGCTCTAGAATTGCGTATGCAGTTAACCGGCATTTACTGTTTATATCTTTAAGACACAAAATCGTCTCAGGGAGAATGACTTCCATCAAATTCACATTACTTTCATTATTAGAATGTTTCAGTAGTTCCAAAATGCATTTCAATCTTGCCTAAAATTTAAATTATAGCAATTAAAATATAAATCTATGTTTCTTCAATACAGCAGTTTTACTGTACTTACTCCTTTGCTATTTACGTTGGCTTTCGAAAATGAATTCAACAAAAGTTCCTTTATTTTATCAATATTTGTGTTGAGAAATTCTCGGCATCCTCCATCTTCTGATGTAAAAATCTCCTCTAGCAGTCTGGACATATTTATTATTATTGCTATTTAAATTATACACTTATATAAGCTGATATATGTAATTAAGTACACAGTACTAAAGAATTATTATATACTATAACTCCAGAAATAATAGTAATTCACATGTCGGCATCCTAGGAAATGAAAATGTGGACAAGACAATTTACACAAATTAGTCCTGCAGAAGGAAATTAAGGGAAAAAATGAGCTATCTAGAATTAGCAAAGCCACTAGACTGAATTGCCTGAAAGATTAAAAAGTTCAACAGGTTCAGTCGAATCAAGGCCAGTGGAGAAAATGACAAAAAGGGAAAGAATTATCTTCATAAGGCTTAGAATAGGCCTCATTCATCTCAAACCTGGCCTTCTTCTGGTGGGCTGACAATAAACGTGCCATCAATGTAACGACAATTCACTAGTGGACTGTTACTATTTATCAGACATATAACATAAATGAACTAGTAGCATGTTTATTTTCTCCTATTTCACCTTAAGTGGTAGGTTTCTATACCACTGTGTTTTATGCCCCATCAACCAAAAATATTGTTCATTTTTGTACCTGGCTAATATAAGATCTAAGCTGTAATCTGATATCTTTCATGTACACACTAGTTTTCAATACAAAAATATATAACAAATCAAATTATAATCATCATTTTCAATTAATTAAGGTTTTTGGTTGAGATAAAAAAGTCACAAGCGAGATTCGAATCTATGACCGAGGGAAAATTAAGAAGGCTGGGTGGATCAAAGTCATGAAAGCTCAAGTGGTAAAGTAGCAGCTTATTTAGCCCAAGGTAGTGGGCTCGAATCTCACTTGTGACACTGCCTTTTTTATGTCAACCAAAAATTGAATTAATTGAAAAAAATTTATTTGGTCAAGCAGACCACGAAACCTAATAAAAATAAAAATAATTATAATATTGCTGAATGCCTTACCAGCCTAATAAATATAATTGTTACTGGCTAAAAAGGTACTGTTCTTCATTACTGCCCGTTACTAGTTACTAGTTGATATTATTTATGTGAGATAACATCAATATTTTACTTTGCTGCCTTCATAACATGCCATTTTTAACAAATATTGATGAAATTTCTGTGGTCTAAATTTTATGTTTATTCTAAATTAAATATTTCCATTAGAACCGTTAAACTAAAAATGATTCTGAAGTGAATCTAGGTAAATTTCAAACTTACATACCTGTAAAATTTCTTTTGTTCTGAAGTCCCTCTGTTCACTGACAGTTCTTTTACTATGAGAGTGTAGAGCTTTGATATGTCTTCAACGTTTTGATAGATTATAAGGGCTCTTAAGAGATCGATGGCGTACTCTTTGAGAGAAGCCTCAGTTTCTGATGATTCAACTTTCTTCAATGCTAAGTCGAATTTTTCCTTTCTTAAATTCTGATCTGCGATCTTCAAGTAAACCTAAAAACAAAGATAGAATAATAAAAATCTACAAATCAATTTTACTTGTCTCAATTTTACCTTTATTGTCTCTAACGAGGCGAGCCTGGCTCCTTCTTCATCTGTGCCAGACACTTTGGTCGTGTAAATGTTGAAAAGTATTGGAAGGTAATTTTTAGCGAACCTTGCTAACGTTGCAATGTCGTCTTCACGCTTGTTCTCGACAGCGCAGTTGATGAGGTGGCGAAGCGTTGAAAGTATAGAAAGCCTCAGGTCTTTCCTCGAAGTGAGCACACCCCCAAGAGCTTTAGCAATGCCCTAAAAATAAATTTTAATTATTATAATTCGATTATATTGTTTTAAAATACTCACGGGAAATGATTCAGCGATGTCTGACGGCTGTTTTGAAAAACTTGGCAGAAGTGACCAAATCTGTGATTGAAGTAAGTCATAACTTAAAGAACCTACTTGATCATTCGCAGCTTTTAATCTATCTGATTCATTCCTGAAATTTTTAAATAAAACATTGATTATACGATGAATAATGACAAATGAGAAAACAATTACTTTGAAGCAGTAGCCAATGATAAGAAATTGTCAATAAAGCATTTAAGTGTTGATGCTTTTATGTTATCTTTCAAAACAGGTAGCAACCAACTTCTTTTAAATTCCCTGTTGTCATCGCCTGGTTTGATTTGAAGAGGAATTGCTTCTATAACAACCTGTGGTCCTAGTGCACGTACTGCACTTCCGATTGCATTTTCCAACTCGTTCACAAAAGTCACCTGGTCGCTGTCTCTTAGGTCAGCCAACATTTTCAGCATTTCCGTTAACAATTTGCCTCCTTGCTCACCACACGCCTGTATATATATAAAAGAAATGTATATCTGATCTTTTATAAACATAATTAAAATAATAAAATAAAACATACGTTAAAAAGCGCAGATATTAAATGGAGTATGTGGTTGTAAGATGTGTGGTACTGGTAAGAAAGGCAAGACTGAATGATTTCAACTACAGAAGTTATGCTTTCATTCATTATGCCATGATCCCTGATAGCGGTACCGACACAATGGGCTGTTACGGACTGCAGCGTGTGCGTCACAGCGGCCACAGTTTCAATCCTCCCGCAGCTGTACAAGTTAGTGCAAGTCTTGTAAAATTTTGGCAAGTTTGCAGTGCACAATTGAATATCGGATCTAAAACAAAATAAAATAAGTATTAACTCGGAGTGTTTGTAATTTTGATTGTAAAAATTAAACATGCTTTGATAAATTGATGTGCGCTTCTTGAAGAACGACAAGCCAAGCCTGCGTCGGCTGCGTGTCAGTTGGTGGAGGTTGATAGTCGTACAACGCGTTGATCAATCTAGCGTTCATCTGGACTGTCATGTTCTGAGGGTTGTTTGAAAATAAGTTATGAAATGCAGCCAAACTGCAAGAAGTCACTAGGACGTTGTTTAATGTCATAATTTTCAAAATGGCTTCACAGCAGACCTATGGAAAGATGTTTTTGTTTAAAGAAAAATTCCCTATAAAACAATAAAATTAATTACCTTAAGATCTTTTTTGAGAAATGTATGCATGATTTCTTTAAGCAGTGTCAACATGTGTAAAGTCGTGGTCATTCCTCCAGTTGCCACTGATTCAACAAGTTCTGTACAGCGTTTTGCGATTACATTCAGACCAGTGGGTGTAATTTTACTCTTTACACAGATAACTGTTATCCCGTGCTGTGCAGCTTTTCTGATCTAAGGAAAAACAAATATGTAATTTTTGTTCTTGTTTTAATAATCGCAAAGCAAAATACATACCTTGGGTTTAGAAAAAGTCACAAATGCCAAAACAGAATTCAAAATGTTAATCGTCGATGGGTTATTCCAAACAGCAGCTTCTTGTACTCTCAGCAGCACACAAAGACAACCAATGATCTTAAAAATAGTTGTTATTAAAAAATACTACTACTATTGGATTGTCTAGAAAATAATGCAGGCTTATGGTTATAAATTAAAATCAATTAAATAAATGATGTTAAATTTTTTGTTAATTAAAAAAATACTCTCATACACTCCCAACATGTAGGCAACTTCTCTATACCTCTGAATTTTGAGTCTTTATTATTAAAAAATACTGTAAATACATTTTCTAACAACGTTTGATCAATCATTTTTTTGTTTCTTATATAATTTAATTTTATCACTTAGACTTACTTAAAAAAAAATAAAATAAAATAAAAATAAAAATAATAATTTCCATAGTTTTTAAGTACCAGGGAGCTGATTTACATGAAAAACCAAAATAGTCAAACGTAGGGCACACAGCCAACAAGTTAAAGCCTGGCCCTCCAGAAAGCAGTACCTGACCTAGTACTATTCAATTTGAATGAACCCTGTCAAACTGAACACGATTAATCCCTTCTGGCCTAATTTTGTCGTGATGATAAATGATCTGGTTGTATAAAATCACAGATTGCCTGGGTGATTGCTTGATTCCCTGAGGCACAGAGTGAAGTGGTTCTAGGTTACAATGAGTAGTCAGACAGAAATATTTAAGTAATTTAATAATAATAAGTAAGTAATTAAGCGTTAGTATTCTCCTAATTTTTCTTTCTCTGCTTATTAATTTCTAGTTCTAGTTTTGTCTAGTTAAATTGTTTCTACCGAATTAACAATTAGTAATATTAGTATTTGTTCCACTTACTGCTCTTAAAAGTGGCACTTTTTCGCTCTCGACGTATTTTCCAAGGAGCTGTAGCAGAATGGTGCTCGCTTCGGAGAATTTCAGCTGGAGTACCGGCTCAGGTACAGCTTTGATACACAAGCTTATAAGATTCACTATAGCTGATATAGTCTCATCATCGTTGTCTGCAGCCAGAGATGTCAACTAAATTTTACACAAGATGCAAATGTATTGAACAGTAATTTAAAAAAAAAAATTAAAAAAAAATAAATAAATAAAATAAAAAATTACCAAAGCCCCAAAGTATTCAGTAGTAGTTTCTTCGCCATTGTTTTGCTTAATGACTTCTGTCACAGCTGCAAGTACAGCCAGCATGTTCTTCTGCATGGCCGAGTCTGGTTTAAATTTTGTGACAAGCCTGCAAAAATAGCACCCCGTCAGAAAATGCCTTATAATGAAAATAAATTTGTATAAAAATGAAAGGCACAGACTTGCTAAACGACTCATTTGAACATGCGCTCCAATCGCTAGCGAATGTATCAAACGTTTTATAAGTGATCCCTCCGACAGTTTCGGAATCTTCATCCATCGGGGCATTCGAACTACCACTAAAGACAGCATTGTGCTTCTCAACCGCCTTCTCAGTCAGTCCCGAACCTACAAACATATATTCAATGTCAAAAATGAACATAAAAGTAATATTTCTACAATGATTTTTTTATTTAATTAAAAGGTTTAAGTATAGAAAAATAAAAGGAAATTATATGTCAATAGCCCTCAGTCTGTCTGTTCATGTAAGTGTCATAAGAATATTAAATTTATAAATCATTACAAAAATCATGCTATGAATGAATATTTCAAAAACAAAACTAAATAAAATAGTAAATAACACTTAAATTCCTTCTATAATATTTCACTGGGTGTATAATCACAAAATAAAAACAACTTTTAACTTTATCTAAATTGAATGCTTAAATTTTACTTCACAGTCGTGGCTTGTATTTCAGCTTCACCATATCAACCTGTCGACTAATAATTTTAAAAAAATTAATATTTTGAAATTTAACGTATGTAATATTTTTATTTGAGCAATAACTTTTAATAAAATAGTTGGAAGCCCATTTCTAATTGATCTTTTTAGCAATGTCAAATTCAAGAAGCCGTCTAACTTTATCTCAAGGAAACTATGTGCACTAATCATGTGTTATTTTTAGGGTGTAAAGGTCATGGGGCCGGGGTGTTTATTAAAAATTGTAAAACACTTTTTGATTCGGCCTGAGGAACACCAAAATAGTTCCAAAAGGTTGCCAAAGTCAAAAAATGTTTTCTGCTTTTAACTTAACACCCTTGGCATCTACACCCAAAAAATAACACATGTACAACTAAGGCCAAAGGAAAACTATGTAATATTATTGCAGTTAGAATAAATAAAAAGTTCAGTTTACAATATTTATTTAGAACTGCCAATAAAATTGATCTATTCTATCATTAAATAATAATTAAGTAGCAAGAAAAATATTCATTGAACAACAATGTATGTTATTTAGTACAAAATTCCAACATGCCTGAGTTCCTTTGTTTACAAATATACTCAATGGAATACAGCTTTAATTAGAATTCTATTTTTATTCCATATAAATAAATAAACATTCACTCTTCAGTAATAAACATGTATTTTGAGAGGTCTAGATGATTGAAGGTTTTAAAAAAAATGTATAGAGGGCTCTAAATTCTAAAATTCTATCTGTACAAATTATTGGGAAGCCCATTGGATATAATTAACACTGAGGACTCAAGTCATGATGCTGCAGTAGGTTAACAACGTACAGTACAAGTGATAGAATTGCAGAATAAACAGCAAAAAATATTTAATAATTATTTTAAAAGCTACATAATAAATTATAAAAATTTAAGCGACTTGTGTTGTGAAAAAAAAATCCTAGTCACACACTGATCAATGCACCTCCAAAGCATAGACAGAAACGTGAATTGTTCTTAAAAAAAAAAAAAATCCTTGAGCTCTTGTATATAAATATAAAGATGTTAAAACCCAGCATTGAGATGACAAGCTGGAACACACCTGACAGACAAAACATTCAGCAAGGGCAAAACTATGGGTTCATTGCTTTCAGATCTCACAATTGAAAGGTTAATACACAACGAATTCAGCAGAACAAGAAAAGCCACAATAAATTACTCTCAATACAAAAAACTATATTATAAACTGAACACTTGCCTAACCATGAGATGATGACAATTGAAACGCACCTGGCGAATAAAAATAATTGGAAAGGACCAAACTACGTTCATCGCTTCTCAGACCTCACAATTGAAGGATTAAAATATAGTGAAATCAACAGTAGAGTGTAGACTGGACAAAACCACAATAAATGGCCATTAATGAAACAACAACTGCACCATGAATCCAAAGATTTATATAAAGCTTTTGCTAGAAATCATACAACAAATCTGCATGATGCATATGCCTGGCGGGTCGAGTGAAAATCTGATCCCAATTTGGTGAAGGGATGTGGACTTTTCCAATGTATCTAGATGTAAATGGTTTATATGCACATGCCTGAAAAAGGACATTGTAACTGTTCCCAACATTATGATGGAAGTTACTTCCCTTCTCCTTTCACTGGTCTACAAGTGTAACATGATGGTGGATGGATGATCGAGACACTGGGCGATTGGGCCTTAAACTGACACAGAGACAATTTACCCTAGCATAAGTTTTACAGCAAAACTCTGCGCTGGGAATTCTTTGAGACAATGTTTATAAATAGGAGTAGTTTGTTGTTATTTTTAACTGAAAATCTTTAATACTGTACAAAATAGCATTAAAAAATCCTTTAAATCGTCTTGAGTGTTTAGTATGAACGATGGTTCAATTCAGACAAATTAGCTGTTTTTGAAGGATGGTTCTTTTTGAAATTGCGATCTCCGATGAGTCGTTTTGTAAGAAAATGAGTTCGTTTGACTGTTTAGTTCTAAAATGTTTTTAAAAAACATGAAGAAATTAAATAAGAAAATAATTACCAGCAATCGGTTGAAAAAATCTCGTTTTAGCTGCTTCTCTGAATTTGTGGACTTGAGGGTTGGAACTGGAACTGAATCCTTTCTTCCACTTCTTCCCTTTCGTCGTCACCCTTTTGCGGAATTTAGCCATTTCCGCGAGATAAATGACAAAAAAACGATCAAAATACGATAACCACACCGGGTAAAAAGAGTCAAAAACCGAAATGAAACCGTTTCGCTTCGACTTTACAAACACGTGTGCACGTGTACAGCAGGTTGTGGTACAGGTAAGGTTATAATTTAGTCAGTTGTTATCTGTTATCACTTATCCGTAGTTAGTAGTGGTAGTTGTTAGTTCCTTTTAGCTTCAAATGTTTTAAAGATATTCAAAATCAACCCCTTCTGCCTGTAAATATTTCAAAATCACCGACTCGAAGGCCCTAGACTTTTTCTCTCAAAAATGAGTATCAGAAATAAACGCTCTAAACAGGAAAATGTGATACAACCCTTGACACAGCTCATCTCTTACATTGAAGAAACAGCTATTCTGTCGGACTGGATGTCCCAGTTACCAGTTGAACGTTTCAATGTACCACTCATTTACCTAGCAATACCTGGTATGTACAATTTTCGGTTGATAACAAGTTTATTGCATTTGTTAATTGCCTAAGGCTAAATTCAAGCAGAGAACTCATAAGGGCGAAGGAAAACTTGCTAAAAATCAATTAATTTAATTAGAAGCTAATCTGTGTTTAAGTCTAAAATATCTTTAACTTTTTTCAGCAATAAAATATGTTCAAAACCCTTTAGCAAACAGCATAAAATCCATGCAAAAACTATGATATGCCTGAGAAAGTCCATCATATTGACATTGTTTCCTTATGACCTTGGCCAACCTTTAAAAAAGATTAACTTAAAAAGCTAAGTAATAAGCCAATTATAAAAATTATTTACCTCTTAATTTCTGTTACTGTATATAACAACATATTTTTTTTGTCAAATGCCAAACTTCTGCTTAAAACTAACAAAACGATCATGCCACCATAAATAATTCTTACATTCCTTAAAAATAGCTATCCAAGAAAAATGAAAAGTATTCAATAGAAATGTTATGTAACATATATTAAATTGGGTGTATGTACAATAGTTGACATTTTCTACATTTTAACATTTTAATGAACAACTTCCATCTAATAACACTGTGCTGTCTTTTGTAAAATGATCATGCCACAATAAATAACTCTTGCATTCCTCAAAAATAGCTATCCAAGAAAAAAGAAAAGTATTTAATAGAAATGTTATATAATTTATATTAAACTGGACAATAGTTGCCCAGAGATTTTCTACGCCTTAACATTTAAGGCGATGTTAGCCAGCTATCAGAATTTTTGCTAAGCCTAAACAATTTAACAGGTTTTTCAAAGCTCGGGAAGGCTTTTTTGAATAAGTCTGCCAATATAAGAGCATTGTGGTTAAGCCTTTCATGAGCATTAGGCAGAGTTGACTCTTCAACATCAAATAATACGAAGTTCTTTCTTCTAGTTACCCATTCATTCATCACAGTCAGTAATACATCCATGAAATCATTATTATCACACGTATGAGGATCCTTCTTGAGTTTCAAATTGGCAATTATTTTGTCCAATGAGTTAAATTCAATGTACTCATTATTTAGCTAGCCTTGTGAAGCTCTATAACGGAAAGATTTGGATCTGTATCACACCGATATCAAAAATATAATAGTTGTTTCTTTGAATCCTTTAAGACCTTCAATTCCTTGCGAGTCAAGTCTGGGCATTTATTATCAACCGGTAAATTACACTTGAATCACTTAAAACTATCGGCTCCAGTTACATCTCTCTGGTATTTTAGGTCTGAGAATAGGACATTGTAGTCTGACCCAATGGTGTCTAATGATTAGAGAACCACCTCCTTAAATGGTGTGTGAAATATATTCAGGATATTCAGGCCTGGTTAGTCATTGTTGGAGGTCCTAGGGTAAAGTAGACAATTCGTTTTCCTTCTTATGAGCCACTCAATTAATGAACGAAATTTCGCCTGTACTAGTCAACGGCCTGTCTCCAGTTAAATATAACACCTAGAGGATGATCTCCTTTAATTAAAAGAAAAAAGTTAAAAAAAGTGTAATATATATGTGAATGAAAACAATTTTTTTTAAAATTTTTAACTTACACTATGTTTGGTTATTAACAGGTTCTCATAATTCTCTGACTTACACTATTAAAAAATATGCCAAGTTTTCTCCTGATGTCACCTTCCTTTTTCAAAAGCCGATACCGGTTTGCATACGTCCTTTGATTTTTCGATGGTGTAAAACGCAGGATCTCAGCATTAGACACCAACTGGAAAATGGAATTAGGTTAGTTTTTTTTTCTATATAAGTGCAATTTTCTTTCATGATGTGCAATATCTTAAAAGTACAGTCAATTTTCAGGTACATCGATGTCAGAATTTGTACTAAACAGAACAGCCTGGATTTGTTTATCGCGCATGGAATGTACGGAGGGACGGTTAGACCAGAGCTTGAAGAGATCAACACATTTCTCAACAGCCATCCGAAAGAAGTCGTTATAATTGATTTCCAACATTTCTATTCGATGGACAAAGACCATCACGATAGGTTAATTGACATAATTAAGGCTACCTTTGGCACAAAGATCTGTCCGGTTCCTCCTACCTCAGTTGAAAGTGCTACACTGAATTACATGCACTCGAACAATTACCAAGTAAGTGTGCATTTCTAAAATAATATGCAACTATCAAACAATACTTAATTAAATAATTGTGAAATCCATGCTGAGGTCTGTGAGGGAATGAAAATGATGCTTATGATACTCCTGGTTTACCTATTCTTAACAATAGCAATAAATGATGTTGGAAGACTAGTATGACCAGAGGTTACATAAAACTGTTTTAAATGTGATGAGACTGTATTTTAAAAAATATACTTCAATTTAGCATAAAATTGTTATGAAAATTAAATTTCTTATTTCCTATTTAGGTTTTATAATTTTTTGATGTCCATTTCTTCTTGCAGGATTTATTTTATTTTACTAATTTTTGTGTTCGTATTTCAGGTCATTATAATTTACCGTTCAAATACAATAATATGCAATATGTTTTGGCGAGGGAATCAATGGCCAACATTCTGGCCTGCGACAATGAACCCGAAAGATATGATAAATATGTGCGAAAATGCCATCACGAGGCGCAAGTCGAGCAGTGGTCTTGTATCGCAGGGCGTCCTCACTGCAAAAGCGACCACCATCATGTGCCCGACTGGTAGCATTAGAAAGTCGTGCGCGCAAAAAGCGCTCGTCCCAATGTTGGAGTGGCTAAATCACTGCTATAAAGACAGCCTTCGTGTCAATGTTGTTATTGCTGATTTTGTCAATTATCATAACAATTTATTTATTAAGGGCGTCATATCATTGAATTATCGAGAACAGATTCCTCAATTAGAAATTGGTTAAGAAAAATGTTGCATTTTATATTCCACACAAGTTCACTTGACATAGGCTAGTATTTATTAATATTTCTTTGCTTTAGTATAAAAAAGAAATTTCTAATATGCTAGATAAAAAAAGTGCCTTTAGATGAAATCTTTTATCAATCATCACAATTCATTCATATGCCACACAATTTTTTAAATAAAATTTTAATGAATGATGTAATGAACATTATTTAAATAACGTTTATTTCTTTAAATAGTTATTTACGAAAAGGGGAAAAACCCCTCATGATGATATTATGCACAGAATAGATATAATGTTAATAACTATATCATCACAAATGCATGTACAACATGAAAAATAATGTTTCCAAAGCCTAATTTTTGTAGATAAACTAACATCTTTAAACTGAATTGTCCCAAAAAATAAAAATATTAAGATAAAAAACATTTTACAGTTACATATTTGAATAGATTTCCAATGATGAGTTGAAGTTTGTTATACATTTTTTCATGTATAAAATTAGTTTTTACTGTTAACAACAAACCATTCAGCAAATGGTTTAATTTGACTAATTAATTTAAATGACACTATAAACTAAATTTTTTTAACCTTTCCTTCCTTTTTAGTTTTGTGTTGGCTGAGCGCCCAGCTCTTTTTCATATTTAGATCTTATATTTAACCTAGAGTAAGTAGTACTTCTCTAATGATTTATTTTGCATTGCTATTGAAAAGTATTAAAGTATTAAAAAGTATTATTTTTATATTTACAATTTACTGTATTATTTAGTTACTTTATTTTTTCACTATTTTTAAAAAATATATATTAGCGATTTTTTCCTGTAAGACTTGTATTTAGCGAATAGTGTATTGTGCATTGGCTTGAAGCTTTCCTTTATAATTGTCAAATAGTTAATTAATTACTACGTCAACAAATAAATAGCTTCATACAAGTTACAAATATCTCAAATTCTTAGTTAATTTTTTTTTGTGATATGAAAGCGAATAGAGAATATATTATGTAGAATTATTGGCTGTGAGTTAAATTTAAAACCAAAGGTTGATATTTTTTCCAAGAAAAAAGAATGTGACAATTTTTGTGTAAGTTTTTGTTTATAATTAACAATGAATAAGAGCAAAATGATTTTAGTGTTCAAAGATATAGTTAATTGTATTTATTTATTTATTTACTTTAGCTTTTTGTTGTTGTAAATCAAAGCATTAAGCACATAATAAATAAAATATGCTTAACGTTGTTTTTCTTTTATTCCATTAAATTTCCTTGTGAAAATAATTATATAATTTTTATTTTATAATACAGACGAGTTTGCATTTTTTATTTTATATTTACATCTGTAAAGTAATTCAAAGTTTTAAGAACAAAAATAACTTGAAAATGTGTGAGAACGTGCCCGCCAGTGTGCCAACTAAAGAACTGTACTTTTCTTGTACATGTCTAATAAAAGAAAAGAACTGTACTTTTTACATCTCACTCTTCAATTTTTTTCATGAGCTGACACCATAGGTGTTTCAGTAGATAGGGAGCATTATCTAGGGTTGCAGTGGAAGTCATAAGAAATTCCGTTCAAGTAGACAGATGGTAGTGAAGTTAATTTATTTGCTCTCAGTTGCATTTATTTTCATTTGACACTTTTTCAACGGACAAAGCACGGAAAATGTTCTGAAGGAGTGCAGGATCTTTACGGATGGACAAAATTTTTTTAGGGAGGTTAGGAATGTAAGGAGTTGTATATGGTATAAACGAGAGGTCCAAGAACGCCCCCTTGCAGAACCTACTTCGAGAAGACAGAGGATATCAATATAATATTCCTTATCAATATAAGGAAGGATCAAGTGTTAAATCCTGTCAAAGGTTCGAGGAAAGTCAATGGCTAATGGACGACACTTTTGTTTAAGGATGGTGACATGACATCCACAACGCGATAGCATTGATGGATTTTTGATTTTTGGGGGAGGTAAAAATAGAAAATTCTTCAAGAATACACTTACCTCTAATAGAGAACATGGTTTTCTTCAAAATTTTCATGTTTTTTCATTACTACACATAATTTCTATACAGTAAAATGAAAGGGAAAATAGTTATATTATAGGAGGATGAATGTGGAAGCTTGGAATTCATCATCGTGTTGGAATTTTCTCTGTAAAAAAAAGATTAACTTTTAATGAAAAAAGGGAACTTTGATAAATCAATATTAAATGGCTCCCTCTATGCAAAACACAATGTATGTCAACCCATCACCGAGTGGTTGAGCTCTCCTTAATTAAATGAAATTCATCTGATATGGAACCTTTTTTCATTCAGTTTTTTTTTTTAAAGTTTATACAGTTTTATGTACATATCAATGTAAATTTCACTTTTAATTAATCAAATCTTAATTAAAAGCTAATTCATTTTTTTAAATTATTGTATTGTTAAAACAATTATTATATTTTTTAAAATAAAATTATTATTTACTCTTCATTCTTCTCCCGCCAGAAGCCTAGAAATCTAAACAATTGTTGAATAATTGCTAGTTGAGTTTTATATTATCAATTTACATAAATATAAAAATAAACATAAATTACAATTTCATAAATTATTTAAAAGGCTTAGTTTCGTGTCACAATCTTTGCACACAACGCGTTTCCTATTTAACAGGTTGACCCGTTTGTTTTTGGTTATATTTTAGAAAACGTTTTGCAACCCGTCTGGAAAATTAGAATCTGTTTCCGAGATTAGCCTCGGGAGGGCTAATCCTAATCGTCTGCATCATCTCATAGATGTTGCTCACCGAAATCCCCGGCTAATTAGTCAGCCTGGCTTCGCTCATCCGCCGTAATTGTGTTAATTCACTTTCTGGAGCTTTTGCCCGATTTATGAATAAATTCGGCAAAGGCTCGGAATATTCCATGTTGATTACAACACAGAATAAAACCCTCGCGAGTAATGAAAATTTAGGCTAACTAAAGGATTCGATTTTGTCAACGATTGCAATTCGTTTTTGGCTGATTTCATTCTACCATTTTTCAAGCCATTTCATAACGCCATCATTAGAATAGACTTTAATGGAAAAAATAGACAAAATTGCAGTTTATTTCTTCCATCTTTCTTCCTTGCCCAGAAGGTCAGAAGCAGAAAATATCTGGCATCAAACGTCTTTGTTTGCAAGTAAGAGGTCATACCCAAGAGCATCAAGTTCGTCACATTATTTATGAAATGCGTGTTCAATTCTATTCAGGCCACTTTCCATCGATATTTGCAACTAATTTGGAAATAGTAGTTGCCTAAATTGAAGTTTTAAATTTCTTTTCTTCAGGACGTTTTTGTCTGTTTGACCATCGCCATGAACTGTGTTTGTAAACGGCCTTTTCATCACGCGTCTACTAATCTTGAAAGTAAATGATCTTTATTTAGAACCGAATCAAAAAAGGAACCAAAGAACAAAAGGAATGCGGTAAATAGACTAGTGGAATTTCTCGTTGTGAACATGTACGATATTAGACGCGTATAGGCATTCCTCTGTCAATGGATGCCCGCGTGTTGTCTCTCGCACTGGTCCCGTTTGGAGTAATTATACTTTACCAGAAGATTATGAATGGGTTTTATATGTCAAACCTCTGATTCTCTACAAACATCTTCACGCTAAAGCAAAAATATTGCAAACGTTAGTTTTTTCCTGCATGCTTTCTTTCAATGTGTCCCAAAATATCTTTCGATACCCCGGAAAGTGCACTAACTTTAAAGAAGTTGAGTCCTCTTCGATTATTTCTTTAGGCAATTCCGAAGAGACAGCGCCTTTTCGGGCCAAGGCTTTGCCTCACATAGGGCATGTTACGATGTATCTGCTTTTTTCATGACAAAGTTAGCAGATTTGTGTCTTAGTTTTCCCATTTTTTAAAATGTTATGATTAAATTGGCAATGGTCTACGTAAAGGTATATACATTTACTCAATTCTTGCCTGCGAGAAAGAGGTTGATTTTTGATTACCCAGTTGTGATGTTAAGGAAATTATTTAATAGATTTGCACCCTTGGAAGACTGTTTTGCAGACTCATCTCCTCACCGTATTTCGTTTCGCCAGGAGTTGAGATATCTTAGATATTCCCAGACGATTGAAGGAATTCCAAGTGGAATTTTAAAGCCTTCTGTGTTTGGCTGTTGAGAATACATATCTGTGAACCTGTTAAATCCTTTGTCTTATATTTTATATTGTATTTCTTATACCCAGAATTGAATTACTTCCCATGTATGTTGCATGAGCTATAAGGTAAATAAAACAGGAAATAGCGAAAATGTCAATAAATCAAATGATGCTGCGAATGGGTTTCTAAACAGAAAAAATAATAATAAATAATTTCGGATTAACAAACAGGTCGGAGGAGAAAGAGCTGTGTTTGAAAGGAACCGTTAATTGCCGTACCAAATTAGTTGGAATAGCTTACCTGGCATTTTTATGAAATCCTCACACCATTGGAAACCCCACATGGAAACCTGTTTCAGAAACTATACTGTAAAAAATTAAGTGTCAGCTTTCACCCTACGAACATATTGAACATGGGTAGACAAATTGGGTAAATTAAATTAAGGGTGTATGAGTGAGAGAAGAGAAGAGAAGGGAGAGAGAGAGAGAGAGAGAGAGAGAGAGAGAGAGAGAGAGAGAGAGAGAG
>CM077106.1:19891217-19921573 GCA_039619505.1 Cimex hemipterus | reverse complement strand
GAGAGAGAGAGAGAGAGAGAGAGAGAGAGAGAGAGAGAGAGAGAGATTAAAAAAAGGGGAACTTGTTCGTTTTGGTAAACATTTGCATTTTTAAACTTACATACTACAATGCAGTGTTAGCAAGTCTAAACCTGAAATAACTGGGTCATTTATATCTTGACGATAAGTGAAAAATGAACGCCGAACAATTGAAAAAACACTCTTCTTTTTATTTATCATCACCGGGTAAACAAAAATGAAAGAAAAGGGACAGCATATTTCTCAATTATGTCGGACGTGTGAGGTTGAGTCGTCCTCCTTCGCCGAAGATATGAAGGAAATCATTATCGTCTGTCGAAAAATCGACGCGCGTACCCACTGTTTAACCGGAGATCGGAATATAAATTAGGGCATTAACTTACCTTCCAGAATACCATTATCTGTGCCCTCCACGTTCAAGGCTCAGAGCTATTTACCTTTGTTTACACCCCACCTGTTCCCAACAACGCAGGCTAATTATAAAATTTTCTCTTTCAATTGAACAAGATGACCCATTTTTTGCAAATTTATTGGTTTTAGATCAATGTCACAGAGCATATTGGATGAAAATGATTAAAAATTTACCGGTTAAATATTGCTTTAGAAAAAGAGAAAAGAAGTTTATACTGACGATTATTAACACTTTTAACAAATAACGTGTTTTTTTAACGCTTTGTTTTAGGTTTTCCGTTTTTAAATTTAAGTGTTTAGACACACACAATATAGCACATTTTGTGACCTAGTTTCATAAAAACAAGTATTAAAATCGACTTGTTTCACGTTCCACCATAGTTGGCCCACAGCTATTTCTAAAATTTATACACTTAAATTTAAAAAAAGGAAATTTTTTTTACAATTGTTAAAAATGTTAATTATCGTCTAAAATGGTACAAACTATTTTTTTTGTTCCAAAGCAATTTTATTTTTTAGAAATTGGGAAAATCTGCAAATAATGCTTTTTTTGAGTTCCATTGTCCTGATTTAATTTGACGGATTTGACATATAGCGCAAAATCTGCCAGAAAGAATCAACAAGTTTGCAAAATTTATCTTTACATGACTTACTAGCTTTTGTGATTACTTTTCCTATGCTGACGTAAAAGGGCAATTCTATTTCATTCTTCCTCTTCAATATAATACGATTAAAATATCAAAAATTCCAGTGGTTAAATTATTATATTTATTAATTAGAATAAATCTTCTGTAATTAGTGCAAACGTTCTTCCAATAAATCAATCCAGGTGTCCTGCTTTATCTTCTAATTGGCCCACCGGCAGGATAGATTCCCAGATTACAAAATTAAAATTGAAATTATGAAGAAAAATAATTAAAAAAATGATTTATTGATGTTTGCGCGTTTGCTCTAATCGCTTGCCCTGGGTAGACGTAGACCAAGAAATTTCCTGGGATTTCGCCCAGAGCTGTTAGATCTTAGAGAAAGTCTAGGGAAGATTTTTTTTTCAACAGCCGGTTCGTTCTGACGATCGGGCCGCACCGTTATCGACGAGCTTTTGACAAGGGGTTTATTAAGAATTTCTAATCTAATCGTGTTGAAAGAAACTCATAGGGAAGGATGTCATCATAATTCCTTCACCTATGAAGAGAATCACATCCCAAACAAGTTTTAAAAACTACCTTTTCCCATTTCCTCCATTGAATTATTAGTAATTATTACAGATTTTATATGCCGATGAAAGTAATATGATTTGGAAATGACGACACTATGATCTTTTAATCTTACATATTTTGTCAGAGTGAACGAGGAAAGAAAACAAAACGTGAGATATTACTAAAAAGCTAAACAAAAACAGTACTGTATTTCGAATGATTTAAAGCAGTTGATAGGTCACCAGTGTTTGTATTAACACTTTTCAGGCTTTCTTACATTATTGATATTTATAATTAGATTTAGGGCTTTTCTCAAATTATTATACCTTTGAATGCTTGTATGCTAATAGTTAAATGAGAGCTCAATTTGCAACATTTCGAAAATGTTGATGTAAAAAAAAGAAATTCAAGAATTTCAAGCCCTAACATCCAAACCTTCTATCCTAGTTTAGCTGTATCCCTTCTGAGTGTTTTAAAGCTCTGACTCCAAACATTCACTCGTAATCTAATTTATCCTATTGCCATCCAAGCTTTAATTTTTCTTTTTAAAATTCTTAATTTAGAAGGCCAAATGTATGCAAAATCCCCATTTTAAATTACATCAAATTTAATAAAATTATAAAGTTTAATTCCCCATTGGCTTGTATTGCCAATAATAATAATAACAATAATAATGGAATCAGACTAGCAACAGTCTCATCCTTATCCTTTTATTCTTCCATTCAGATATGATAAATAAACTAATTCTACATAACAACAGTAAGAAACAAAGCACAATAACATTTTTTTTGAGGGTGCTATTTTTTAAAATTTAAATTGCGATTTTGGGCATTGCAGCTTATTACCCCGCAATTTGTATTTTATTTCATCAAAAACTTCTGAAAAAAGAAATCTAGCACGCACAACTCTTATTCAAACATTAGCAGGCATTCAATGGAAAAGGCCTAAATTTCAATAAATTTGAGAAAGCTGAAAAGTGCTCTTCGAAAGAAACTCTGGGGACCCAGTAACTCCTGTAAATCACTCGAAAGGTTGAGCCTTTGCCTAAAGGATTGTAAAATGGGACAGTCGACCAAAATATGTTTTACTGTCAAAATGATGCGTTCTCCATTTCGCATAGAGGACAAGTTGGAAGGTTGTTGCCTATTAAAAGCCTATTATGGATTAGCATGATATGACCTATTCGCAATCTAGAGAGAATCACAAGCTCTTTTCTCTCAAGTTCCTCAGTTGGCCATTTATGTACAACTGGCTTAATTTCTTTCATCTATCTCTACAGACATTCCATCTTGCCGCCCACTTTCATTTGATAATGTTTAAAAAGAAGTGTTACTGTGTTTTTGTTTCTTATTATTGTTATGTAGCAATTTATAGTATTTGAATGGAAGAATAAAAGAATAACGATAAACTTATATTCATGCTGAGATTGTAGCTAGTCTGACGCCATTATTATTATTATTATTAACCATACAAAACTATATGAAATGTTTAAATTATGGACTAACAATTTGAAAATGTCCTTAAAGAACAGGAATAAATTTTATAATTTAAAATTGGCCTTTTTCCATCCAAATTAAATACTTTAAAAGGATAAATTAAAGCTTCCGATGGCAATAGGACAGATAAGTTTATGAGTGACTGTTTGGAGTCAGAGCTTTATAGCACTCATAAGATGTGCCTTATAGCACTTTATAGCTAACCAAAGATATAAGCTTGAAATGACCGTATCAGTTAAAATCCCTTTATGGACTAAAAATTTAATACGGATAGATAGACCAATTGAGCAGAAATTAGGCATATTTACAAATATTTATATTTTAAATGTACAATCCAATTTTCTTGGACCTTTTTAGACTTAGAAAAAATTAATTGGTTGGAGTAGTTCAATAAACCACCTGACAATATTCAATAAAACAGCCAAGTGAAACGTCCAGCTGGAGATTAAAAGTGGGATTTTCGATCAAGAAACATATAGGTTAAGGATTATTTGGTGATCGTGAGATGCGGTCTGGGGTGACGCAGGTTTTAGAAAAACATTTTCTTTATCGTGCCAACGTTTCGGTCATTATTGAGATCATCTTCAGGGCCTGGGATTTATAAACATCGTTTAAATTTTACAAATGAATATAGGATGTGAGATGTGTATTTGTAAAATTTAAAACGATGTTTATAAATCCCAGGCCCTGAAGATGATCTCAATAAAAACCGAAACGTTAGCCCGATAAAGAATTTTTTTTAAAACTTACGCCACACCAGACCGCATCTGCCGATCTCCAAATAATCATTAACTAACGGTCACTAAACACCACACCTGTAGGTTAGTTTAGGAGAGATAAGATTTTAACATCTGGCTTTCTGAAATCGGCCTTAAGTGAATCTACCCAAATCAACTAAATCTTTGCTTTTAGAAAAATTTGCATTTTTCAAATTTTCTGTTTCCTCACTAGCGTTTTGAAAATGACACCGACAGCGAACAGGAACGAATATTCCAACTGCTACATTACCCCATATATATTGAAGCATATTGAAGCATCCTTTTTCTTTATTTATTTGATCGGTGATTGAAGAATTGAGGATTCATCCGTCATTAAAATAAAAATAAATGACGTGGTCAAAACGGATTGGGGGGGGGGAACTAGTATTTGACCAACAATTCAACATAATTATTGAGAAGAGAGAACAATTGAAATGTCAAATCCATTTCTGGTATAAACTATAACCGCAATAAAAAATAATCAAAATTTGGGTAGGTAAATAACACAGCAAATACTTGAAACATGTGCCAGGCATGTGGCAAGCAAAACGACCACTCGGAAAAATAATCCATTCGCGGAATGAGAAAATCCTACTCAACTGAGAGGAATTAAAACCTCTTACCATGCTTCAGTAAAATATCACTTTACAAATATAAGGACTACCACGTCTAGCTAGGACAAGGGTGAGACACCTAACATGGAAGACATGATCACTTGATGATCATGCCGTGGGTAGGATTTCATAAGTTTTGTTTTTCAATAATTAAATTCTTTTAAACATAATGATTTACACAATTTATATATAGCAACAGCTTCTATTTAACATAACAAAAGAAATAATTTATACAGTTCATGCATTTTACCAGCAGGGTGGAAAGAAAGGGTCTTCAATCAAATTTTCACTCATGAGTGTAATGGAATGAACTTACTTTTTGTACTTCTTTTATTTCCTTTGAAAAAAAAGAATCATTGTTCTTACTTTATTCGAAAAAGCTTCTCTTTTTGAAGTTTAATTTACTTTTAAAAAAAGACTTTTATTATGGAAATAAAAGAATCCATGGGAATACAAGAAGAATAAATTTCACGTCTGTAAAGTTGGTGGTTCAAAAAAAAAAAAAAAAAAAAAAATTAAAATAAAAGTTTAATGTTTAATGTATAGGATCTGTGATCTAGTGCTTTAGCATCTGGTGATTTATCGAAGTTGAATATATGCAGGTGCCACGAACTTTGAGGTAATTTATGTGCAATAGTTATTAAAGTTAAAACATGTGGTAGACCTCTGGCGTCCTCTGGTTTAGCAGTGTATATTGAATGTGATTACATACAATATATTATCGCCGTATATAATCAACATACAATACACGTTTATATAACCGAGTTGGAGTAATTTTCTTCAATGTACCCCCCCCCCCCAAAAAAAAATAATAATAATAATACGAGAGTGGTAAATTTCTTTTGCCTGTCAGTGTATATGAAATAACAGACACGGCTTTAATTTTCATGTGTAATTCAGGCCATGGATTTTAATATGAAGTTATTTTTCCAAAAAGAGCTACAAATATTTTCGAACTGACGATTTATTATGTATATATAAGCGAAATTTATTGAAATTTATCCTACTGACTTAGATATATAAAGGATTGTTTTTAATAATTAAATTATTAAGCCTTGTTTTTTAAAATGAAATTTAAACATACCGTTGGAATATAATTCTGTTATTTTTAGAATTAATCCGGGTGTTTTCATGCAAATTTAACGTAAACTACGCAAAAGTCAATAGAGCTGTGGTGATTATTTAATTTTATTATTATTATTATTTATTTAATTGTACCATTCAACAATTTATTTAAATATGTTTCATTTTCGACAGCAGTGTGATCATTTGCAAATGTATTTTTTTAAAAAATAAGTAATATTCAGGATATTTACTCAGAAATCGTGAGATGGGGTCTGGTGTGACGTAGTGTCCCGAAAAACATTTTCTTTATCGTGCCAACGTTTCGATCTTTATTGAGATCATCTTCAGGGCCTTGTGTTGTCCGCATTTCAACAATAAAGTTCGATAGCTGAAGCAAGTTTCTTCTCATTGTTGGTGATGTCCTTTAGAATACTCTTTGCTTCGTGTGTGTGTTTTTGCTGAAGTGCAGTCACCGCAACGCCCTGAAGATGATCTCAATACAGATCGAAACGTTGGCACAATAAAGAAAATGTTTTTCTGAAACCTAAATCACACCAGACCGCATCTCACGTTCTCTGATTAATTATCAATTAACGGTCACTAATCACCACTAATTCACGATATTAAAGAAAATTTGGAAGTTGGTCTTTGGAGAATGGTTGCCGTAAATATTGAAAAAAAAAAAAAACACTTTTTGATGTTGATGATTTTTTTTACGAGGTTCGCAACCGCAGAGGTCATATAAACCCTGAGGGTGCCGGTGTTTTTGAAAAAAAGCCCATTTGTAAGTATGTCGGGTTCGAATGCAGGGCCGCTGGATTCGAACCCGGGACCTTCACCTTACAGTGATAAGCGCCGTGTCAAAGACGGAACCTTGCGGCTACCGACGCCCCCCGATGATTGTTGTTGTTGTTAATTCCAAATACATATTTTTCCCTGATCGACCGACGTCAACTGATACGTGGTTCTTTCATTGAAATAATTCACAAGAAGACGGCTTATTAACCGACATGATAATAATAAAACTTTACTATCGTTGTCTCAGAAATTTTTATACAAAAGTGCAGTCGTATGAAAGTACAGGTTTACTTTTTTATACAATCTGAATGATACTAATAACTTCAAAAAACGATTTGGCAGAATTGCCTTTATAAACAAAGCTTCTCCATTTTTCTTTTGTTTAAAAGAAGTAAATACAAATTAATCTTAGTTGCCAATTGAAGGGCCGAGATTGGAATGACAGTGGGAAATGGAGTGTGGGACCCTACAATTCAGATCCGATCAGTCTAATACCAATTGATTTGAAGCTGACAATCCCAATTGGATCTTGGGGTCTGGCTGAAAGAGCTTTTCTTGACAATTTTTCTATTTACTGCTTTAAAAAAACCCGTCGAGGAAAGATCGCCCTAGGCGGATTAGGACGCGATGAAAGGCTTATCGTCTATATCACCTTCAGTTTAATCTTCCTAAGGCCAAATTATAAGAGCGGAATTCCACTTTAAGAGAAAAAGTAATTACGCGATGGTATTTTAAAAGACATATATTGGAAAAATAAAAATAAAACAAGAAAAGATATTTTATTAACCCAGGTTAAAAAGGGTGGGTATAAAAGTAGCATGGAATTGCGTCCACCAATAAAAACACCTTTGCTGTACTCGTTTACGTTTTTTACGGTAAAATTTGATGAAAGATTGTATATTATTAGTATTTATTTACAAAATAATTCGTTACCTTAATATAATGAAAGCAATGGCTTCATCTTTTCCTTAGCTATCCAGCTTAATTTATGTTGTGCTATGCATATGTTTTTCTGAAAAAATAAATTACATAAACAAGCAAAAATTCAAACATAAAAATTAAAGATTAAGAGAGAGTTGCTTCTGAGCAGGGTGGAGCAAAGAGTTCTCTAAAAAAAGACCGATTCAATCCGGTGTCCCACAAGGATGCGTTCTTGGTTTGGTCCCATCTTATACAGTATTTGTATTTATGACAAGCCGATATATCCCAACACCAAGCCTACAACCCATTAGGACAATTTTGTCTCTAAACTACACCTTGGGTTCTTAGAAGAATAATTAGAAACGCGAAAACTGCACGAGGATAAATCCTTTAAATCATTTTAATTTAACTTCTATAATTTAAAACATATAAATGCCAACATATACACATGTTAAATACGTAGAGTTTTACTTAGGCTGGCGTGGAATCTTGTAGAACAACTCCGAAGGCTTCTGGGACCAAAATGATATATGGTTATAATGAACAAACTAAAAAATATTTGCGATCTATTTGGGTGTACGTTGGGGTACCAGAAATAATATTAAACTATTCCATGCATTCCAATCAAAAGTCTTACGAAAAATTATCTCAACTCT
Source organism: Cimex hemipterus (assembly GCA_039619505.1). Classification (NCBI taxonomy): domain Eukaryota; kingdom Metazoa; phylum Arthropoda; class Insecta; order Hemiptera; family Cimicidae; genus Cimex; species Cimex hemipterus. The sequence continues at coordinate 19,913,640 of CM077106.1, read as the reverse complement.
TTACTGCGTCTCCAACCTCACCACCTTAAAGAATTCACCCGTTCACCTTTTCTCAAGTTTCACTTCAATCTTTGAACCCTTTCTCACCCTACTGCTCAAGCCAAGCTACCGCCCATCCCATTTCTCAAACGCCGATAATGGTCCCGAGACCTCTCCGCTCTTATACGACAACAAATTAAATGTCAGCGTAGGCGAGGTTCTTATAACACGAGTTTCCCGGGTGCGAGTTACTGTTATGACCTGTTTTTATTTAACATAAGGAACAATTCATATACAGTAGACATAAATAAAAGTAAGTTGATATTATCAGCGTTCTGCTAATATCAAGTCATGAACAAATTTACATATAAACATTTTTAATAAATCGCTGCGTTTTTGAATGAGAGGAATATCCTTTGTTTTAAATTAAGTTTCCCAGTTAGGCGTTCGCAATTTCTTGGACCTTGATCCGACCTTATTTTCTCCTCGCGCTCTAACAACCGCGCGAAATGAAATTATTTTCCATATTACTCAAAGAATTCTTTTAACATAACTACATATCAAATAGATCCGTAATTTCAATATCAACGGATGTATTAATATTCCAGATTGAAAAAAAAATTTCTCTCTCGAATGTTCTTCATAAAGGAGTGAACGATATTGAAAATCTCCGGGGGACCGTCGTCGTGGCGACACGCGACTCTTTCACAACTAATTTACAGGCAGTTTCTCATTCGACATTCACCCCCGGGAAATCACCTTTTATAGGTTCGATAGAAGAGCTATGAGTTAAATTTGGATTAGTTTTAATCTTTAAAGTAAGGTTTTATCCATAAAACAAACATGTTTCACGTCATGACTTTTTGAAAATGATAGCAAGTCCGATGCTAGAATATTTTACTTATCAAACTTCTTGTATGCAATTTTAATTAATTATACTCCCGTACATCTGTTTCTGGGTCAAAACCCGCGCAGGTGTCCCGCTTGTAGAGAAAGGTTGCACAGTGTGTCTGATCTTGTCCAGAATGCCGCCCTACAGGGAGCGAGTTGGCACGAACCCCGACATAAAAACGGTACTCGGGCGAGCAAGTCAGATGTTGGATCCTCTATTCCGCTTTTTAAGAGAAACGGGGGTGTTTTCTTACTTGTAAATAGTGTATAAAACGTGAATATATGCAAATAAGTGTATCTGTGTTGTGTTTTATTGTGTCCTGTATTTATTAGTAATTTATTCATTTGTTTGTTGTAAGTGGGTGATCTTTTAGACAGTAGGGCCAATGGCGGAATATTGAGTACCCTATCGGCCATAACAGTGACGTGCAAGGGGGCTGAAATGACTTTATTGTTGCAGCTCCCGGAGAAAAAAAAATTATACTTTTTATCTAAGGTCATATTTGAGATGAAAAGCTAGTGCCAGGAGCGGGATTGAAACCCGCGACCTTCGTCTAAATACGCCCCTGTTATAACTGCTCGAGTTATCGTGCTTTCGATCCACTTGCACACGAACTCCTCATCTCAACCAACATCCTTTCGTATTTTCCCTCTGTTTAGCCATATTTTCACATATCGCGTAAACATTGCTTATCGACCCATATCATCTCTTTCCGTCTTATTTGGGATGTATATTTTACGGGCCAGGAGATCGCTATATACACAATTGCCTTTTATTTTCTCGAGGAAGTGGGGTCCGATTCAATTTGTAAAGGTTTGCAACTTGAACTGACAAGCTTGGATTTATTTCGCCTTAATCTGGCTCCCGGACGAGGATGTTTCCGCTATTCAGACAGATGATTCGTTCGGAATTCTTGAAAGGCCTACTGTCAACTCGTTTTTGGTTCACCGCTAACAACCCTCTGGCCCAGTGCCACCCTAACAAGGGGGAGCGAAAGTCGAGAAGTATAAGGTATACCCGGTATCGTTAGCTAGTTTGTACGAACAGGTGGAAAAATATACATAATATTCTTGTTAAAGATTAGTAAATAAGCTGAAACAACTATACTACTATGATGATTGAATGTGACAATAGTACCTCAATAGTCAGTCACCTTAAACGTTAACCTCAATAAATCAGCAAACGACAATATTCTCTGTCTGTGGAATAACTTTCCTTAAACAATAATCATTTAATTAAATTTTATAAAATTATACAACATAATGGTATTAAGCACGACACAGCTTATGTATTTGCAAAGTATCTACAACGATTATTTATGCCATGTATTATGCTATTAAAACACACGTATAATTTTTTTGTTTATTGGTAGCCTATGCATACTTGAAAACAATACAAATGTGATCACAATTACATTATTCACCGTTCGGTCACAGCACTAACACGGATGCCAGCGCTGCACCCGGAGGACGCATGCTATGAGATGGCACCTATTTTAATAGATTAAAGGAAAAGGAGGTTTCGGGGCCGTCGTCGTTTAAGGCGACTTGGGGATTCCCCGGATGGGAATATGTGGAGAGGGCTTTAGCAGTAGGGTTATGATGGATCGATAGGCTGGTATGAAATTTTTGAAACCGGGAATGGATCAGTTCGTGGATAAAAGGAACGTTGAGGTCTTATTGGATAATGAGGTCAGGGACTTAAAAAAGAGCTTTGACGATTTGTCTGAGGAATTTTGATTGGAAGGACGCTGGATATTGGATGGTTTAGCGGAACCCCACAGTTCCACACTGTATGTCCAAAGTGGTCGCAGGAAATCCGTATGTAAGGTCAGTTTAGTGCTGATGATCAACTCGGATTTTGGTCCTAGGTATTTGACTTGAGTGGAAGTCAGAATCACTGCATTGTTGATCTATACTGGAGGGCAAGACTGCTTTTTCAAAGTGAACGAACATTAGATACACTTTCCTCCGTTTAATCTAGTCCTCAACATTTTGCACCAACCTTCGATGAGCTCAAGGTGTTCTTTGATATTAGAGGTAGCTTGGATAGGATTCAAGTTAAAGGACAAAATTGCGGTTTAGTCCGCGTAGGTGGTAATGATGGTATTGGGGTGAGTAGGTAGGTCAGCAGTATAGATGGTATAAAGGATAGGACCAAGGATACTCCCTCGTGATGTAAAATATTAAGAAATACCGTTGATTCCTTCAAAAGTTACTCATTAAATTAAATTAAATTAATCACAAACTCAAGAAAAGCTCTCGGATTTATTCTTATTAAAGAATAAATCTTAATTATGTCGTGGTGACTGATTTGACTCGGAAGTTCAAAAGGTGGGGTTGAGATGAGAAGTTAGTGTCCGAGTGGATCGAGTGGTAGAGCAGCGGCGTATCTAGCCGAAGATCGTAGGTTCGAATCCCGCTCGTATCATTGACTTTTTTAGCTCAACTAAAAACTTTAATTAATTCGTAGGTATGTCGTATTGGAATACAGTGCGGTTGGATTCGAACCCGCAACCTTTACGTTACAATGATGAGCACCGTGTCAACCGTGTACTGAAAATAAGTATGGTTAGATCTGGTGTGTTCGTTGTTCCCGCATTTTATCGTTTTTTTAAGGATACCCAAAAAAGTAATAAGAGAGATATATTGTTCGTATTTTTATGAGTTTTATTTAAAACCGATACTTATTTATTAATTATTTAAAAATCGTGAGAGGCGGTCTAGGGTGACGTAGGTTCCGAAAAACATTTTTCTTATCGCGACATTGGACCGCATCCCCAAATAATTGTTGAATAAGTATAAGTTTTAAATAAAATCCTTATAAATACACAATTCATGACCTTCGGGTATGCTTAAAAAATTATATAATGCAGGAACAACAAACACATCAAATCTAACCATACTTATTTTTAGCGAGTTTAAGCTTATCTTGAAAATGAACAACACATGACAATCCGTCAACAAGACTTCAACATGAAAATCCCTCAATTAACGGTCATTAAACTCCACACACTTATTTAATAAACTTAAAACTCAAATTTATTTAGTATCGTATTATGCATCAGTTTTATTCCATTAAAAAGCTCAAGGTAAAAATAGTTAATGATATATAATCATAAGGAAGAAATTGAATTTTTTGGACGAGAAATCAGAAATCTTGATAGTTGTAAAAAATAGCGCCGTAAATGGCAACGAAATACTAACCCGCATAGCTGTTATGTTTTGCCTCTTGGCCGTACCCTCTACGACCAGCTTGACCCTCACTGTTCACACATAGTGTGACGAGAATCGATGACAAGGGTCTAGTGTTATTATTAGCTCCCCACATCTATTATTTATCAAAATGATGAACTTTTTGGCCCGGGATCGTCTTTGACTTGACTCTTTAAACATGACAAACGCATTATAAATTCGTAACAGGTTATTTTTGGATTATTTCCTTTAAAAAAAACCCTATATGTCAATTCGTTCTAAAGAGAAAATTTTCCGGCCCGTATGATAATATCTCGGTATTAAAAGAATTGGTCGTTTCTTCTAGATACGATTTATAAATGATTTCCGGCTCATTGCACTACCGTCTTACTTCATTTCTGTGTAAATAACATTTAATTAAGCTCGTATAAAATTGATCTTTGATCAATTCATTTTTCTAAGTGAGCTTTCGAAAATACCAATGATGAAATTACATGATCAGAGGACGTCTGGATGTTTAATATTCCTGGGAATTGGCTTAGAAACTAATTTATCGCCAGATGCACTCCGCCGTATTGCTATAATGTAATCCGGCTTATGTGGCCTACAAATTCAGCAGAAGGGTATTCAATTTGATGGTGAGTTAAATATTAAAGTATCCGTTTACCTTTTTGGTTTCACATTTTTTTCTTTAAATATTTCATTATGCTATAAAAACTTTAAAACTATTTCATGAATTATGGCCAAGTGATACTGCCGAAGGGTTTATTTTATACCGCAGTAAAAACCGATGGCTAGAGGCCGGGTGAACTACTCCTTGAATATTTCATCGGACTTTCATCTACAGTTCCATTTTACCCGTTTCCCATTTAACGGCCAGATTTATTGCTTTCATAATAACGACTCCATTTCATAATGTCGCCTTAATCAAAATGAATAATAATGCATTAAAGCAACTTCCGTACAGAGTTTTGCATAATTGATTCGAAATAAGTTCAAAAATATTTAATAAAACTATTTTTTATTTATTGAAATAGTATTGTACTTAAATAAAATCATACTTTTACTGAAAAAAATATGCTGTTTATCTTTCATTGAAGTGAAATTCACTGATTAATTTTCTGTGTGTTAGACTCAGGGCTAAAATTTGTAGCATTCTGGTTCATTTTGTTTCACTGAAATTCCGCAGCTCGTTTACCATTCGGTCAATTTCCTTCAGTTATTTTGGCATACTTTAAGCTACTCGCTTTGCTTTAAACGTTCTCGTATAGTTATTTTCAGAATGCATGACAACATGTGAAACATGAAAGAAACAAAACTGCGAAAGAAATTTCATAAATATAATGAAGGAACTTTCTTGGAAATATCTGCGCAGGCTTGTTTTGATTCTTCATACACATCGTCTTTGAAGAAGGTTCTTAGTCGTCGCTTCTCCGTGAGCACCTCATGCGATACATAGGGTATGATGAGCTTGTACGTTTCTAGTTAACAATGAATTCCATTAATTGAATATCATCGCCTACTAGAGTCTGGATGACAGGGCTCGACAAGCGGACAACCCCTTTCATGTCAATTTTACGCTGAGACGATGTCAAGGGCAGTTCTGCCGAAGGGTTGCTCTTTCTCTCTCTCTTGCGTGGATGTAGGTGTTTTCGGGGTGTTTGGCTTGGTATGGTACTTTATGACCTTTTTGATAATCGTATGCCGTGAATGAGCAGTTGTCCTTTGGAGGTTTTTAACACTGCTCTCAAGCAGGTGGCATCTGTTGACTGCAAGGGAACATTAAGGACCTTTGTCATTCAGCATCCTTAGATAGTGGTATTTTCTATTATGACTTTTACCCTTAACCAACAATTCTTCGTTAATAATTTATTTACAATACTTTAGTAGGCATCGAGTAGGTGATTAGTCAAATATGGTAGTTAACGGTATTTATTGTTCCTACGAACAAGATAATTACTTTTTTCTTTGTTCGGGTTCACTAGTAAGCAAAATCTTTTTTCCTACTGCGACCTAAAAGACAATTTCCGTATTTCTTTAGATGTCATTTTTCCAAATAGGCTGAACCGTTTTCAGGCAAATATTTTTCATTAACAAAGGAAATGTTTCGATGTTTCTGCTTCTTCAAGATAGGTATAGGTTTCTGTCCCAGTTTTTCCATTTGGTTAAGGTGGTAATTAAATGTCTAGTACAAAGGACTATTAGTTTTCTTCATTCATGTTTACTGATATTAGATTTTTGTTTTCCCGGTTGAGTTCTGGGAACTTATTTGAATGTGTTACACCTAGTGAATTTACTCAGTGTTTGGTTATTTCTTGCTGTATAAAGCCGAAGGTCGTGGGTTCAAATCCCGCTCGTGACACTAGCTTTTTCATTTCAACTAAGACCTTTAGAAGAAATATGTAATTTGGTCAAATAGGCCACTGAAGATAATGGATTTTTGTAAAACGTTGTTCAATTCCGCTTTGGGCAGGTCAGGCCCAAAGAGTACGCAGGCTGCTTCTTTTTTGCTAGTTTGTTTGTCTGTTCGTTGACCCCTCTCGTCCTTCATCAGATTTCCCTGATTGCTTTTTCCCAAGAGTTCGCGATGTGCTAGGTATTCCCAAAGCACTTTTAGTTAGAGGTGCCGGAGTCTTCAGCCTACAGTGTTGCTTGTTTATATCTGTGCATCTTTTACTCGCTTTTCTATTATTTCGTGTGCACCGAGTTCTACCGCAAGGATTTCATCGTGGAAAATTGATAGTGTTGGACCTAAAAATTTACCAAGGTCAAATTTTTGGCTTTTGCGTTGTGCTCCGATCCATGTTGCATTTTAGAGTTTTTTAGTTTTCCCAGAGTTGAAATCACGTTACGCATTAGACGACAAGGTTTGACTTGAAGATGAAACGGTATATGGTCGTTGCTCTGCTCGGCTGTCTGACAATATTTCTATGCACCTTTTAATCTTTTTCAAATATTTACTTTGCAATTTGTTTTTTAATTGGATGGAACTTAGCACATAAAATCGATGGTATTGGGTCTAAGGCTTTACTAGTTTCAAATTTTGCCTGTTGATACCTGCTCGTATCAACTCCAAGTACAATTTTATCGTAGATCAATCTGTATTCCAGAAAAAGCATATATATTTCAATATAGAAAGTTTCCATTTGCTAAAAAACCTTCAAATTATTTTTCAACGTACCAATTTTTATTAAATAAAATATTAAATCTTTGTATGGTCAAACTGTTAACCAATATAGTATAACCAAACATATCATGGAGATACATTAGAGAAATATTATGTACAGTTAATGAGCCTGATATGGTTTTAGTTCATGGCTGATTTATTTCTTCATTTGTTTGTTTTATGGAAAATGTACCATCAAAATTAAATAGGTAAATTAAAACAATATAAATTGATCGCATTTTTATGTGATTCAAGCAATCCAACAAGCGTTATTAGAAAAATAAATTATTTTGGCTTTTGAACATTCCGATCTATTAAGAAAAGATGTAAAATTTGCTGATTGTAAAATATTGTATTCTTTGATACGGCCTGGTGTTGAGCTGTGTAAAGCCTCGTTTATTCCGGAAGAGTAATCCAATTATCTTCCGTTTACAGCCGCGTTAGAACTATGGAAATCAAGTATCGTTAAAAAGTAATCCATCGCAACGTTTCAGAAATGATGAAAAGACATCTCTTTTCGGGCAGGAAATTAAAACAAAAATCACTTTCCTCCCAAAATTGTCTTTTCTTCGACAACTTTCGCAGACGTTACAACTGGAAAAGCCTCCCGACGGGCGTACCGTGCAAACTTGAATTGGAGAAGTAACGAGAACAAAATATCTTTCGAAATTTTCGACAAAATGAAAGGCGAAGACGGGTTGTCTTTTTAAACTGAGTTTTCACCCAGGTGGACACCGGAAAGAGAGTGGTACGAAAAGTCCACCCGCTAATATCTTGTAAATTATGGAAGTTCCGCCAAGTTGGAACAATGCATTTCCAGGTCAAACTAGTCCCGGGATTTATTTAGCATTAGAACTCGGAATCCATTTGGAAGTATCGTATAATTCAGCCGATAGGGAAACAGGTCACGGAAGTGACTCTTAAAGCATTAAAGCTTTCATTAAACCCCCTTGAGGGACAAGTTCTAAAACTTTTCTCCCACGCCTTTCGAAAACTTTAAAATACGACTCGTAACTCAAATGAATGAATAAATAAATAAAATCTTATCTTTATTGGTGTTAATACCCACTAAAAGGGATAAGATAATTCTAATAGAATATTTTTTCAAAAGGAATTTTATATATCCTGTGCAATTAGAATAATTGAATCATGTACTTAACGTATGCATCAATAGACATCATTAAAAATAAAATATAAAAGTGAATTTATTATCATTCAATGAAATTAAAAAAAGTTAAATTCTTGCAATTGCCCTATGACATTAATGTGTGACGATGTACTTTCCAGACTGCTTTTTTATTAGTTTTAATAGAAAACACATACCTGAATTGTATTAAATAATTAAACATAAATTTCTCACTGATTCATTTTTGCCTACATAACAATTTCACTATTTTTCGTGGTCAATATCATTCAATTGATTTTAAGATTTTAAGTTCAGATAAAAAAAGTCAGTGTCACGAGCGGGATTCGAACCCACGACCATCGAAGTCACGATAGCTCACGTGGTAAACTAGCTGCATATCAACACGAAGGTCCTGGGTTCGAATCCCGTGCGTGACACTGACTTTTTTATCTCAACTTAAAACCTTAATTAATTGAACTACATACCAAACTTAATCCTTTTATCACAGTCTGTTTTAACACAATCCGTGGTTTCCCTCAAGGGTACATTCTCGGTCTCATGCTTTCTAGATATTTGTTGAGCATAGAATAAATTTTTCTTGGAGGAAATATCTACTATCGGTTAAATGGTAAACACATTGCTAAAGAAGAAGACACTGAACATAGAATATCAAAGTGAATACAATGTAAATTATATTACAAAAAATCGTTACAATTTGTATATGGTTTGTTTATGTTGAAGACAAACGCAATACAGGAGAAAAACCAATTTTACTTTTTACTCATGTCTAAGTTTAATAAACTTAATATTTCAATAAGGAAAGGCAATTTATAACTGTATTTTTATAGTTGTTAAGTTAAAATCTAAATTCATTTTGAACCGCAGTCGAGGACAAACACACACATTCACCCGCATACAGTTTTTATTAATGAAAAAAAGATATTTGATGGAAGGAATAATTTTCTTCTGTACGGAAGTTTCTAGCACGGTAAAACACGTTTATTTTTTAAACGGAAATGGTAAAACACACCAGAAGAAATATTTAGTATCACTAATAGAAGATATGTTTACTTTTCTGTCAAATTTTATACAGTTAGTGTAGAAAAGTTTATTTCATTGGAATTTGATCATGATCAGTCTAAATAAACCACAGGCCACACCATACTGACTTCATTTGGAAATGAGTGTATTTTAAATGCAGCTTTTGTATCAATTAAACCATTGTTATATAATTAATTATTTACCTTTTCACTATCGTACTATCGTAGTTAAAGTAGGCAACACAAAAAAATCTTCACGACAATTTTACTTTATAATATAATAAAATTAGTATGTTTTATACTGATCTAAAGGTTGGTTACTGGCGTATCACCAATTTTAATGAAATATTTTTGTTGAAACTAGGTCAAAAAATTGACTAGTATATAAAGAGTGAGTTTAAAGTCTACCTCTCGCCTATTTTTTTTATTAAAGTTTTTCGGAAAAAACTTTACTTAAGTTAAACTTTTATTTTACCATTTTCTCAAGAACAAATGTTTTGATCTAATTCTCCAAGTGGGGGCTTGACCAATTCAAATGACTTCTTGTCAATATACATTTTTAAAACGATTTTTACCGTGTATACAATGCAAACGGATTTATTTTGGCGAAACAGTTTTGAGTTATTTGCACAAATCTATATACCCTAGTGTCAATAACAAATTTTATTATTCCGACTTGTAGATCAACGTTTTATTGCTGGCCGTAGTCGAGATTTTTTAAATAATTAATTGAAAATGCTTGACAGCAATTGGCATATGTGATCAAGCCTGATTTCACCTGCTTAACTAAATCATCAATCAGGAAACAATTAGATTAAGCGTGAAATTATATTTCCTCGGTCGAAATCACAAAGCCGAACGCCTGCCTTCAATATCTACCGTCCCTGCCAACGGATTTTCAACGCACAAAATATACCGGGGAATAAAGTTTCTATTAGTCACAAGGGAGACGGGTAAACGGTCCTGAATACAGAGTAATACTATAAATCATTCAGTACGATATTTTTTTAACTTTTCCAACAGCCTGATGAATTCCCAATAGACGATAGAAGCGAGCAGACCCAAGGCTACTTTTCACAATCCACCCAACACGTCGAAAAGATCAAGAAATACCGTTCGTCAACTTGATCACTTAATCACCCCGTGACTGAACTGGGGAAAATAAACCTTTAGTATAGTGGTGGTCGGCAAACCGCGGCTCGCGAATCGCAGGCGCGTCTTCGACTTCTTGGCTGCGATTCTTTCACGAAATGTTTAATGCAGACACGGAGCGAAAAGTATGAAAGGTGCAAGAAAAAGGATTCTCGCTTGTTGTTTTTGTTGTTGTTTCATTTGTTCAAAGAAAAAAATAATCACAAGTTACTTACCATTGTATTATTCATAAGGAAGCACTATGTGTTCAGACATTTCCTAAAGAAATTTAGATGATTAAGTATATCAACTCCATTGTAGCTAAAGTTTCGCCAATTTAAAGAATTTTTAATTGATGTAGAGAGTGAGTATGCAAATCTTCTGCTGCATAACAAGGTTCGTTGGCTATCGAGAGGAAACGTTTTAAACTGTTTCTCTTCACCTTGTGCTGCAATTAAACATTTCTTCTTGAAAATAGTGCAGAGCTAACGAATCGTCTGAGGATCCAGAAATTTAATTTCATGGCCGACGTTACTTCTCATCTATATCAGCTTAATCGCAAGTTACAAGGGATTTGAAACACAGTTTTTTTCTCTTCTTTCATTATTTGGATTTACATATTTATGCGAAAAATCATTTGCAAGCGTGAACTTTTAAGCGTGAAAACTAAAAACAACACTTACCACTACTTTGCAGGGTTATGCATGACCACAGAGTGCACGTGTGTAGTGGTCATTCTCAACACGACACGCCAGAATGGCATGATTACACAGAAGACAAACACTTTGAGCCCTGAAGAAGATCTCAATAAAGATCGAAACGTCGGCACGATAAAGAGAATGTTTTTCTGAAACCTAACATCACACCAGACCGCATCTCACAATTTCTAAATAATTTGTAGATAATTTTGTCTTACATATTTATTAACTTGTTATATTTTGAAATAAATATTATTGAAATAAGTTGAGATAATAAAGTCACTCTACTAACTGAGCTATCGTGACTTCGAGCTCATGTGGTTATGTAGCGGCGTATCAAGCCGAAGATCGTGGGTTCGAATCCTGCTCGTGACACTGACTTTTTTATCTCAACGTAAAACCTTAATTAATTGAACTACGAAACAAACTTAATCCTTTTATACTAGTCTGCTTTAACACAATCGGTGGTTTCCCTCAAGATTGGTCAAGTGGTCCCCAAAAATTAGTGAATTTAGTAAATATTATCTTTATATAAAAATGATATGAAATTTTATTTAATGTACTGTTAGTAAAACTAAGACATATTCGGCAAAGGCAAGCTCAAAAGTGTACTTTCATTTCTAATTATTTCTTTAAAAATGTCTCTCCTAAAGCAAAGCTTAAGTTTAAAAAATGGCTCTTTGAATAAACTTCAATTTCGTATTGTTTATATTTGGTTCTTTTGAATGACGCGTTTGCCGAATTAAATTGTAAGTAGCCTAATATATTTTCCTCACAAAATATTCACTGTTTTGCAATTGGCGAACTATATTTTCTTTTTCGAGTTTACGTATATAATCACGTTTAATTAAAAAATTACATCATAGGTGAAGATGTTTTTCTCGAAAATCTTTTTACAGATTGTGTATAATCAAAATTGTTGCATCGTTTTTAATTAAGATGATAAGGGGTGACTCAAGCCGAGAAAATAATTAGTGACGCGTTGGTTTATTCCAATTGAAAATAGGGTTTAACGTTGATTTAACCAAGTTTCTAATGCAGTTTTCAACTAAGTAAATGTGATGTTCCGTGTTAATTATAAAGGGTCAGGGGCCATTTGGTTGGAAATAATTACTGGAATTTAATCCACCCGTGTTTGAAATCTTCCTTTTGGCGGTCGATTTTCACACTCCGCCTTTAAATGGGAAGGGCATAAAATTGCACACAGACCTAAACAAATAAAAGAACTTGTGAAGAAAAGAATTTCTGAAAACTACCCGATTTATAAAAGTCGTAAACTGTTTTACAAGGTTTTCGAATGGGCAATTATTCTTCGTTTCACTGAGTTAATGTTTTTTCTTGCTTTTGTTTTCTCTTTTTATCGCCGTAAGGCATTTATTATGGCTATTAATTTTTTTTTCGTTTATACAAGTTTTTTTAATGCATTCAAGATAGAGGTGTTGTTTCAAGAAGAAATTCTAAAATATCCTGTATTTTGAACATACACTTATACTAAAATCTTATACTAAACTTTGTAATTCAGGTAAAATATTATTAATTAAGTTTTATTAATAACATAGGGGCATTGTGTTCAGAGAAAATTTGAAATATACGATTTTTTAAGGTACTACCAAAAAAAGACTTTGAAAAATAATTCCGGCTTTTTTAAGTACTCTTAAAAGCTATTCATACGAATTTGTATAGCAAACAAAAAATAAACATTTTATGGCTGGAACGGCCGAATAAATGTTTTCCGATTTCCCGAGTTCCACTTAAAAATTCATAACCCTTCGGGGGATTTAATCCATTGGCCAGTTATTACAAGTGTTCAAAAGCCGTATTTCTTTTCTGGGAGCTTATGCCAAGGTTTAGTTTATAGAAAGATAAGAAGGAAATTAAAAATATCCCAAAACGTTTTATTTTTATCTCCAGTCTGATTTAATAAATAACAATTTATTATTATTTATGTAAGTAAAAATCACATCATTTTTTTTTCATATACACCCCTTGTTTTTTTCATCATATTCGAATATTCTAGAAATACTTTCTCCTGAGAAAAAGTTATGATTTTTTTAAATCTAAATCGGTTAGGTACAATTATTTTAAATGAGAGTATAATTTTTTTTCAGAATAGAGTTTTACATTTTGGTGGTTGATGTTTGGTTGGCAAAATATCCAGATTAGTTATTAGGGTCTAATTGTATGTTAGCAAGCAATAAATTACTCAATAGGTAGATTTTAGGTAGTCGCAAGATAACTCGTATAACAAGACAGAATGCTCAGTAAAATATCGTCAAGTCGTTACAAAGTTATAACCATTTTGGATTTTTGTAAAAATAAACCTGATTTTTTTAAAATCAACTTTGGCCTCCTTAAATAAATTATAATCCGACATATAAAATAAACCGTGTTTAGAAATTATTCATTTCATAATAATTCTTTTACAAATATTTAAATAGAAATCAACGTTTATTGTAGAAAAGTGACAAAAGAAACATTACGCTTTCAAAGGGATATTATTATAAAATCCAGAGATGGTAGAAATTTTTAAATGAAACACTGAACAAAAAAACGGGTAAATCCTGCCAAAAATGTCTCTTTTCTTATTGCAATAAAAATTTGTTTTTATAAATAAAAATAAAGGGGTACTTAAATTGGCTGCTTTACTGGAAGCGTTTTTCGGAATTTCCCCCCTTTTAAACGGATAGTGCTTATTATTTACTTAATTCATTATTAACCGTCACCAGTTAAATGAGCTAAAAATGTTCGTTTTTTTATTTTAGTTTCTAATTTGTACTAAAAACGAGTGTGCATTTTTTTCAATAATTTTTTGGTCTATATTACGAGATACTGTTTTGGTATTTGTAACTACTTGTACATCCTTTCTAGTTTGATACAATGTTAAATACTATGTTTAAAAAAATTAAATTACTTTTACAAATAATTTTGGTGGCCGCAGCGGTTTAGGGATTGACATGGTGCTCATCACTTTAAGGTAAATGTCTGAGGCTCGAATCCTGCGCCTTGCATTCGAATCCGACATATTTACCTCCAAAGAGTAAAGACTGTTTTTGGTGTCTTTTATTTTAAGATGTTTTTTATATTGTCTAAAAGAGTAAAACAGCTTAAATATAAGCGCAGCATTGAAGCTGCTTGTATGAGATTGTTCCACTTTTAATATTTAAGGATTATCATTTTTCGTTGATAATAATTTTATTTTAAACCAAAACGAATTTTTCTTCTCTTGTGGGTGAACCGACCTAGATCTATGTAAAAGAAACATTTCAAACATCGTAATTATGAGAAAAGATAATTATACTTGACTTTTTTTAACGAGAGTCGTTTGTAAAAAAATTATAATAATGTAATTGATAAAAAACTGGATTTAAAAGGAAATATTCATACAACGCATTCCTTTTTCTCTTTCATTATTTGGTAGCCTCAAGGATTGTAGGGAAGCCTCCGCCCACTCTTTTTCCTTCCCATTGTTTCGAATATAAATAAAACATGTCTTTGAAATAAAAGGCTTTTTTGTTTTGAAAAACAAATATCACGACACTTGTACAACACCTTTATTGTCCGAAAACAGCACCAGGTGAAAGTCCCCTAAGTAACTCTCGCATGTAAGTTAAACTTTGCTTTTAAAGTCTGTTTACAGGGTGGCGAAAAGTCCTACTAATTAGAAAAAAACCCTCTTATTCTGACTTTTTTTTGACGGCTGTACCGCTTTCTTGACAGGCTCGTGGGCTAATTCTACTTCATTGATTTAATAATTAATCTGGTGTTAAAATTCAGTGTAAAATTTATAGAGAGGATTTCAAAGCATAAATTTACAAATTTGTCAAGCAATGTAAGGCCAAAGCCGTTTTGCAGCTTGCTTTCTAACATTTCATAAATATGCTTTAAGCTTAATTACTATAATTGTCCATTAAAAATTATACAGAGCTCCCTTTAATTAACGATTTTGAAAATTGTGTATTTTTTCCAAGAATTTTTATATGTAATTTTCACTGCATAATTGATGCCCTATTTTTCATACTGACCTCTATTTCTTTAAACAATATTTTGTATAATTAAAACAGCAAGTCGAGTATGAAAAATCTATTACGAAAAAAGATTACTTTATAAAAAAACATTTTCTTCGTCTGATTTCGAGGTAGATTGAGACTAATTTTTTTAAGTCATTGCAGGGAGCAAAAATCGTCATAATGCAATAGCAGACTATATTTTCTTACGGCATAGGCATGTATCAAAATTATATGATTTGATTTGTTTTATTTGTAATAAATTTACATTATTAGAATATAGTCCTTTAAGTTTCAAGGGAAACGACGAGGCAATATTACATCCCTTTACAATAATTGATCTGTTCGATCCCTAGTCAAAATATTGTACGCGTGGAAAATTACAAACAAAAAACACACACAAAAATAGGGTATAAACAAAATAAAATCAAGTAAATACTAAATTGAATGGCGATGACACAGGAATAAATGATATGTACAAATATAATAACAACATAAAAATAATACAATATAACAATCACTTGGCATAATAAATAGGATAATCAATTTAAGTTTAATTAAATTAAATAAGTAAGTAAATAAATAAAAAATAAATAAGATAAATGTTTATTTAGAAATCGTTAGATGTCGTCTGGTGTGATGTAGGTTTAAGTAAAACATTTTCTTTATCGTTTCGATCTTTATTGAGATCATCTTCAGGGCCGAGGTTTACAAACATTTTTTACATTTAAAAAATACATTTTGAATTTGGAAAACACCATCCACTATTACTAATAATACTACATTAAGTCTATCAAATACAAACAAACCAGCATACATTTCCATGGCATTTATTTAAGGTATCACATAAATTAAACACCTTTCTCTCGTCCGATAGATTTTAAAAATTATAAAACAATTCAAACACTTTTTTGTCGAAAATTAAAGAACCCACACCATTAACAAATAAATCTGACAATCTAAAAGATCAACTGTTTCAACTTTCCGGCAACTTACATCGGCCTTACATCCCAATATCTGGACAAAAGAGTAAAACAACATATCTGTATGATTGCAAAAAAAAAAAAAAAACAAAGCAAAAATCCTACAGCACTCGCTACCCACTATTTTGAACAAGAACACAATTTCGACTTCAAAAATCCAAAAGTATTACACACAGAACAAAACAAACATAACCATAATTTCTTAGAAATGGTTTATATGAACAGAGATAAACACAGCATCAATTACAGAACAGATATAGGTAAACTCAGTCGCAGCTACGCCAATATCATTAATTAAAATCAATACAGATACATACCTATATCATCACATTACATTCCACACATCAAATATTTTTCACATAGTCTAATTACCCAACAATTTAACTTTCTTTTTCCTATTTATCCCTTTCTATATAATCCGGAAAGGATAATCTGCCCGAACCGTAACCAACATATTTTTTACCTTGGTCGGCTCTTTTCACCTCAACGTAGCCGAGACCTGATACAAAATACATTTTCTATACTGACTTCCTTCCCCATTCCTTCAAAAACCAACGTATATAAACACAAAACAGGAAAAGCTCACTGGCCTTCTCAACACGACACGCAACACCGGCACAATTACACAGAATACAAACACTTTGAGTGAGTAGAAATACTTTGATTGAATATATAAAGAATATATTTTCCTAAGCATAAATTCACTTTTCCATACCCAAAATGTATTTACTAAATGTAAACAATGTTTGTAAATCCCAGGCCCTGAAAATGATCTAAATGAAGATCAAAACGTTGGCACGATAAAGAAAATACTTTTCTGAAACCTACATCTCCCTATTTCTAAATAATTGTTGATTAACGCTAATTACCACACATAAGATAAATACATTAAAAAGTTGAAAGATTTATAATCAAAGAAATATGCAAGGAATGTACATTTATATACACGTTCGAATACATAATTTACAAGATTTCAGTGTGCATACACGCCACATACCAATCATTACCCATACACTAGCCTAATTATTAGATTAATATATGTTTTATTTTCTTGCGCTAACATTCAAGATAAAACGTTTTTCTTATATAATAAAATGTACATTTACTTTTTAAGTAATTCACCCTCTCCCCACCAAAATATATAATATTTCAACAAGATTTTCTTGCCTATAAAGACGAAAAAGACAGTCAGTGAGTAAACTGAAATAAAGAATAATGACTAAATTATAACACTAAAATGTCAATATTATTGACTTCCTTTTTTTATGATTGCATTTACGTAACTAGGGAAATTGAGCTTGCTGTCCAAAATAACGCCTAAATAATTGATTGTTTCATCCTATGGAATTTGCAGGCTGTTACCAGATACAGATCCTCCAGATCCAGGAAATGTTTTTAGTTTCCACCGTTTACAGAAACGGGGCACCCTATTTGCAGCTTCAGTTAAAAATTTAAAAATTATATTTTTATTAAATATTTAATCTTCTTGATAACAAATTTGAACTTTTCCAGAAAGGACGTTTCCGCAGAGCATATTATTTTCAAATAGTTCGTTCAGACGTAACGCCACGGTTGAATTTTAAAATAATTCAATCGAACTCTTGCCGTTGTTCAAAATTTTACGCGGGTCTATTAAAGCACTTTCATTGAGTAAATTTGATATACACTGTCTTCGTAATGGGTTGCGAAACCCCCAGGCTGAAACAATATCCGGACTGAACGCTTCGACACGTTCTAACACGTCTCCCCTCATTGGAAGATAATCCAATTTAGAACGTTTGTAATTTGGTCAATTTGATCTGCCCAAGAGTTCTCATTTATAGACGATGCCGTTCACATTGGATTGTATTTCTTCACGGGGCCTTTCGAATCCTCAATCTTATCAAGCAATGTGAGTAATCTTAAATTGAAACCCAAGTGTGCTAGATGCCAAACCATTCATCCTTATTTTCCTGACGTTTCCTAGCTCTACGAGATCACCGTGACATTTTAAAAAACCAAAAATGTTAAATCGATTTTATAAAAAACATATAAAAACTTTTTGTAAATCGGTTAATAAATTGTTAACATTTAAATGACTATTATGCTCAATACAGCAGTTGTATGATTTTAAACGGAAAATAACTGTAATATTTTTCCAAGACAATTGACATTAATGTTCAAATGATAATAATATTAAATTCGGAATATTGTAATTTAAGCAGTTACCAATGGAAAGACCCCCAGAAAGGGTTGCTGAGACTAAACCGTTCGAATTGCTTATAAACGACCCATTGTTAATAATGGGACTTGAATTTCCTTCATACTTTACATTCAAGATAAAACTTTTTTCTTATATAAGCGGAATAATAAAATGTACAATTACTTTTTAAGTAATTCACCCTCTCCCGCACCAATGTATATAATATTTCAACAAGATTTTCTTGCCTATAAGGACGAAAAAGGCAGCCAGTGAGTAAACTGAAATAAAGACTAACGACTAAATTATAACAGTAATATGTCAAGTGTAATGCCGTTGTCGATTACTTGCGCGTATAGTTTCGCTTAGCTAATGGCGGCGGTTAAGGGCTGCGGTTGAAATCCGTCGCAATTAATCTTACATGTGCTTAATAACTCGGCTTCTTGAAAAAACGTTAAACTATTATAGTCAATCTTAAGAAAAATTGGTACAAAAAATCAAGATAAAAAAACATCACAAAAACTGGTCATTTTAAAATAGAAAACGACCTTATGCCATAATCTGAAATATAAAAGAAACCTTTTATGCATTCATTTAATTTTATTTTTGCAATAAATGAGTATATATATGTATAATGTTAGATACCAAAAACGAAAACAACACAAATCCCGATATTTAGTACAATGTCAGTTATTTATTTAAAACAAATATACGAATAGAAGATAGAAAAACATTTTTATAAAATATTATCGCAGTCGATTATAATAATAATATAAAACAGCGCAGGAATAATCGTACAACAGCATCGAGGATTTGGAACATGATGGGATCCTTATGGCGAAAAGAGAAAAATTTTGCTGTACAGAATACATTTTATAGTAAACTACAAACCTTGCTTTCTGTTACGTAGAAATTTCTAAATGTCGACTGCACTTTGTTTATCGCTGCGGGATAATGGTATAGGAGAGAGAGGGGTATCCGAGGTTGGTTCACCTCAGAACTGTCGTCGGTTCGATTCCCACCGTCGCTCCTTGAAATTTTTACCCCTCCCCACCAAACAATTGTACATTCATCACGTACTCTACCTGATATGAAATATTATAAGGTCTTCAAAACAAAAATTCATTATTTATTAAATGGGAATTTAAAAATAGAAAAAAGTTGAGCAAAATGTATTGCTGTCTTGTAAAATGTTGTCTTTTTCCTCATTTTTCTATTTCCGTGACTAATATGGAAGCACAAGGTAAAAAAAAAATAATAAAAAAGCCAGCCAAGTTTTTAAAGAATCTCTATAACTTGCTTATTGAACTAGATATCTATGATGTGGCGTCACTTAATTAATCTCGGTAATAATTATTAATTTTTAAGTACTATCAATTAAAGTTTTTAGTTTCTTCGTCCATTCATTTGCCGATAAAATTTACAATTATTAGGTTTCGTGGTTCGCTTGACCAACTAAATTATTTCCAATTAATTAAACTTTAATTAAGATTTTGGTTGAGATGAAAAAGTCAGTGTCACGAGCGGGATTCGAACCCACGACCTTCGGCTAGATATACCGCTACTCTTGAGTTATCGTGACTTCGATCCGCTCGGACACTAACTTTTCATCTCAACCTCACCGTTTGAATTTTCTCTCTTTTTTGCCTTTTTTCAACTTGATTTAATTGAATTTAAAAAAATTGAATTTAAGTACTATGTACTCTCACTTATATTTAATATAGAGCACTACACTTTTTACCTTTAAAAGTGGTTTGGTTTGAATTAAATAATAACAAATTTAAAAAAAAAATCTCTTCAATATTTGGATTATTTATAAATAGCATCGTCAATATTTCTGTATACCTGTAATCTATTCACAAGCCTTTTATGCTTTAATTTTATTTGTTTTTGACATGTATCTAAATGTATATTCGTATTGATCTTTTTATTTTTATCAAAAAAGTCAACAAAATCAATTAAAATTTCATTAAAAGTTCTTTCAGTAGTTCGTTTGGCTGAAATATTGGTTTTTTAAATAATTCTCTCTACCTTCCAGTAAAGTAAATAAGAAAAAAAATACGCCGTACGATATTCTTAACAAAATATACCTAATATAGATGATTTCAACTGTTGTTTTATTTAAGGAATTTTTTTTGTTTCAGAGTCTGAAACAAATGAGGCTGACGTGGGAAAGACAGCAGTAAGTAAATTCGCCTCAAAGTTAACTTTTGCCTCTGAAGAATACGGAGCAATCTATCCCCAGTCTTATCAATCTTATTGAATTTGAAACCCAGCCGTTTTCTAACCAAATTAAAGTCGTTAAACACAACTAAGTAGCTTTTAAAACTGATCTTTAAATAATGAAAAGAAGACTCAATCTATGCATGATTTTCTCTATAAAAAATTAATTATGATAAAGTTTCTGTACATAAACATCTAGTTTAAACGAATGCATGAAATAAGTATTATATGTAACCACAAATTTTCTCACAATCGTCTCATTTTTATTTTTTTTTGTGGTAAGGGGGTGACCATTGGACCGCAGAAGGAGAGCGGTTCGCCTCAGAACCGTCTTGGGTTCAATTCTCACCGACGCCTCTTGAATTTCTAATCCTTCCCCCACCCTCAAAATATTTTTCGTTCGTCAACGAGACTAAGGTGTAAAATTATAAGGCCATAAGAAATGAAAATTCCCTATTTATTGTGTTGTAATTTAAAAAATGTAAGAATGTTGGGCAAGAAGTTACAACTGTCTATACCAGCTATTGTATAAGACGTTTCACATTAGCATAAATATTTATTTACCTTAAACTGTTTGTCTCCGTTGGTAATACTGCTTCCTTTGCTGAATTTCATAACATTTGCCTGTCAAGCTCGGACCTGCTGGAATAAGATATGCGGACTGAGCAGAAGGCCTCTTCCAATTACCTCCCGGAATAAGGCAAGCTTTTCTACCAAACGCCTTATTCTTTTGTTATCGCAGCAAGGAAATCGACTGACTTTTCCTAATTGGTTTGCTTTGAACAAGAAATAAGATTCCACCCTTTCGTTCCTTCCGATTTTTTTGTCCCAACGGGGATAATTAAGGCATTTCACGTTGTTTTTTTAATCTGGCAGACCTCGAGGGCCGAACAAATTAATTTGTTATTTATATTAGGAATAAAAGTATTGTGGCGAGTTTAACAACCACACAATAAAATTGGAATATTCCTTTTCTTAATCGTCGAAATTAATTCTTCAACACTTGTAGATATTTTTTTATTGTTAAAACCTGCTTTTGATTATTCACGTTTCTCAGACATTTTTAGACTTTAAGCTTTTAAATTATTGTATAAATTCACTTTTTTTTAGAAATTTTAAATGCGCATAAATTAAATGAGGTAAAGGATCTCCCAATCGTTTACTTATTTTCTACTGCTTTAACCTGCTTATTTACGTTTATTTATTTAACCATTTATTTCATTTTCCAGTGTAAATAATTTCACTGGTTAATTTCGGACTCAATTGTAAAATAATGTTACATGCAGATTTGAAGCATGATGTAATTCCTTTCAAAGCCTTCTTTGTAACAAATGCTGCGTGTGTTCAATAGAAGGATTTATTTAAAGGGGGTAAACCGTAACACGTTCTGTTAAGTGATTACTGAACAAATTTATAACGCGAGATTGTTCATTAGCGCAAAAAACATAAGTAACATATGTTTCCATGGATTTGGAGGGCTTTACGCGCTTAAACTTTAAATTATGAGGATAAACAGCAAAATAATTTTTTCAAATGTGCCATCTTTCGATTTATAAGCAAAATATCGATCTTTTACGCGTCTTTGCCCCATTTTGTTGTACTTGTAATTTGTCCCAGTAGTTGAACTGAAAATTGAACAATTTTTGACCTCTGATTGTTGGTAATGGTGAGTTGAAAGCAATTGCCAAAGAGTGTTCAAGTGAGCGTGGCTAAGTTGGATGATTGCTGGTCGAGGATGGCGGAAGTTTGATTTGCCGTAATTGCTTCTTTTTTATTTAACGTAAATATAATATAAATAATAAAATATA
>CM077106.1:19876045-19890817 GCA_039619505.1 Cimex hemipterus | reverse complement strand
TATATATATATATATATATCGGTTTTTATTATAAATTCAAACAATGTAAATGCTGAAACTATTTTTTATGCTTTAGTTTAAACCCCTTAAAAATTGTAAGTTTTTATAGGTTAATCTCTCGTATTTTCACCGATTTACTGTCAGTTTTCTATTTGCCACAAATGTTATGGGAATCATCCCATGTTATTGCTGTTACATTTTCCTATCCATCACACCAATACTGACTAAATAACATTTGCTTTCGTAACTAAAAATTAAAAAAAAACCCTGCTATGAAATATTAATTGACAAAGTTTTCTGACTGTTCGACAAATGTACGTTTTGATTATAAAATTAGATTGTGCGTAGTAGAGCTCATTATTATAGTATAATTGAATTTCTGATTAACAACTAACGTCAGATGTTAGACCCCCTGTTCCGGTTTTTGAGAGAGACGGGGGTATTTTCACACCTGTAAATGGTGTATGTGTGAAGTAGTTTTGTAAATAAGTATATCTGTGTTGTGCGTTATTGTGTTGTGTATTTATTTGTACATAGTAAATTATTTATTCGTATTAGTCAGTTGTAAGTGGCCGATGGCGGAATATTGAGTACCCCATTGGCCACAACAGTACAGTAAGAGGGGGCTGAAATGACTTCATTGTTGAAAGCCCCGGGGGAAAAAAAAAAAAAAAAAAAAACTAACGTTTTAAACTACTTACGTCGACCATAGTAAATTGTAGTATACAGATCGTGATCTACTGTTTATTTGTTTTTGTAATAATTATGCCAACTTATTGTAGCAGAATTGAGTTTATACAAACATACCTGAAATGTGTAAATTTAAATTAAAAGTAAAATTCCTTTTGTCAAAAGTTTAATGTGTTTTTTATTAAGTAGTAACTTAAGAGAAGTAGTATTTTGTTGGTCTCGTGTAATATTATTGTTTTTTTAAAATCGTAATCTGACCTACAATTTTGATGTAGATCTTATTTTAAATGTACATTATTTCTAAATTAGGGGACAAAGATTCCCCTATTTAATTTGGTTTTATACACCAACATCCGTCTAAATGCTATAAGTTTTTAGTGACTTGTCTTCTATCAAATAAAATATCGATATACAGTCAGAAATGTCAATATAAAAAAATATGCTTTTTGAATCAACAAGCCCTCTCGTTTATTTAATTAAAGCAACAAAACGTTAATTCAAACCATCGATTACTCGCGGAGAAAACTGGTTGGGCATAGTAACGGAAGAGTTACTGGCCCGAGAAACCCCAGGATTATCGAAGGGAGACCAAATCCCACCGGCCGCAATAGATCTATTAACAAGCATTTTAGATTCTGTTTGACAAAGATATCATCAAAGACTCTCTCTGGGGAGCTGCAAAGATTTACTTGCTATAATGAACCCTTGGTGATTCTCCGTCACGGCCCGCAATTTTTTAAAATAAATAATTAACAACCTTTTATATAAATTTTTTGTTCTTTCAGGGAAAAATGTTCAAACATTAATAATATGAAATAGTAACCGTCCCTAACCATAATAGCAATATCTTATAAAACTGTAATGCATCGTTGTACAATTATCATCAATGGACCCGAATATAATTGACTTTAGGCTTGTTATCCAAACATAAAGTTTTATGACAATTTCATAATGAACAACATGGAGCCGTTTCGTACGAACATTCACGTACAAACCAACCTGTAAAACTGTACTTTTGAACGAAATTGCCTTTCGACTTTTACGGCCCAGGGAGAGGACCAATTTCTATGCATTGTGTTCTTTCCTTTCAACATCGGGCAATTTTATCTAACCCCAGATACGGCCTTTAAAGAAAATACACACTCATACAGGAAGAAATCATTCATTAATATTAATTAGAATTAAACATTAAGCTTATTGAATTTATTACAGATGTGTACATCTGTTTGCAACGTTTGCAAACTAATTAAAATTTGCACTATAAGAAAAAGATTTTTTCTTCACTGACTGGTAAAAAATGCAGAAGGATGAAATATTTTTCCTTTCCTTATTAAAGTTTATATTATAAGAAGCATAACCGTTGTTTTATTTAATTACATTTTAATTGTAATTGGGACTTTCAACCAAATCTCTAGTTGTCTCATTAGTTATCACAGAAAAACACCTGAATCCGATTTTTACAGTCAGACCGAAGCCGAAGTATTATCCGTCTCGCAACAAGACTGCATCACCCAACGTTAATTTTTATCACTAGCTGCAGTTCGAGCTTAAATTTAATTTTACTTATTTACGAACAATTCACGTAATTAGGGTGGTGACATTCGCAATATTTTATTGTTGGCCATTTCAAACTTTACAAATTCACGCTAATAAATACATTCAATCTCCTTACCCGGAAAAGAAACAGAAAAGTCGGCAACAACTAACTGTTTTAACTACACCGACCGTAACACATTGAGGTGTGCAAATGTTGATTTACTGTTTATATGTTTCTATAATAATTATATCCACTTATAATTATTGAATTTTTACGCTTTTTACGCAGTATTGACATTTTACAAACATACATGAATTTCAAAGTAAAATTCCTTTTGTCAAAAGTTTAATGTGTGTTTTGTCAAGCGCTAGCGGAGGAGAAGTATTATTTGTTGTTTTAGTGAAATTTCTAAAATTTATGTTGGTATTATGTACCTTCTCTCTCCCTCTCCCTCCCACCCTCTCTCTCTCTCTCTCTCTCCATTTTTTCTATTTCTAAAACTTACCAAAAGTAAAATGTTTTGTCTAGTACTAGCGTAGGAGAAGTATTATTTTGGGTTTTAGTGACATTTCTAAAATTTATGTTGGTGCTATTTACCCTCTCTCTCTCTCTCTCTATTTTTTTTTTCTATTTCTAAAACTTACCAAAACTTGAATGTGTGTTTTGTATAGCACTACCGTAGGGGAGAAGTATTATTTTGTTGTTTTAGTGAAATTTCTAAAATTTCTATTGGTATTATTTATCCTCTCACTCATTCTCTCTTTCTGTGTAGCTTACTCCATTTCCCTCCTCTCCCGCGCTCTTTTCCTCTCTCGCGTGAGGGTTATCTCTGTATTATTTCATTTTGTGTTTTTTCATCTTTCTCGCCTTCTCTCATCTTTCTTCTGTTTATCTATCATAATCTTTCTTATTCTCTGGCTGTATTTTCTGTTCTCTCTCAATCTTTTCCCCCCTCTCTCTGTCAATATTTTTCAATCTCTCTTATTTCATTTTCTCTTTCTATTTCTAAATGTATTTTACCATCTGTCTATCGCAATCTATCTCCCTCCAGTTCTTTTTGCCTCTTTTATTTCTGTAACTGGATATTATTCCCCAATCAGTCTTCTCGTACAAACAATCACATCATTCATGCACTATTGATCCATGTGGAATGTAAAAAAAAAATGTGGATTTGCATTCACCCTTAAGAATTTGGATTTTACCATTTATAACATTTGCCGTTTAAGTTCTCTTTATTGGTTTTTACTAATTAATATTGTGCAGCAGGCTGGGATGTGTGAAGTAAGCTATCTATCAACGTTTGAAGCTAAAGCCTTTAGTAATTTTGAATAGGGCTGACTCAAGAACAAAATACAAGCAACAACCGCTGAGGGGTTTAGTCGTTAAATAACAATCAAGTGTTGTTTGTGAGGATTAATCAATGTCACAGAGCCTAGAAAGTTTACACTGAAGATTCTCCGTCCTTGTGATCTTGTGGTCAATGTTGTTATTAGTTTTGGACAGGATTACAGTTAATCCTATTACAACCATCTGTTTTTTTATTATACCTGTACAAAAATAATTGTTTTATCTACGCGATTGTTTTAGTAATAAGAAAAGCATTGCCGGCTGATACTTCAGAAAGGTTCATTTCGCCATTCTAGTGTATTTATGAAATAAATAATTATAAAAATTACTTTAATTCTTATATTGTTATTGTTGGTCCACAATTAAATATTCTTGTAAACTAACCCTACTTGATTTTAAACTTAATTCAGTTGGAATCGTGTTAAACTTCACAGCGATCCCCACACATCTGGGAATTTGAGGTGAAAAATTGTATCAGGGCATAGGAAAAAAAGCAATTAAAGTCGGCAGAAAAGAGGGCATCTGGGACTCACTGACGAAGGGGATGTAATGAAACAAGCGATAGCCGACTTTTCCAGAAGCTTGGAATTCTCCACCATCGCCCTACTTCCACTCCAGGATGTCGCGAAAACCCCCCCCACACCATTTTCTCCCACCCAGGGAAATCCGTCCCCCTTTCACTGGAGAATTCCATTCCATCAACTCAATCCCCATCATTTTCAACCGTTGTTAAACTCTCATAATAAAACGTACAAACTAAACAATTTATACAAGGTGCCATTTATTGACAACTGACCGTATAACGTACAAAATAATTACTTTAGATATATTTCAAACTTTGTCAATAGATTTCGCAGTCAAAATGGAACAAAATATTACTAATTAACTATAGTCCGAATCTTAACAGTTTCGGAGTTATTTACTTTTTTCCTGATTTTTAAAATTTCACGGCCTCTCTTCAAATAAACAATGATAACAAAACTAAAAGGTTTTCGACAAATCCGTTTGATACCGTTGAAAACTACGTTAAATTTCCAGTAAGATGTGATAAATATTAGACTTGTAAACGACGTTGAAATAAGTGTTTTTCCAGCCAGAAATTTGAAAAATATTATATACAACTGAATAACTTACTATAGTGATTCTAAACTACAATTTCCAAACTTATAGACCAGCCAATTTTAGAAAACGTACTGCATTTGATATCCTTTTTAGTGTTATAATTGTTTTTTTAATTAATTATTTTAAAGATGAAGAAATTGTTGAAGGAAATGAAAAAAAAGTTCTTTCTCGAATTGGTAAATTTGAAAGATTGAAAAACAAACTTTTGAAAATTTGAATGTATAATGACCACTGTAATGCGAAAATTTAATTTCAGTTAAAGTTTTTCAGCAGAGGACAGGTTGTTTTAAAAGTACAACGTTCGGCACTTCCGTATGATAAACATCATTGTTTATGAATCCCCACACGAAATACACGGTGGTCACGTCAATAATAGCAATAATACAATAATCCTATAATATATCCAATAATTCAATAACATTTCCTTACGAATTTTTTTAATTTTCCACCTTACCAATCCTTCAACCACGGTTTTTTCCTTTCCACTACTAAAACGGACACGGAATGAGTACGTTTTTTAAAATTTGGTGGTTTCTATGTTTGGAAATTGTAGTTTAGAATCACCATAATTAGTTTTTCAATTTTGATTTGAAAAAATATGTTTCAAATTTCTGACTGCAAAAACAAATATTTCAACGATGTTTACAAGTTTAGTATTTATCATATCTCATTGGAAATTTAACGACGTTTTCAATGGTCTCAACGGATTTGTCGAAAACGTTTTAGTTTTGGAGTTATCATTGTTTATTTGAAGCAAGATCGAGAAATCTGTAATGACAATAACTCTGAATCTAACTCGGAGAATAACTGCCGAAGGTAACTCCAAAATAGTTAATTAGGACTTTTTGGTTCTAATTTGAATATAGAATCTACTGGCAAAGTTTGTAACACGAGTATATAATGATCTAACATTGTCTTTCAAGAAAACAATATGGCTTTACTCTGCAGAGCGAAACCATGGCTGAACTTTATCATGTTAAATTAATAGAAAAATAAATTTGACTTAAATATCGAGTTTTTCCGATTTTAATGGGTTGCGGGCTCATTTGATGTTTCTGATCGGAATACAGAGTAGTTAATCTAGTACAAAAATAAATGTTCGGAAAATTCCAGCACTCTTTTGAAAAATGATTTAAAATTACGTTTTTCCACCTTTTCAACCGCCTCTATTAAAATATCTAAGCGCGTTGAGAATGGATGTGCACAAGGGTCTTGTAGTGGGGAAGAGATTTCTATTATATTAAACGACACTCTTTTCAGATTGGATTTTCTGTTGGGGTCGATGTCTTTGCATTTGTAGATAACCTGTTGATTTTGGTCGCTGCGGAGGAAGCGTATGATCTTGGAAAAATGGCACATCAGTGTACGTACTTGGTGGCGAAATGGTCGGTAGAAAATAAAATCGAATTTCATCCCAGCAAATCTCAAATTCTACACATAGCACTTAGTTGATTCCTCGCGTTGAATAATTGAAGCTCTTTTGTTACTAAATTAACCTGGAAAATACAACTGAAAAAAATTAAGAAATTAAATAACATCGTCAAGTGCCAGTGAAACACATCGTACTTGTATTAACTATTAAAACCAGCTATCAAGGTTACCGCGGAATAGAAATGGAGCAATTTCGCCTGGCTGATTTTGCAAGGCCTCGTGTTTATTTGAAGACACGACAAAAATGATGGAGCCTGTGCTTTGTATTACCTCCACCACTGTAGTACAAGAAACCTTTTTATTGCGCTGTGAAACAAGTGACAAATTGTCAGAACACACTGTTCTCCTAAAAAAGAATTTCTTTTAAAGTTTTGTAAAATAAAAGGTTTAAACAAACTCTCTTGACATAGGCCTTAGAAACAAACGATATTACAGTTTTAGCTATTTTACTTTGATATCAAAATAGGAAAATACGTGTAAAAAAAAAGTAAAATTTCGGAAAATATTTCACGAGTGTGTTATACCGAAAAATAAAATGTTTACGATATATGAAGACCCTCAAATACACGTAGATCTCTCGGGCTCACCTTGACAAATGAACGTCTTTCATGAATTTTTCTCTTTTTTCTTTGTAAATAATAAAATCCCTATGTCGGTAGATCTGTTAAAAACGCATCTTAAAATGGCTGTAAGGAGAACAGATCCATTTATAATATAAAAGATAATGGAAGGTGTAAAGTTGAATAAAAGCTAATTTAATTGCACTTATATGTTAGCATTTCAACAAAAAAAGATAAATGCGTTGGGAGTGTTTCCTGAAGGACAGAGAAAAAAAGAGTAAAACACGGCACTTTCAATACCATTCGGCAAGACCTGACTGTCGTTCGGGTTTAGCATGCCAAACTCTGTTTATCTCATTGTAACGACAATGTTGTTCTATTGTCAGTCAAACATTAATTCATTTTACTCTGTGAGTTTATATATTAGAAGAAATTAACTGGAAAATGCACCCAAATGGTACTTATAATTTTGACAGGCCCAAATCAAAATTTGTCGATTTATGAACAATTACTTTCACGATTCATACGAATCATTACAAATCAGAAAATAAACTGGGGCGTCGGTGGCTGCAACGGTTTAGACGTTGACACGGCGCTCATCACTGTAAGGTGAAGTCATCGAGATACTTACAAATCGTGTTTTTTTTTTCAAAAACACCAACAACACGAGGGTTGATATGTTGCGAAAACTCGTAAAAAAAGGTAGAAATATCGTATCCAAATTTGCGTACTTAACCAATAATCTTAAACTGGTAACCCAAAGACTGACTTGGTTAAAATTATTTTGAACTTTGTGAGCTAATGCCGGTAGGATTGTGTTTGAACTTAACGAACTTTACAGGCAGTAATTTTGAAAGAAAAATAGTTAAATTAAATTGAATAAAACTATAATGGCAAAAAGTAATATCAGAGTAGATATATTTGTTACAAAGCAAATAATTATAGCCAACTCATTTGTATTTTGTGGTTAGCAAAAAAAATGTGGTGGTTCGTAAACTAACATTTTCTCCGGAATAAAATGTCGGTACATACTTCGTAATAAAAAATCTCGAAGCCGTGAGAAAAACAAAGCCATTAATAAGTAAGTTAGAATAATACATTTAATCTTCAAAATTTAATTTAAATTACAAGCTTATTTAAATGCTATGAGATTTTACAATTTGAATATAAAAACAAATGCATAAAAATAAAGAAAACACTTAGTATAATAAATTTAGAGTTATATTTTCTATCAAATGTTAAGTCTTCTTTTACTTTTTATGTATTCTATAAAATCACCAGGAATATGAGGACAAAAATGATTCCATTTAATTTTCCATGTGGCTTAATCCAAAACATGGCGATTTTTTAAAAAACCACCCAGGTGTATTATTTACGCATAAATAAACATATAAATTTAATTTATATTTTTGAAATATCCAATGAAACTTACTGTATATACCCATCGGTATCTCAATAGCAAATTGCTATGTTTGCCCTTGGAAATGTTTAAAGTTGTTTTTGAAGTTTAAGCTAGCGTTGTTGACACAGCTTTCCACTCAGCAGTTTTAAAACAAATGTATTTTGATTATCTTAAATAAAGCTAGGAAAGGACAAAACGAACAAACCCACCATTTTTTGTGTTACAGGCAAATGTGGAGAGAAAAATGATGAAATAGTACTTTGTTATCCGGTTTCATATTGAATATATGCTATTAAAATATGTTTAATATTATATTAAATTTTAACGTATATAATTAATATATGTTTTTGTAAAAAAAAAAAACAACAAAACATGTCATTTGCAATATTCAACTTCTTTCGAGCTAGTCAAAAATAGTTCAACCTGTAAATTCAAATTTATCACGCGAACAATTTATGTTGAGTCAACACCCCTATTTCTAAATTTGTTAAAACACGTGATTATAAATAAAATAGCAACGAAGAGAGACATCACACGCTAGGGAAGAGGTTGAAGAGATAAGGTCAGATAACGCGACCCTCCATTTTGCGTGCTCTTGAAGGAAGACTGCGACCCACTTAGTGACAACCCAAACAATCGTCACTATCACTTTAATCACGAACCTTTATTACTCAACTTGTTATCAAATAAATAACGTTGTTAAGGAATTCGTTAGTAATTTGACAATAGTAAGTATTCTCACGTTTGTACTTTCTATGCGACAGTATTTTTTTATTGCGTAGTTTTAGAATTGTAAATGATGTAGGCTCGGGCTCACCAAACCTTTTACCCAGCTGACTCCTTTCACAAAACAAACCATAGGGCGGATCCCATTCATGCAAATATTTAAATCAGATACTTGTAGTATGCAGTAAATTATAGTTTTATAAATTAGCCAGTATATACCTAATTATTTATGGAGGGGGACATCACTATAAAAACAAATATTAGATTGGGATATTTAGATATATTTACAAAATCCGGAACCCAAAAATCAAACTGGACAGAATTGAATCAATAGGTAGGTAAGAATGATGAAAAGTGGTGAAATAAAATTACATTTTAATCAGGACAAAAAATAAAACGTTAGCTAAGTTTTAAATATTTATACTTCTTTGATTGAAAAACCTTTTCGCGTTTATCTCCAGTCGATTTGCATAAACATTCTGTTCTATTAAAAAATGAATATATTTCTCGATCGCGCTGCAATTTCAGAGAGAACACAGGAACGAATATATTATATTATTTATTCAATGGTCACCGAACTATAATTTAAAATAGAAACTTTGTGTATATTATAAAAAGGATTATTTATAACGGAGGGGCATTTTATTTGCATTTTTATTGTATAATTTATATAATATTATCATATTTAATTTTTAAACGGATTACTCTGAAACAAAGAAAATAATTAAATTTTTATAAAAGGCGTAATAGTGAGTTTAAATTTCACCATTTCAGCAAAATTTAGGGTTTTTGATGTAAAAATATGCATGCTCAAAATAACAAGATCAACATTTGTAGATCAGTCAGATCCACATAAAAGAAAACGATCATTTTCTTATGAGACAAGCAAGACAAAAACAAATGTAATTGAAACTTAAGGATTTTCTGTATCTAACAATGTTTTGAAATGAGTTTCTCCTGAAAGTGGCTTACTAGTAGGAAGTATTTTATAATTTATATATTTAAATCGGCTTTCATAGGTTTGGAATCTCTCACAAATACATGTATAAATATACAAAAAAAGTTTTATTCATAATTATTTCGAATTTCTCAGAAAAAGAAACAATCCTTTTCTAACACATTAATAATTTTATAATTAAAATTGTGTAAAAAAGCTAGAAATATTTATGCAAATGTTCACAAAATGTAAATAAAAGTGAATGAAAACACGAATACTGAGCGTGAAAATCTTGGAATAAGGTGCTATTGTGATCGATAGTGACTTACTCTATGAAGTTCTAAACTGAGTAGAAAACACCTACAGTTCCAAGGAAACTCCGTACTGAAGTAAAGATATGTATTTTCAGTGTGAATTGCCCCTATTTTTAGATCTTTGCGTTTACTGAAAAATAACGTTTTTGCATATAAATACGGATTTTTCTGGGCGTGTTGTGAGACCGATTTGAATAATAAGTTTCCGAATCAGTCTTTGAATCGTTATTGCCGGAGGATTGCAAAAAAGCAAAAAATGTTCGGTGTCTGTGAAAAAAATTGAAGTTTAAAAAATTGAGTTTTTTGAAAATTCAAATTTCTATCAGAAGAATACCACTTTTCATTCAAAAAATGTGTTAACATTTAAGGAAGAATTTAGTAAGTTTTAGAAGAGATTCCCGAGGAATGTGAAACATCGTTATAATCATTGAATCCACAGAAACATCCTCTCCAAACTTAAAGACAAGGATGACACCTTGGCAACTATTTGGGTTTACCAACTTTAATATAATGATTCCGACATTACAGGACAAAGTTGTAAAGAAATTAAAACGAGAGTGAAAGAACAGAAAATCGAACAAATTTTTGGAATTAACCATCTAAAAGAAAGAAAACACAATTTAAATTAAAATGAATTAATTGCAACAGTGTTACATAGTTTCAAAAAAAGGGAGGGAACAAGATTGGTATCAAATTGCAAATTTAAAATTCAAATCTAAAAATGTAAAATTGAACATGGAGATAAATGCATTAATAATATAATAGATTTTGATTGAAATTATATATTAAATATGTATCTAAATAACATAAAATATACGAATTAATTTATTTATTCTTTATCATTAATTTACTAAATAATTATTCAAGGGGCACTCTCAACACGACACGAAAGAATGGCACAAGTACACAGAAGTCAAACAGTTTGAGCCCTGAAGATGATCTCAATAAAGATCGAAACGTTGGCCCGATAAATAAAATGTTTTTCTCAAACTTACATCACACCAGACCGCATCTCACGACATCTGAATAATTATCGATTAACGGTCACTAATCTATACACATAATTTACTAAAGTTTTTTTTTACTAGGGCTTCCGACATTTAGGTCATTTCAGCCTCCATTCTATTTACACTTTCAACGCTACATTCCTACAAATAAATACATACAATACACTGATTCCGTTTAGTCTGTGGAATTCTTGATATTCCTCCACCAACCTATATTCAAACTAATTGGAGTCGATGGAGTACGTTCGTAAATATTCCGCCATCGACCCCGAACATCCCTTCATACGCTCTCAACGTTCGAAGGGCGATGATGACGTTATATTTTACCTTCATCTCTCGCCATTCAAGCTAATAAATACATGCACTCTTGCACATGCACACTTAATAATACTATAACGTTTTAATTTAATTAGAAACCAGCTTCTCATTGGAACATCACTTTGGCGGGGGATCGGCGGGTTCACTCTTACAGTTCATGTCGAGAGACGTGTTTGTAAATTCCTTCAACATGATGATGAGCTCGAAATCCGGATCATTAAAAAGAACTTACTGTCAGTAAGAACTATCTTCTCAAAAAGATTGAACACTCCCTCCACCATTTATCATTTCTACAAAGAAAACGGTGAAAACACGGCGCTACGAATACCATTCCGCAAGACGAAACAGTCGTCTTGGCTTAGCATCTCAACCTTTTGTTTAACCCATTATTAAATATATTTTCAGGGAAATATTAATTCTTATTGTAATTTTGTTATTAGTATTATATAAAAAGAAGTTGTAAAATATGGCGACGAATGAATCCATTTTATTTTTCAAGATGCCCGTGACGAAATCAGTCGATTTCTGAACAAATTAGCTCCATTTTTCATTCCAGAAAATTGCATGAATATAAAGTAACATTTGTCTTGTTCCCATTAACAAAACCTATTGACCTGAGATGTAGATTAATTGTAAAAATAATACTACCAATAAAAAAAAGTTTCAAAATTATTTACTAAATAACGATTTATTTTATTTTGGTAGGAAGTACCTATATTAATTTCAATTTAAAGCCTGAAACGAAGTATGAACAGTAAAGTTAAAAGCGTGCAAATAACATGAGTTGCAATGATATGTACATCTCCGTATTTTTTGTAATTTAGTTTTTAAATTTTTCAATACATCGTTCATAGTATGCTGTATAGACGGCACCAATAAATATAATTTGTTCACATTATTATTTTTTAAATTGTTTTAAAAAGTAATATTCACTCAATAGCCCATGTTATGAACATTTTTTATTAGCTCCAAGGATGGAATTAATACTTGGCGAATATATGGACCCCTTCCGTAATATTTCTCATATCGCAGCGACGTTATCGTGACTGCCATACATAATCCCTACAATTGGTAACCCAAGAATCTCCATTATCCTCACATTGTGCCGAAATAATAATTTTGCAAAAAATTCTTTTCAAGTCAACCAACGAATTCATTAAACATGACTTTTTTTTGAAAAGCTATTTAGACGATATTTTATGCCGGGAACGCTTGATGATCTATAAGAATTTCTCCAATTAATTCTGTACAATCGACGATAAATTTTAAATTGGATATAAGTAAAGAATAAAGTTTAAACGTAAAACTGTCCATAGTATATAATCCAATTGAAAAACAGAAAACCCTTAACTACAGCCACCGTGACACGACAAATTCGTTTTACTCATGGACCCGAAATTGGTTCATTTGCTTCATAGACCATATGTAGAAATTATGATTAAAAGCAACTAATTATAAAAAAGAATTACCTATAGTTAAAACCCTTGCTTAAAACAAAAGATTTTAAGAAATATTTATGAATAGTTTGATAGTAAAAAGATTAATAAAATTGACTTTAAAACAATCAATCGGATCAGGTAACATTCTTAACCGATTTTAGAGAAGCTTTCAGAGGTGCATGTCCTTCAGGAACATTCTTTCAAAACCTAAAGAAAAGGCTGATATCTTGTCAGAAACCAATTTAACTGTCATGATTGATAACAAAAATCAAAACGAAATTCAAAAAGCACTTCCTTAAATTGAACAAATTTTCTGAATTTAAAGACCATCTAAATGTCCAAACACAATTTAAATGCAACAGTGTTACACAGTTTCAATAAAGAGAGGGAACTAGAGTTGAAATAAAAAATGTAAAATTAAAAATAGAGATAATTGCAAACATAATATAATAGATTTTGAATTACCTCATATTTTATATATATACACCTAAATAATATTTAATACCCAAATTAATCACTATTTTGGAATTATTATCTGCCAGTATTTCTTAGGATAATATTTAACTGTGTAACAATTCATGTTTTTATGCACGTTAAAAATCGACTAGAATTAAAAACCAACATCTTCAACAACATTGAACGTGTT
Organism: Cimex hemipterus; assembly: GCA_039619505.1. Lineage (NCBI taxonomy): Eukaryota > Metazoa > Arthropoda > Insecta > Hemiptera > Cimicidae > Cimex > Cimex hemipterus. The sequence continues at coordinate 19,877,341 of CM077106.1, read as the reverse complement.
GGCGAGGGATCGGGGAGGTCACTTTTGTGGTTGTGAGAACTTTACACTGATGATGTCAGTGACATGCTTAATCATGTCATTTGCCCAAATATAATTATGCAATGAAATGAAACAAAACTGCAAGGAATATATTCAAAATTGATATTTTGCATAAAATATATATCACCGATGGTTAAAGTATTGTAATTTTTATAATTAAAAAAAATATATATAAAACAGAAATTTTTAAATGCAAAGTATACACTGAAAATTAATACTGTACGCAATTGTCTTTAAATTTAGCTTGTAACGTAATTGTCTGTATTGCAATTGTAATTTTTTTTTGTTTTTGCGCTGCCATTTAATATTAATGAAGGTTTAAAAATATCGCTTAGATATAATGACGAAAAATAAACTTATGTGAATTATCTCTCAGAAAACCATAACAAAACAGATATAAAACTGTTGCACGAGTTAAAAATGAGAAAAAATGTAAACATATTCAAAAAATTTGGATATACATATACAAATATAACAGATTTAACACTAAAAACAATAAAAACAACAAAAATTAACAACTGTTCAATCTATTTGATTTTATTGTATAATATTTTAATCTCAAGGGCTCCCAAACTCAACCAGTTTGCAGGCCGCATCACAATATTTATCAATTTTCAAATAAAAATTTATTCATATCGAGTCGGTAAAGCCTTTTCTGTCTGTAAACAAATTTTGACCTCTAGGGTTTAACTTTCGACTTTGCGCTCAATTGATTGCCTCAACTCCACTTTTAAAGAAAACCCTGCAAAAGGTAATTAAGAGGTTATAAATCTGTGAAAGGTGGAGGGCACTCAAGTTCTCCCCTTCGTCCAATACACCGATCAGAAAACATCTCATCCATGTAACGGCTTTTAAGCGAGCCATTAAACACGATTCCAGGGCCGTAAATATCCAGATATGTCTACATTTTTATGACCGTGGACGTGTATACATGGTGTACAATGATGAAAAGGAAACATTGTTTTTCAAGAAAACAAATTCAACTTCTTCAAAAATATGCTTTCAATTTTTGAAATAGTCTAAAATTATTTGCATTGTAATTTAATTTATGTTTATTTTGGAAAGAGAGCTCAACTTATAAGGAAGTTACATCCTAAATATTGATTGAAATCGAAATTTTAAAGTAAATTAATTTGTGTGTACATTACTAGTATGCAGGTTTCTGGTCAGATTCTATAGATGAAATAACAATTTGAACTGTATTGAACTATATATATATATATATATATATATATATATATATATATATATATATAT
>CM077106.1:19854886-19875645 GCA_039619505.1 Cimex hemipterus | reverse complement strand
TATATATATTACGCAGGGCGGGCGACCAGGACCCGAGGGGTTAAAAGCCTGGGTTGGCCCGTACCCCATCCCTAAAAGGTCCGGGACCTAGTCGGCTCACGAGTCCTGCATAAACCTATTGGACTTATTAACAAACCCCAGGATTGTGGACCATTTTATCCTGGGGAGTGTTTTCGTTATGTCCTCTCCTTCGAAAGTGTCGAATCTTTCCCTGGCATACCTATCGCATTCAGCTAGGTAGTGTCGAGCCGTTTCTTCTTTTGTATCGCAGAAGCGGCAGAAGGGGTCTGGTAGGGTGCCCATTATGAAGAGGTGTCTTCGCAGGGGGCAATGGCCCGTTAGGATACCTATCAGCCTCCTAATTCTCCTCCTAGAGTTGGAGAGTAACCATTTCGCTTCCTTAGGTTTGATTTCCTTCAGAAACTCCTTCGATTGCCTGTATCCGGCGGACGTATTCCATTCTTTGAGGAATTGTTTCATTTCCCAGCAACTTATACTCTCTTTTGCTGTGCTTAAAGAGTGGGGTAATACTGGTTGTGGCCCGATAAACGCAGTATTTGATCCTTCCTTGGCCAGGCTGTCCGCCTCTTCATTGCCGTAGTGTCCCTTATGAGCTGGTATCCATATGAGGGTTAATCTATTCTCATACCTGGTAATGATCCTATTAACGAGTTCAACCGTTTCCTCCACCAGTCTAGATGTTGATAATTCTTTTTGTAATGATTTTAGACTGGCCTGACTGTCAGAAATTTTTTTTATATCTTTTCCCCTTATCCTGTTAGCCATAAGTGTTCTGCAGCAGAGATTAATGGCCCAAACCTCTGCCTGAAAGACAGAGGTGTTATTGCCAAGAGGTGAGGAGATGCTGATCCCTAATTTGGGTATGTGTATTCCAACACCACTTCCCTTATCCTTAATGAGTGAGCCATCAGTGAAGCAGTCAAGGCTGCGATGGTCATCTGCAGGCTTATAGTTACCGTCACAGGAAGTGTATTGAACTAACTTTTAACTTAAGTTTTGAAATATGGGTTGAACGTTTTTGAAGTAGTGGAGAAGAAAGTAGTAATAAGGTAGAAAACCCATTTAGGTTTTAGTGGACAATTGATCAAGTTACTTCTTTCAATTAATTATTCTTTTTATGTAAGGCGTTAGTTGAGATAAAAACGTTAGTCTCACGAGCGGGATTCGAACCCGCGACCTTCGGCTAAATTCGCTGCCACTTGAGCTATCGTGATTTCCATCCAGCCGGACGCTAATTCTCGAATCCCTTTCGTGACACTGGCTTTTTTATCCCAACCAAGATTTTACATTACAAAAATAAAAAAATTGAAAGATATAACTTGGTCACTTGAGCACTAAAACGTAAATGGTAAATTTAATAAGCAAAAGAAGAATCACTTCACTTAATCCCCGAGGGCACTTCATATTTCGCTGATAATTCAATCGTGATGACGCGATATTTGAAAATGGCAAAAAGAGGGAAAATTAGTACGGTTGTACGTTGACATGGAGAGTTGGGGTCCGAGGGGATAGAAGTTGAGAAAGTTCAAGTGCTTGAGTAGCGCGTATTTAGCCGATTGTCATGGGTTCGACTCCCGCTCGTGACACTGACTTTTTTATCTCGACAAGACCTTACATAAAAGGAATAACTAACTGAAAATAATGATATAAATTCATTATTCTATGAGGAGTCTACTTGTTTGAGATGAAAGAAACGGATAATATAAAAAAAGTAAATGATCTGTCGTTTGGGCTTAGTTAGCCGTTGAGGGTTATTATAGACTGGATTATTAAGGATATAAGAGATAAATTGTTGAAAATTTAAATTATATAGAATTGTCTGATGTGAAAAGATTGTTTTATATGTTATATTATACGTTTTGTGTATTATATGTACGTTGTTTATTTTGATTTATGATATTAGCGTAGCTGTGCCTGCGTTTACATGTGCCTATTTTGTAATGATACTGTGTGTTTTGTTATATATTGATTATATATTGCACATATTGACCAGGCAAATCCTATTGATCAGTTGTTAAAGAATCTGCACTCGTTTAACCGAAAGTTGCGGGGGAGAAATTGGTCGTATGCGCATGATTCGCGATCTTTACCGTTAAAAAAAGTTACCAATAGTCGCAATCGATAGTAAACAGTTTTTTCCTTACATTTTATATCAATTCTCAAAAAATATCTCAGAATGGTTAACTGTCTTTCGTTATATTGAAAAATTAGCGAAATAATTAACCTTTGTGGAGTGTTTCAGTTGATGTTAGTGACAGTTAATTAATGTATATTTAAAGATCAAGAGATGCGGTCTGGTGTAATGTTGGTTAAAAAAACATTTCCTTTGTCCTGACAGCATTTTGATCTTTGATGTGATCATCTTCAGAGATTTATAAACATTGTTTAAATTATATAAATACTTGTAATATGTACAATTACAATATAGAAATTTTAGGTTTAATCAAAGTATTTGTACTCCCTCAATGTGTGTGTTTTCTGTGAAGCCATGTCTCTGTTGTGATTCACGTTGGGAGTATTAGTGAGATTTTATTGTTTTTGTTTATATATTTTTATTTTGAAGGGGTAGGGAAGCAAATAGGGATAAAAATTCATTTTTCTAAGAGGAATTGACTTTTTTGAGATCAAATGGACCGAATAATGAAAAAACCGTAATGGATTGTCTTTCGGGCTTGATTAGCCATTGAGGATTAACGGGAATCAGGTAAATGAGGGATAAATTGGTGTAGATTCAAACAAGAATATTTTGATTTGTAATGCTGTTGTATTATACGTTTTGTGTGTTATTTATATAGAGTTTGATTTACATGTGACTGTTCTGCAATTGATGTTGTGCTTATTGATATAAACCATTTCTTACATTAAGATTAGTTACGTGATTATTCAGAAATCGGGAAATGCGGTCTGGTGTGATGTAGGTTTCCGAAAAAACATTTTCTTTATCGTGCCAACGTTTCGACCTTTATTGAGATCATCTTCAGGGGCTGGGATTTACAAACATTGTTTACATTTAAAAAATACATTTTGAATGTGGAAAAGTGAATTTATACAATGAAAAATATATGTTTTTCTATTCAATTCCATTTCTACTCATTCAAAGTGTTTGTTTTCTGCGTAATTGTGCCTGTGAGATTTTCCTGTTTTATTTTTGAGGAGGTGGGGCAGGAGGTTTTTCCCATTTGCCAACATTTTTTTAATAAAGGTCTTTGCTGTATGTATCATACTAGAACTCTGTCAGGCACTAAAAAAAAAGAAAAGACAAAAAAACGGTCCGGTCACTACTATGCCCACTGCAACGGATGAACCGCGTTCTATACCCATTTGTAACGCGTATGTAAAATCGTTTAGTAGCCGTCATGCTTCAGTCGCTGTCGTACATTTATTTTTAAAAATGCGTCCTTTGTGAAGTTTTGTTTTCTTGCGTGGAGTGAATTTGTTAAATAAAGTTTAATAGTTGTTCATCCTCCATTTTTATTAAGACACAAGCACACAATACAGCAGAACACAAACATAGATCTCTTCGTCAAATACAAAGATCTTGTGTGGAACGCGATAGCAACACAGTAGGCCGGATGCGCACAACGGACCGACACCGGCAAAATATTCTCGACAGCCGATTTGTGACTGAACGTCCGCAGCACGGTACGGTGTTGGCCGGTGACGGAACGGTGTAGTGGGCATTTTCTAATACTAAATGAAGTAAAGAATATTTATTTGCATGTGTCGGTACGGTTACGGTCCTAGTATGATATTCTAGTGGGCGCATTCCTTAAGGCGTAGGCTTCTATGAAGTGACATAGCCGACGAAAGGAAAAAAACGCCACACATTTCTAAAAGTTGGTTTATGTTTATTCTGGGTAGCCAATGCTGTAGAATTATGTTTGATTTTTTTGCAACCATAGGTATTTTGTTTTACTCTTATACTAGGAACTTAATATTAGGATTCCGATGTATGTTACCGTACCATTTCTACAAATAATTTTGTAAATTACACCAGATTTATTTTTTATTGGTGTGGAATCTTTAATTTTGGAAAAATGGGTGCGAATATTTTTATTTTGAGAGCTATTTTAAGGTTACTAGAAGAAAGAAATGTGCTTAATTTGTATGGCCGTGAACGAATGGAAGGGATATGGACTTTGGTATGTCTATGTATGATAGAATTGATATACTGTTATTAGTGATAGTGGATGGCGTTAGTGTTGCGTTGTAACTGTTGATTATTTTTACATGTGTTTAAGGTAGTAATTATTAAGTAGGATATGTGTGTACATCTTTATGTTCTTGCGATGGAAAGATTCATGGCTCAGTGTAATAATTCTGTGAATTAACCCTTTGGCCGTGGTTATTATTGTATGAAAGGGATGGTGCGATGATAAATTCGAGGTAGCGATAAGAGTTGAATATTTATGTAAATTACAATTTCTCCATTTCAAAACACGCGGAATTAGTCAATCGAAATCCTCTTCCACATCAAATCCGTTTTAGACTGTTAAACGACGGCATATTTGTAAAACCAGAATCTCGAAACCGGGTCGATCATGTTTCTGTTGAAGTTGGCTTCGTATTACTAATTAATTGTTTACTAGGTAGGTGTTAGGTACGTAATATCGCAATGATATTTTAATAGGATTTGGCTTTTATATCTTTTTAATTAATTACTTTTGTCAAAACCGTAAATACGCTCGGCGAATTCCAAGATCGAGTTTCCAAATTGTTCTAATTACCAAAGTGAAGCAAAGCTATTTCTGTACATGCATGTCTTACCATGTAGGACAAATCTATTTTTTTATTTTCCTGCGTTTTATTAAACCTAGAAAACGCATGAAAAAAATTATTGGCCCAAAAATACAATTACTGGCTTGATATCGAGAGAAAATCAACCAATGATAAAAATTGAATTATTTGAGGAAATTTCATATTTTACCTTGTACTATTCTAAGAAAATCTCAATTTTATATTTACACTGAAAAATCCAGATTTTCTTTTATTATCCATGAGTGGCATACGCTGGAAGTGACAACACTACAAAAAAAAAATTGCTATGCTAAGTGTGAGATGTTTACTCACTTAGAAATTATAAATAATTAAACATGCTCAGTTCGCACATACTACCTTTTTCTGAACAATCTTTTCCTTATACCTTATTCATGAAACTTGTCATCGTTTTGAGCGAAAGCCTCCTCACTCAGGTTTTACCCATTCAGAAAATTGATCGACTTTCTGTCAACCTGATTTTAAGTCAGTTTAGGTAAAAAAAAGGGAAAATTGATGGTAGCCAATTTGCGTTTTTTTAGGCTTATGTAAAGCTTTTATTTTGCCCATTTAAAACTGTCACTAGACGGATTTGTGGAACGGACGGGAATCCTTAATTTGAAAATATGGTTCATTCCAAATATTAAGAAGTTCACGTGTAAAGTTGAATTGTTTGTTTCTTGGGCGAATATATTTTTTAAATTATATTTTCATTTTAACTGTGTATAATTTGTAATTTCGTTGTTACCATAATCAATACTGTTCTTTGGGTTTTTTGAGACATCAGGTTTCTTCTATAGGATGGATTCGAAAGATGACCAATTGCCGAAAGGTGTCTGGCAGAACAAGCTAGCAAGAATAAATAATGATAATAGCATAATGATAGATAACGACCAACTCACAAGTACCAACTGTAATTTGTATATAATTTTTATATTAGTTTAAGGAGTGGCTCTTTCGTTTTTTTAAAAATTATTTACCGGACGGCTAGCTGCACCTCCCATTTCTTCTATCTCATATTTTAAGTTTTAACAATTTCAATGTTTTTCCTGCATTTTTACAACTCCCACAAGTGGTGAAAAGGTTCTGAAATTATCTCATCATCACTACCATTCAATCCTAGCCTAGCCTATACGCCGGTTTCAGAGTACTCGATATCCCTCTGAAGACCGGCCCTCGTTCACGCTAATAAATACATCCATACATTATGTACATTTTTTTACTTCATTCATTTATATCTACAACTGGATATGCATGATATACAACCAGCAGATTGGATTTCAGACTGTGTGTTTGGCATTATGGGCGTTATAGAAAAAGCTAACCATTGGCAGCCGCTCTGGATTAATGAAATGGTATTAATCATTTAAGAGGTCTCTTATCCATACACTTTTCAGACGTTTACGTGATAATTGTGGGGAATGGAGTAATCGTATTTGTGTGTTGGTGTGATTTTGTAATTTATTGTACTATGAAAACGTCTGTAATATGTTTTGATGGATGAAAAAACTGTTGGGATTTGAAGATGCCTGTGAAGTGTGTTATTGTTTACATAAAATGGGGCAGAAACAATTAGTCTTAAAATTTTGGATTGAAAACTTTGTAATCTTTGAATATTGGAATACTAGGCCGATCCATATACTTGGTACCCATACATCCAAATTTGTTTGAGTAGGTATGTGTATGTCGAAAGTTGTGATTTTAATAGTAATTTTAATTGTCTGTTGAGTAGGTAATAAAGAATTTTAAATCGTTTGTTCAGTGTCTGTTTTTTTTAATCGTGTGTGGATTCCAAGTTAATGTTCTATCAAATGTAAGTCCTAAATAGTTAACTTTGTACTTATGTATGTACTATGTACAATTAAAATTAAAACTAATCTGACATATTATCCTAGGTGGTGGGTTTATGGGGTACTTGACGTTCCATCATAGGCTCACCCATTCATACACTACAATCGCACTAATAAATACATTCACTCAAACAGTAACCAATCATTCTGTATTTCCAAAAAACGTTTCATCCTTCCGTTGTATTTTGAAGAAAATGTACATTTTATCTCTAATTATTATAATTAAAAAACTTGGATGCTCTATGTTTGTGATTATTTTTAGAAAAAGAGAAGTGAATTCATACATTAACCAGTTGAATTGTGCAGTTTAATTCGGAATTCACGAGGTTTGTAATTTAACTTAACTTGATTTTTTTGTTTTTGTAACTTATATCTTTGTCGTTTAATTTAAAGAAAACTACGTCACTACAACAACTAGAATAATGTTAAAACATTTCTTTGAAAATTGGTTTAATAGATTGATGAAATTGGAGCAATTAGGACACATGAAGTAATACCTTTTAATGAGGTAGTCAGTTGCTCACTGAAGCTACTTATCCAAAACAATTAGCAGGAAACTCTTTGATAAATAAATTTCTCATATTTGTGTCAACCCTTACCTTTAGGTTTAAATTACGGTGCGTCGATCTCTTTATCACCATCTGACACACAGCGACCAAATTTGGGCAATGCCATCTCACCAATATCTAAAGCATTTAAACGTTGAAGGTTTTCAACATGCTTGTAACTACTAGACGGTGCCATTTATCTTTCTTAAGCTCAGAAATTTCATAGGGTTTGCACTACCAGATAATACGTTCCGCAGTTTCTTCTACATCTGCCAATCTCGGCAAAGGCTTGTTTCTGCTGCTTCTAGTCATTCTGCGTTTGACTTTGGGAGTCTGCAGTATACTGTCGGTATATCTGCTGCCTTCTAGTTTTTTTAGCCCTAACGGCCCTTTAAATTTTGTAAGTCTGCCGTTATTTTCGGTGATGGTCTTTTAACGAACTGTTTCGCATTCCTCCGGCTTGTAATATAAACCTGTGAGAACCGTTACAATTCCGCTAATTGTAATTGTTCCAACTTCACGGACTCTCAACAATGTGCAGCATGTAGGTGAGGTTAATGTAATCAAATTTCTGAGTACTCTTACCGATTTTCATTTTATGACCGTAAAAACCTGTACTTATTTCATTAAAACAGTTTTGTTTGTTTGATGATGAAACAATAACAATTCCTTAAATAACGGTAATATTCCTTGTCGTTTCTAATCATTTTTGTCAGCTTATCCTCACTGGGTTGGTTCGCCATCTTCAGCGTGAATCTGTCAAGTCAATTCTCTCTCAAGAGGTCTTAGTAAATCAGCGTTGTTTTTTTGTCTGGTCCTTTGGTGGATGAAGCTTGTTTTTATATTGTTCCGGTCATTCTTTGAGATAGCTGGTCGGTTTTCTTGTTAAGTGGTACAGTGTTTTGAATAGTGTGAAAGTAGTAGTGGTTCGTTGATGTTCATTACTTACGAGTACTACACTACTGAATTCACAGAAAATCACCACGAATTCAGACGAAGATAAGGATGAAACTACGAGAAGTACAAAAAGTCGAAAAAAAGGTATTATTATTAGATAATATTTTCGATTTTTTGTATGTCTTGTAGTGTAGTGGCCTCTTGAAGCTACCGCTAGATGCCACTACGATCTGTAGAATGTTCTTGCTCTCCATTCTGCAGCCAATCAGAGTAGAGCCCTTCCGAGGTCTCGACCATCACAAATAGACAACACAATAAGACTCCTCGACATTCCGACGAGCCATCACAAAAGGAACACCGTCGACGACAACAAGTACTCGCAGCATTAGTCTGATCCCGCTGTCTAAACGGCCCACTTGGCCGCGAACGCCAAACGCTGTTCTCGGCTATTGCTGCACCCCAGTACTTCGGCCTCTGTGAAGCCAACTGACTCACTGCGACCGGACCTCAGCCAACGGACTACTCATGGTCACAGACCACCACCAACGGCGCCACGACCTCGATCCGTCGTCACGGCTTCTCTCTAAACAACACCGGCCCTTATCAGGGCCACAAAACTCCCAGTTACTAAATGTAGTTTCATCGTTGTCTGCGTGAGGATTCGTGGTGATTTTCTGTGAAGTCAGTTGAATAGTACAATAATAAATTCAAACTATCACATGGACAGACCCAGCACCTAAAGATGGCGATAAGCCAACAGGCGTCTGGCAAACTAAAATCAACGGAAAGTCGAAAATACGATAAAACTTTATTGAAACGTTTCGTCATAGTTCTACATGCAAAACCTATTTGCTGTGTAGTTGCATGTAATGAAACTTTGTTTATTATTTATTTGTTTTTTATTATTTGTTTTTATTTATTTGTTTATTACATTTAATTGTATTTTATACTTAAGTTTATCCATTAAGGGATTTTTTTATAGCTGTTCCTCTTTGACATCAATTCGGGTCACATTGACTCGCCTTGTTACGGGTCGAAAATGAACAATGCCGTGATGAAACTTCGTATACTAGCGCCGTAAAAAGTCATTTCCCCGTAAAACCGTTCCGCCTGGGAAATTTTTATCGAGCTGGTTAATTGCAGCAAGTAGAAAGCCGTGATGAGGGTTCCAGTTCTTCATTGCCTTTTCCCAACGAGAGACCGGAGCGTTTTATAAAAACAGACGCCTAGTTTATGTCATCGGTAACGGCTTTAACTCCTCCACATAAATTTCCATCAGAAACGATTTATACTCTCTTGTTATTTTTAAGTTATCGAATCGTGAAATTTGAGAATCTAAGACGTTTTGTCAAATATTGACTAGACTGAAAAACGACTGAATTACATTTAAAATTTTTTAGTTGCTGTTAAAACCCGCCGATTATTTTGATTTTCTAGGATGTTTAACAATAAATTTAACACAATAAATTAAAAGTTATAGCATGTCCGTTAAAACTAATTTGTCAAGAATATAATATATCCTTGGTAGTGAGTCTTCATCAAATGTTTTAAAAGATGGATCTGTAATACTCAACTCGCCCGAACTTTTATCAATATAGCCTTTTTGTAAACTGACAAATTTGAACCCTGTTGGTTTATGTTACGCTTTTTTTATTTGTGACAAATTGACATCGGCGTGAGTTCAATTCCATCCATTGAGTCGTGTTGGATTTCACGGGTAGCAAGATAAGGAGAACAATAGATGATCACACTTCATCACAAGTATTCGCTAATTGCCTTAACGATGCGAGGAAAATCTTAATCTAGGTAGAATGCGAATGTAATTTTTTAAATTTGACAGTATATTTATAGATGATTTAAAGTTTACCAAATTATCAGTTATACTTTGTCCTATAAAAGCTATTATTTTGGGAAAAATGGTCATAAATCCCATCGTAAATAATAAAGTCTTTTTTACATGGCGAACGAAAAACTAAATTTGATTATTATCTAAACTTGATTTGTCTGGTAATTCGTGACTGTTAGTCGATGATTATTCAGAAATCGTGACATGTACTTTGGTGTGATGTAGGTGTCAGAAAAAACATTTTCTTTATCTTGCCAACGTTTCGATCTTTATTAAGATCATCTTCAGAGCTCAAGGTGTTCGTTTTCTGTGCAATCGTCCCATTCTTGCGTGTCGTGTTGAGAGTGCAAACGCACTGTAAACAACTATAAAATTTTTAAGAGATAGTTAGTTTTCTGCAAGAATGGCGCAATTAGACAGAAGACAAACACTTTGAGCCCTGAAGATGATCTCAATAATGTTCGAAACGTTGGCACGATAAAGAAAATGTTTTTCCAAAACCTACATGGCACTAGACCGCATCTCACGATTTCTGAATGATATAAGATTTGTTTTTAATTGATAAGAAAATTTTTTAAGCATTGTTGACAGTGTTATTTCTATTGTTAAGATGAATGATTTTAAATTTGCTACAAAAGTCGTTTAAGCTGTCTGAAGATTTCACCATCTTTTCATTGAATGATTTACCGAGTAGAAAACTTCCAGGTTTAAATTGACAGACAAGAAGAAAATTGATCATGCCAGATTTATCCGCCCGGATTCCCTTTTTGTTTCAGACGGTAGAAATTCACAACGTCAGCCATCCCCTCACTACGGGTTTACACAAATATTTAAATTTATAATTACTTAGTCATTCTACATTCAGGATTTTAAAGATTTTTTTTAAAATAATTTATTTAAAAAATTATAATTATTTACACCTGAGGAAGGTTATTGGTAGAAAGGGTATTTTGAAATTTCTGATAACACGTCCTTAAAAGGTCGCAAACGAATGGAATATAGAGGTCCCGGTTTAGGATACGTAGAAGAGAGAATAAAACATTTTTCTTAGAATTTTGGCCTGGAAAGATTGAATACGAGATAAATTGTAATATTTGGATGAGTCCACTTCGTAGGATTATACCGAATAAAACTTTTGTAAATGGTAAAGTCGGTCGAATCCTCTCAAACAGAATTTGTAGCGTTGGTTATCTTGTCGTATTAGGTCAGTGTTCCACCACAGTCTTTTATCAACATACAGTCCCAGGATTTGTACTGTAAGGTTTTATTTGAATTGTATGTGTGGATCTTTCCCCAGTGATCAAGGAGCTTTTTTAATAACAAATTAAGATGGTCTATGAATTATAAAAAAAAATACCTGTGTCCTGAAAGGAACACGCACCAACACGTGGTCGTGAGTTTCTGAATAAGGTTTAAACTCTACCAAACTGTGGTCCTTGGGTAATTTTATTGCCTTGAAACTTCGATCAAGTAAATATACATAAAATCAAATAAAAATAAAAATACCTTGTAAAATGGATATTTACATAAAAAAATAAATGAAAATACCTTTACAAAAAAAAATCTTCCAGCGCTGAACGTATTAGAATTATGTACAGCAAATATGAAATGAAATGAACAATAAAATTGGGTACCCACAAAAAGTGAATCGAAATAATTACAATCGTATAAATCAATCCGTTTTTGCTCAACCTCTTCCGAGAGCTCTCACCATCCAAAAAAAACTTCCTTGCGCCGATCCGTCTGAGCCCAGCTCCCCACTCCGATATCTTTTCTTCGCGTCGGTGGAGAGTAATCGTGCGAATTTCCAAAAACAATCGTCACAGTACTATGTCAGCAATGGGTATCGGTGTTCGTTTATTCAATGGAGAGCACTGTGACTTTCCTAGTGCATTGAAAATATTTGCTTTCCTTCAGTTTCTTTCTCCATTTGCTGTTCCAGTTTCCTAATAGAGAGAGAGAGAGAGAGAGAGAGAGAGAGAGAGAGAGAGAGGACAAACAGGAGCTTATAACGGATGGGTGATAGTGATAAGACTTGTCGTCAATAAACGCGCAGATGTCCGGGTAAGAAGGAGTTGAGGAGTTTCAGAGGTGCATATGGTTAAAATGTTCGAGGCAAGAATACTCCTTACGGGGCTCCACATTTTACTGTAGTATACGAACAATGGATACGGTTCCCTGACATGGGAGCAAAAAAACCCCACTTCCTAACATACTTCGCGTCCCGGCGACCCCGGTCTGACAGGTGGGGTCGGAAGGCAATGCTGCAAGGTACGAGCAAGAATCTTTTGGGGCTGCGACAGTTGGTCCCCGGTGCCATACATGTCGAAAGCTTGAATACATCTAGAAGATCCTCGAGCAATCGTTATCACTTAAGAGTAGCGGCAGTAGTATCCATCATCCGGTTTACCTGCAGCGAAGATCACTAAAATGGGAGAACTCAAACTGGTGGGCAACGTTTTTGTATCCTCAATTATAGAGTTTAATCTTTTAAATTGGAGTTTTTCAAAGATTTAAGGATATTTGCTATACCGGATAGGAAGATAGTAAGAATGTTGGACCGATTTTTTGTTCTTCAGGATTGTTCTTACTACCGCGTAAAGATTTAAAAAAATATATTTTCAGTAAAAGAAACAAAACATGAAAAATGTCTTCGCTTTAACTAAATATCACAGAGATAGTAGTTAAAACTTATATGTTTGGCATTACCTTTACAATTTAAACGCGACCTCATGTGATTTTGTATTTCGGGACATAGTTTTGCCTTGAGTTAATTGTTAGTTAGAAGACTTTCCTGCAAGGATGCAACGAAATTCCCCGATAGTTCCATTAGAGGGAGTAGATTTTACCATTAGGACAAACTTAATTTAAACGAGGGCTACAGGCAAAACCCTTCTTCCCGACCTGGATTACATTAACCTTTCGTAAGCATTGAGTTAAAAGTCAATGTAATCACTCGAAACGTCTCGAGGAAAAATGTTTAACATGTTGAAACGTCTATTCAGAAACTTGAATTTAAATAATGTGACTTACTGATGCATAATTAATTATTCTTTCTGACTTGTCTATTTTCTCAATAACTTTGTCACTCGCTATATTATGAAACACGATAAAACTAAATATTTTAGAAATAATTGCTTTACGTTTTTATCAGAAAATATCAGCAAATAAAATCAGTACTGCGTGATATTGATAAGCTCTTCCTTCCTATTAAAAAATAAATATACTCAGTAAAGTACTCAAAGCTTCAAGGAAAGAAAATTGTTTACATTGAAGTTTGTAATGATGTATAACGGGCTTGAGGTTTGGACGAGTTCAGCCTGCCAGAAAATTAGAGAGTTTACAAGATATTTCTACAATTTGGGGTTTTTGTTGACAAGTCCAAAGGTCATTTGGCCTCGTCGAATGATATATTAAAAACGTCGGAAGTTATATTTTAAGATCACTCCCTTGCCACAGATGAAACGATAAATTTTACACTGCTCTCCGTTTAAATAAATAATAAACTTACCACCCTTATCCTCCTTATCTTCTACTTCTCGTATAACCTATAACCGATCGGCCAAAAAGAAATACATTGTTACTTTTTGTTATACATAAACACACTCATACATTTTTTTAACGAACGGCTATAGTACAAATGTGCTAAGAGCCATAAAAATGATAAGCGGTAACCATTCTACAAAACATGATGTAGACTGCGATGGATATTTTTAGAAGTATTCCGTCTTTTGACATGTGATTTTTCTTTCGCTAAGAAGCCATTTCGATGCTGACAAGGGTGAAATTATATTCGTACGTTAAAAGCCGTCGGAGGACGAGAATAATTTGTCAACAGAAAGAGCATATAAATAATGTGTAATACATAAATAATGATTGAGGGTGCAATTACAATTTATGCTTGATGGGGCCATACAGCACTGTAACGAGAAAAGTCAACAGCATTTATATCTTTCTTAGAATTAACAATTACTAAAAATGAAAACAAACTAAAAATCGACATATACAGAAAAATAGTAGCGACCGACATCATACAAACCCGAAATCAAATTAATAAACAAAACGCACACAAAAACAGGCACTAAAAGAAAAAATATATAAATCCATTAAACAAATTAAAACTAAAACAGGAAAATTAGGATTTTTTATGTGTTTTGGGTTCCAAGGTTTTACAAATTTTATCCTTTTAGTTAATGTAAAAGTGATCCTTCTACTTCCCCATAAAAAGTACATTAAATTATTTGACATTAAGCAAAAATCTAACGTTGGCTACTGAAATCATTTAAATAAATAAAGGCAGGGATCATTGGGTTATTTATTTGCCAAGTTGGCCTTCTCTTTCAAGATTAACTGGCAAAGGACGATTCCAAGGATTCTAAAAAGGAAAAGGATGTCTAACAAGTAGAGACGTTCAGCGAATCGGAGCCTTAACAGGGAAGGGGGCTATGTATAAAAGATTGGGTTAGTTTAGGGATTGAGAACCCGTGTTGACACTAACTCATTTACCTCTGGGGAAGATGGGCCGGTGAAGAGAGCAGAAGGGTGTTTTAAGAGGGAAACTGGCCTGAGTTGAGCCTTGATGTCAGGCGGTTTCATCCTCGGTAATAAATCATTTTCAAAATGATTACGGTTTCGGACCGGTCCTTCAACGACAGCCAAATTGTGTTATGCCTTTCATTTTCTTATATTAGCACTGTAGTCGTGTTTTCCTCGTATTTTCCATGACGGAGAAACCTAATTTTGCCCCACTTTCCACCCCCGTTATATTTTCTTTTGCACACCGTTTTTCGTTCATTATGAGCCTTTCAGAGAACGCATCTTTTGTAATTAGCTTGCGCTCTGCAGCTGGGTTGATACTTCAAGCATTTATTCATGATTGTAAAGTAACACCGTTCCAATCAAATATGTTTAAAAATATATAGAAATGATAAATACATTTGAAAAGGTCATGATCGAAATCAAAAAGTTAGTGTCACGAGAAGGTCGTGCGTTCGTATATCGCTCGTGACGTTTCTTCCCTTTTTCATTTCAAGCCGACCTTACATAAATAGAATGCTTAATTAAAATGTGTAATTTGATCAGTTAGATCGCTAAACATAATGGACTGAATATTTAAAAATAAAATATTAAATTCTGGAAATATTAAAGTTTTCCTTTAGGACATGACATTTTACTTTATAGAGTAACTGGTTAAAATAAAGTGAAACTTGTTGAAAATTTCATTTATAGTTTTTTAAGCTTAAACTAAAAAAATATTCCGTTACTCTATAAATTAAACGGAAATTATCAAGCCCTGAAGAAAATTTTCAAAATATCCAGAACGAATCGGAGAATTTTCGACTTTCCCTTTCACTTTCAAAAGGTGTGAAAAATCCATCGATTCGGTCTAAAAGTCTAGTCCTCTAGTCAGCCACCGTATACCAGCTTTAAAGCTATAAGCGATTTAGCTAGCACGTCCTTGGATTCCTGCAATCCAGGAAGGATTCATCATACCTCACGGGCACTGGCTCCCTGAGTGCGCTGTGGGCAAAGTTAAACAGATTCTCGGTGGAACCACTCGTCGAGCTGTTGTCCGAAAGATGCTGAGCTAGAGAGTATCGGAAAAACGGAGGTTGTTGGCCGAGTACCTGCAAACTTCGTCGTGAAAAGAAACGAACGTACAGACGATGCGCGTAAGCGTCCGGTATGCAGAGAAACCTTACCAACATAGAAGAAAGGCTTCATATAGGGAGCCAGTAGGAATGTTAATGAGTTTGAGAAATCTTCTCGAGTCGGCAGCAAATCTTTGAGTCTCAAATTCCAATATCTGGAGGGAACTGAAGTAGGTCTGGATAGTGCTTTTATTGGTAAATCTAATTTTTATATTTTACAGGTTACAATTTATTATAAAGATACAACCTTTTTGTGAAAAAGAATTTTTTTCTGCGTGGTAATGGACTTGAATGTTAACCGTTTTCGATCATTTCCTATTTCACTATTTTTGTTTAATGATTCTCGTGATCTTCAGTGAATTTTGTTTTTAAATAACAGTTATTTTGTTATTACTGTAACTATTTTCTGCTCCTCACATTTTGCAGTTTCCACAGAGCTGTCTACGGAAGATAGTGCAGCTTAATTACCGGAATGAAGAATTGAAAACTTAACGGTAGAGTCCAAGTCTAGGTAAACCATTTATTATCCTAAGTGGTCATAAATTTAACGTCTGTGAATAAACCGCTTTGTTGCATGTTTTACCGCTATCTATTCTTATTAGTATTTTTACATATTATTGAATTCGTCTAAAATTCCATTGACGCTATGACCAATTTTTAAAAGTTCAGATATCCGTTTGCAAGACAGATTTTCAAAAATATTTTCAATATTGCAACACGCAGAATCAACCTTGAAACTGACCCTTATACATACGCGGAAGGCTAATAAAATCAGAATATATAACATTTTATAATTGTTTTGGTTATTGCATTCCAATGTACTTGAATGATAGTTTGCTGAGAACCAAAAAATTGCATTTACCAACGGGCGTTGTAAAAGTGTGTCTCTTATGCTAACTCGTGTTTTTTTAGCTGCTTTGAATAGAACGATGGAAAGAAAATAATTTATACAGCAATTTTTATTATTTCACAATATTTATTTTATTTTATTTTAAATTAAATATTAATAATTATTTTAAACGATTATATTATTTAGTACTTTCACATAAAAATACAATTATTTCAAATTACTATGTATTTTCTACTAGATGAATGGAAACTGGATTTGATTTGCAAGAATTATCTCTTGTTATGAAGCAAGAGAAAATTGAGTATGTTGATGAATCACAAAATGCTTTTGCCTGTCCTGTTTTGTTATTCGATAGATTTAATTTCAAAATCAGTTAAACACAACATTTGACGAGTTAACTTCTTTAAATATGACACTCTCCTGAGAGCAATATATGACTAATTAACAAAACAATATTGTTTATACGCTTCGCCAAAAACTGGTTGGTGGTTTAATGAAATACAATCTATCAATAAATATTATTCATACTCTTGACAAGCAAACTTGAACTCATCCTCTTAATTTATTTAGAAAACGATTTTTTAAAAGTAACATAAATCAGAGAAAACAATAATAATAAAAATCTACTTTATTCACATTTTTACGTTTTTAAATAAAATAATTATTTTGTTTTGTTTTTGAAAGCACTAGGACGATCTAACTAATTTATTAAAACTATTTTGTTCTTCAGTGATTTGACAATAATTGATTTTTGGATGTGGGATTCTGTCATAGGTGTTTAAATCCCCTTTTGCTCTTTTTCCCTTTTTTCAACAAGTTTTTGTAGAATTTTTTTCAGGTTTTCAAAAATGATAAACTGTTACTCGTTTACTTTGTATAAATGTTATGCAAGGAAACGTTAAAAAATGGCTTTACCCATTGTTCCGGTGGGTAGTAAAATATAAATTGTTCTGTTTTTAATTGTACTTTTTCCTTTCGGCTTTTAAGTTTACCATTTTATCTTAACATTTTAGACTTAATAGAAGGCAAAAACGTTGAGAAACAAAAAGCCTGCATAAATAAATTTAACAAGTAATAACACAACAGCTTATGTGAATATTGGCCGTCTTGATAAAGGGATGAAATATAATGCAAATAAAAATGCAAAAAGAGCAAACACTTGTTTCAACATTTAGTGACTGATGATGATTTAATGAAATTAAAAAGTTATACGTAGATTTGGGCATTCTTTAAAGCCATATATGGTTAGGTTACTCTTTTTAAAAGTGAAAAAGTTAAAAGCGCATGTAAGAAAAAAAAAATGAAGTGGCTAGGATTTGAAGATTCGATGAGACACCTGGTGTTAACAGCCCGCCTTATGGCCGTCGTCGTCACCAAAGCTGGCTTTTCCCCATTTCAGAAAAACATTATTTGATCAAACACGACAGGAGGGCAAACCCACAGATTTTCGCTGTGGGAGAAAAGAGAGATACAATATTTCTGTTTGTTTAATACCGTAGTGTTGATGGAGAAAATAAAACTGGCGTAGGAAATAAAAGTAGAGACGTAATTGAAAAAACTAACAAAAACCGAGGAACTTCTCCACTACCCGCAAATATTCATTTGAAAAGAGAAAATTGAACATGATTCTTATATTTTCAAAGGGTTTAGCAAAAATCTAATTATAACCTTTTTATTTCTAAATTGTTTATTTGTATAAAAAATATTTGAATTAAATCATTTGTTTAAATGCGAATGTTTTAATGCGAGTTAATCCACATAATAGGGAAAAGTTAATTTACGCGTGCTTTTAACTGCTTGATTGCCATTTGCCTAATACAAAAGTAATCACACATTCACGATTTCTGAATGCCTGGTAATTTAAACAGGCGCGTTTCTAATCGGAATTAAAGCGTTCTCATGAATAAAGTATTATTTTACTGGGTCAACATTAAATAACTGAATATAAAAAACGTAACATCCCGGGTAATTTGTTTATCAGCTTGGTTGATTAGATAATAAGAACATTAAGTTTATTTTCAGGTGCAGTTAGATAAAAATTGATTTTGGTCCTCGTGAAGCATTCTTGTGACTGGCAGCAACAAAGTTAAATAGTCTCGTTAATTATACTATGCAAAAGAACATGGGTAGTTAACATAAAATCTCTCGGTTATAAGCCTAGAATTTTATGGAATTAAATTTAAACGTATAGAATAAAATATGTACGCTAAACAAATATTTGTGACATGTAAAGTAAATCCCATGAGTTAAATCGGAACGATAGAATGCTAAACCCGCACGACCGCCAGGTCTTTCAGAATGGTATTGGGAGCGCCGTTTTAACCATGTTTTTCTACATAATTTAAAAAAACTTAAAAACTTAAAAAACTTAAAGAACAACTGGTCAAACTTAAATGTACAAAAAGTACACTATTTAATGTAATAAAACAATCAAATCCTTGTGGTACTGTATCCGCAGCATCCAACCATATATGCCCACTCACCCCTTATTTTTATCGACATCGCTTGGGTCAAATCAAATTCCGAAAAAGTTAAACAATATTGTGCAAAAAAAAACTTAAATCATCTTTGAACAACATTCCACGTTATGAATGGACATGACATGACAAGAATCACCGGTATAACATTGAACACAATTTCACCGTATTAAAAACTACCACGTCAAAAAGCTCCAGGATATGATTTAATTACAGCACAAATTTGCCCAAAGATTTTCTTTACTTATCCTAAATGTACAAGGCTTACCCAGAGCGACATATTTTCCATTGCAATGTACAATTGCAGTTCCCGATAATTAAAATCGTTAACAAGCCAAATAAACCTTCTGATTTTATTAATTCCCATCACCCCATTAGTATTCCATCTAGCATTGCAAAAAATCTGTATGTCTTAAAGTCTATATAAACTTCTCCACCATAGATGATTGCGGAAAATTCTAATAATATTCCCTATCAGCAGTTTGAATTCTGCTCATATCATTGGAGAACTGTAACTGTTGGTGACAATATCGCCTCTTCCCTTAAACAAAAACAGCATTTCTTGGGTGTTATTATTGATTTAGAATTGGCTTTCAATCCAGTCTTGCACTGGAGCTTGCTTTGGAAAGTAAATAAAATCCTCCCTCAAGCGTACTCCTACTTGATCATATCTGACAGACTGATTTTGCTGAGTCCGTCAATAGACTGAATTTGTGACTAATGTACATATTAGGACGAGTGTTCCTGAGGGTAGCTTATTTGGCCTAATTCTTGCTTCATATACACTCCTCATATTCTTACATCTGTCAACATTTCAACAATGACACAGCGATTCTTACATCTAATGCAGACCCCTCCATAAACACTCGATAGTGACAAGAACGAATAGTACGGTTCTCATAATGTAGAACGAAAATATATTTAACGAAAGTATACGGGATATTATCCAGAAAACTGGAGGGAGTCGGTCGTGATACCCATTGCCAAGCCAGCTAAAGATCCTAGCCTTCCAGAAAATTACAGACCTATTTCTCTAGCATCATGCCTCAGAAAGACATCGGAAGCCAAAATTAACAAAAGATTAAATTGGTTTATCGAGAAAAAAGGTTTGTACAGTCCATACCAGGTTGGGTTTAGAAAGCACTTTTGCTCTGAAGATCATGTATCGCTCCTTGAAAGTGCTATTCAAAACACTTTCCTGGAGAGAGAGAGAGAGAGAGAGAGAGAGAGAGCGCTTGCTCTAGCTGTCTTCTTTGACCTGGAAAAAGCATACGACACGACCTGGAGATTTGGTATTCTTAAGAAACTTCATGATTGGGGTTTAAGAGAGAACATAATTAAATTTTTGAAAAGCTTCCTCGAAATGAGGAGATTCCGGGTGAGATTAGTTACCGCCTTATCAAGTACGTTCATTCAAGAAAACGGGATTCCTCAGGGTTCGGTTCTGAGTGTCACCTTATTTGCCATTGCGGTAAACGATCTGGCTGATAATATAGACGATCGTATAGTCAAACCTTTATATGTCGATGATCTTTGCCTTTACCTGTCTGGAAAAAATTTCCAAAACGTAGGAAGGACTTTACAAAACGCCATTGAGACATCACGAAAAGCAGATGATGTAGGTTTCAAATTTTCTTTGTCTAAAACGGTATTTGTACACTTTTGTAGACTAAGGAAACATCATGAAACACCTCGTCTTTTCCTTTCTGGCGTTGAAATAAAGGAAGTCGATGTTGTCAAATATTTGGGAGTTGCTTTCGACAAAACCCTTCGAGAGAAACCTCAATTCGCTCAATTGTCTAATTCAGGGAGGAAAATATTGGGTTGTCCGGAAAATAATGCAGGATTTTAAGTTTTCATTAAA
>CM077106.1:19796776-19839491 GCA_039619505.1 Cimex hemipterus | reverse complement strand
TATATATATATATATATATATATATATATATATATATATATATATATTTATATATATATATTTACATATATATATGCTACAAGGTAATATTACTAATAAAGTTGAGAACATGCTGAAAAAAAAGATAGCAAAAGTAGTAAAAAATATTACAACAAAACAACACATATTTAGTTCCATAAAGATCAAATCACGTATCAAACAAGATTGGTTTAATTCCATATGATCCAAATTAATGTGTTAAGTGCTAATGAAATACATACAGTAAAACATACGAATATGCACAAGATATGTACCCGACAAAAATGTTTAATTAATATTCATGTAAAACCTACACAAAAACCTATTTTGTACATTTTCTAAATTAAATTAAATTATTCAGATTAACAATCATTAATCTCTATACGCTAAATTAAATTATGATTGGTCCAGCTTGTAACTCGTTTGAAACTATGTAGCAAACAATTTTTATTTTTTTACACGGTGTTCCGTTTGAAGTTGATGATTGCAAATTGCCTCTGGAAAAAAAAGGTACGACAAAAAAATCTGATGTTAACTTGATTAATTTGGAATGTTTTCATGTTTAAAGGTCAATAAATCAATTTATACAGTTGACTAAGAATGTAATAAATTTTTTAGAAGTTAACATGTACAATATTCATAAAGTTCAAAACTTGAATAACAATGAAGCGATAAATTTTATTTCAATAAATTCACTAATTTAGTGTTCCGCTTGACCAATTGATACATTACAATTAATTAAGGTTTTTGGTTGATATGAAAAAAAAATAATGGCACGAGCGGGATTCGAACCCACGATCTTCGGCTAGATACGCCGCTGCACTACCACGGTTATCGCGACCTCGTGAAGATCATGGGTTCGAATCCTACTCGTGCCATTACTTTTTTCATCTCAACTAAAAACCTTAATTAATTTTATTTCAATAGTTTTTACATTCAACTTACCAAAGCGGTTTTTCATTATGAAATATTTTTATTACTTAGTACTTTTTAATATTCATAGAAAAGGTAAAAATGGACAATTAAGTTTTTTTTGTATACGCCAGATTTGGTTTTGTGTTGTAAAATCTGTCCCCGCACAGGAAAGCATTAATTGTGTACAAGCATTGTGAATAATTCAAAATATACAGGATACAAACACTGGTTGACACTGGTTCTAGTTAGTTTTAGCATTGAATTGTTTCAAACTACTTCCCCTACTTCTGCCATTACTGTTGAATTTAGACTTCATTTTTGCGAATTATAATATTTTTAGTGTACCCACTTTTCATTTGATTTAACCTTTTCAATTTTAAGGTTTAGAATAAAATTGCATGCATTGACTTTATATTTGTCAGGGCTCCTTTCTAAATGTCCTGATAAAATAGTTCATAAAACCTTAAGAATACAAAATATATTTCATTTTGCCTTCTTATCACATTATTACGTGGTAACAATATGTTCCAAAGGAAATGACGGATTTAATTCATCGGCTGAGAAGCTCCTCCATATGAAGAACACGGTCGATGGGTGGCCACTGGAGGATCTGAATAGAAAAAATAGGATCATCTTCGCCACATTAAGAATAGGCAATAAGATCTTTGACAAATGGACACTTAGTTTCGGGTGAAATCCCGCATACTTTCGCAGCATGTGTCCCACATTTTTTGTTACATAGAAGGCGTAATGACATGTCACTCGATATGATGATATTCCGCTTGAGCACAACGGAAAATATTATATTCCTCTTTGCGATTTTGGAGAAAATCGGTTTTTTTATTATACACAGTCCCGTTTTGTGATCCTTTTTGTGCTTATCAAGTGTGAATGTATTTAATATAGCAAAAACTGAGAGAGGTTTTCCGTTAGATAAGTTAGATATACATAGATGTCTAAAGGTTGATGGAGGAAAATAGAATGTTTTATCCCTTTAGAGAATCTCTTATCTCTTTTATCTTCTAGAACTGGTATGAGATTTAAAAGGAACGTCATTCGAATCCGAGAGAAAACCCATTCATCACATGGTCAATTTATCTTGGCGTAACGTTCAGTTTGAATAGTTTTCCACACGAGAGGTCTACGACCGGGCAGGCAATTCGAGTAGAATTTCTTTCCCCCTCGTGCGATATGGTCGACAAGTTAAAAACCAAATTTTGGCAAATGTAGAAAAAAGACAAACGCTTTTTATAATGCAATTTACGTTTTCGTGCATATACTACATGAAAAAGGACTGACTTGTAGAAAGAAATTTGTTAGTGGGTAGATCTGAGTAAAAAATGGAATTTGTTGCTGATTTATATTTACTTCGGTCTAATGGTCAATAAGTCAGGTCATTTTTTTTAAACTAAACGAGTAAGTTGAACTTTTGAAGCCAATCTTGAGCCTCCATAAACATTACACATTATAAGGAGGCTAAATTTACAACATTCAACACATCGTACACAATATATTTCGAAACTTCCACGAAAACAAATCAGGATGAAGGATGTGTTGAGGAAGATAAGCGAGTATGACTTTCTTCAAGTTTCGCCAGATTATTAGAACACCGCCGAGATATATTTACTAGGGGTTTGATGGATGAACCGCGGAGACTTTTAGCTTGTTTTTTCCCCATTCATGTAATTTAGAGGTGGCCATTAGGAAGAAAAACACTAACGTTAGAGTAGGAATTGAAAAAAAAAAGTTCTTTTGTAGTCAGAGAGGAAGTGGATTTATCCGAGACAAGGCGTACTAGGGGATGGAGAACCTTACTGTTATCTATTAGTTAATTTGTCTCTTTTCCCATTAAGCGAATGGCCTTATATTCTCCACGAACCGAAACCTTGACAAACAGTAAAAAAATCTTAAACAAGACGATAATTACGTAATAATAAAATCATTGTAAGAAATATTTGCAGTTTGTACTTTTTTATTACAATGCATTTCAGCATAGATTTTTTTACACTCACGAACATACAGAAAAATTATGTAAAACATTTGTATATCGTAGTTATAATAAAATGAAAAATGAATGTTGAAACGAAGGTTAATTGTCAAAGAGAAACCGCTGACAAATAGAGCGCGGACGTTAAGAACTTTTCTACTTTGTAGGGAAAAGTCCAAAATGAGCCAAGTTATCTGCTCAAAATTAACTGACTTTCAGTGTATAATGTATTATTTAACCCAAGGAAGGGGAAAGTTTAATTTTTAATAGTGCACTAGTTACCTTCTAATTACTAAATTAAATACCTTATGAGCTTTTATTGTTATATTTTAATATTACAACAGTATTCATTTTCTTCCATTAAAAGTTTAATATGAAGATGTAAGTGGATTATGCTCCGGTTCGGGTATGCCTGACCTCAAAAATAAAAAATTGTTCGTAGTGGTGAAATGAAATTTTAATCCCCCCTTTGCCCGACGTGCTGGGTTATTAGAATGACTCAGGAACATAAAACTAAAACTCATCTTCAGTCAGCTTAGTTTTTACACGTACTTTTTTTATTAAGGTTGACATGCCGTATTCCGTGGATCGATGCGGCGTGATTATGTTGAAAACATGGGGTTCAATTAGTAAATGTAGATGATTTTTCATTGCATGTATAAATCTCGAAATTTTTATAACGTTAAGGATATTGGGTTATAAATAAATTCGAAGAAAACCAAAATCCAAAGGATAAAACTTGTTAAATATCTAAACTTTAAAGTGGACAGTTGAGGATGTCGCAGAATTTGTATATTTAAAACGGATAATAGGCAAAGATAAAGAAATCGCTAAAAGAGTAAGCATATTCTGAGGAATTCGTCAGAAATATGAGGAAAGGTTTAAATCCAACGCTAACAATAAAACAAACCATGAGACAAAACATGTATTAAACAACCCCTGTAAAACCTGAGATTTGAAAAACGAAAAAAATATAAATATTTCAATACACTAATATACCGGAAACCTGATCTTTCCTATAAAGGCACCCCAATAAAAGAGAGTAGCTCTGGAAAGGGCGGAATGGCAGAATGTGGGTGTGTGTATCTTCTTAAAACCTTGTCCACCACCTCGTCTAACAATCTAATATTATCTTCTAAGCGTTCGACCAGCCTTAAATATAAAATAAAGTCTCTGTCGTGATCATAACACTAATCCTCGAGCTTCTTTTATAACTCAAGAAAAGCAGCACCGAAAGTAGCATTAAAAAATATTACTTACTTATCCGTTTTTATGCCAGTTAATTTAAGATGGAAATTTAACAGAGTGAATTAATTATTCCAAGTAAAAAACAGATTGACATT
Organism: Cimex hemipterus; assembly: GCA_039619505.1. Taxonomy (NCBI): domain Eukaryota; kingdom Metazoa; phylum Arthropoda; class Insecta; order Hemiptera; family Cimicidae; genus Cimex; species Cimex hemipterus. Next base: position 19,835,228 of record CM077106.1, on the reverse strand, counting down.
TTCTACTTTTCTTAATTACAAAAAATAATTTCACACATATATTATGAACATAGATTAATAATATTTTCACTAAAAGTTTGAATTAATATGTGATCTAAAATTGTAAAAATAATATTTTCATATTATCCATTGTTATGTCAGTTAATTTTAGATGGAAAATTAACAGAATGATTTAATTATTCCATGTAAAAAACAGATATACATTTTCTACTTTTCTTAATTACAAAAAATAACTTCACACATATATATTATATTGCACTTAGATTAATAATATTGTCACTAAAAGTTTGAATTAATATGTGATCTAAAATGGAAAAAAAATTATTTTGACCTCAACATTTTTAGGCTGTCCACAGCTTTGATTTATTTGAATGTTGAAAAATGTATGCGTATGTTTCATTTAATAAATGGTTGTCATTCATTCATTGGTCAGTATATGAGTACAAATTATATACAAATATAAAGATGTTTTTTAAAAGATTCAGTTGCAAATATAATAAAAGGTTTTCAAATCGATCAAAGTCCCGCATTGGCTGATATTTGGGCGTATATTGTTGAACGTCTGAAACGTCGCGGTTTCATCAACAACGAAAAAAAGAGAGCAGGGCGAGGGAACTGTTTTTCAATTAACCGATATGACGGTGTTTGAGAAATGCATGAAAAAAAAAGATATTCGTCCTGTTGGTCCACCTGTTGATTTAAGATAACATGCAATCCGAACCGATTCGGACATGTCATGAACGTATGTTTCACAAATTTTATTTCGATGATTTTGGATAAAGAATTATTCGTTGGAATTCAAATCGAGGGGCAAAACTGTACATATCATGTTATTCAGACATATATTTTACTATATCAATCAAGTTTTTTCCAACGCACTCCAAATTGATGAATATTGAAATAATAATTATTTGCAATATGGTGTTAGCATTATATACAATATAATACAGAATAATTAACAATTACAACGCAACGCTAACACTATTCACTATATAATAACATTACGTCAATTCTATCAAACATAGACAAACCAATGTGCATATCCATTCCATTCGTTAACGGCCTATTACACAAATTATACACATTTCTCTTTTTTGATAACCTTAAAATAGCCTTCAAAATGTATAAAACTATTCGACCCTTTTTTCCACAATTAAAGATTCTACAGTCTGGTATAATTTACGAAATCAATTGTGAAAATTTCCCGGCGACTTACATCGACAATACATCCAATTATTTCAATTAAATGGTAAAACGACATATCTATTGTTTGTCCTACAGCACTAGCTACCAATCAGTTTAAACACCGACACAGTTTCGATTTCAACAATCCAAAAATATGGAACATAAACATAAACGTAACTTTTGTAGAAACGGTTTACATCAACTGAAACACCCCAAAGTGGTTAATTATTTAGGCAGTTACAAAAGGCAGTTAATCAATTTTTAGTCAGGAGTTCTAACATATTTTTGAATTGATATAAAAGCTAAAAAAAACCGTTTACTATCGTTCGCAATTATTGGACAATAACGGCTTCGATCATGAGTCATTTCATCTCTACAGTTCCCAGTTTAAAGAGGGGGGTAAAAGAATTACTCATCATTAGGATTTGCTTGAATATGTCCAATGTATAATCAATATATAACAATAAACATTGCATTTATTACAGGACAGACACATGTAAATGCAGCCTGAGGAATACTAATATCATAGATCAAATTCGATAACAATAGCATACATACAATAGAAAATATAAAACAATCATTACACAACAAACAAATCTACATAGTCTAAATTCACGAATTTCGTGATCCGCTTGACCAATTAATAGTCTAAAACTTCTACAACTTATCTCTCATGTCCCTAGTAATCCCGTCAATATTAATCCTGAACGTTAGCCAGGCCCGAAAGACAGACCATTAAATTTTTTCCATTGTCGGTCTCTTTAACCTCAAAGAAGCCGACTCCTCGTAGAAAAATTAATTTATATTCCTACCTCCTTCCCCACCCCTTCAAAATCTAACATACATAAACAAAAAAAATAAAAATCTCACTAACACGACCCACAACCGCCACAGAACTACACAGAAAACACGCTTTAAGTGAGTATAATACTTTGATCAAACCCAAAAGATCCACATTGTGTACATTCATATTAATATGTCATACATATTTGTATAAATGCAACAATGTTTATAAATCCCTTGCCCTGAAGGTTATTTCAATAAAGATCGAATCGTTGACACCACAAAAAAATCACCAATCAAGTACGTCACGGCAGTCCGCATCTCACGATTTAAATAATCATTAATTAACGGCCACTGAATATTAAATATTAGCAATATACTTTAACGAAATAACGCTTACCACCTACATATGTACTTGCTACTTTCAACGGGATTGAGGTAATCAAACTTTTTCCATTAATTACTTCTTCATGCCAAAACAACTACAACACGCTAAACTTTTTTCATGACACGATATCATCAATTTTTATAGGAATTTCAAACGGTTTAAACAAGCAATACCAAATAATGAAACTTATTTAACGTATTATGTAGAGATCATGATATGCGGTTAAGAGAACATTTTCTAGTACGAGCCACAACAATGATTATCTACACGGAAAAAACGAACTTTGAGCCCTGAAGATGATATCAATAAAGATTGAAACGTTGGCACGATATCACACCAGACCGCATCGCACGATCTCTAAATAATCATTACATAACGGTCCTAAATATTACACACTTATTTAACTGAAATTACTGTAATCTCATTAGTATTTACATTGTACGTAATATAATGAAACGTATAATACATTTTCTTTTTATGAAGGATCGTTAATTTTATATTTATTATATTTGGTGGTCCGATTGACCAAATAACATCCTTCAATTAATTAATCTTTATGTAAGCTATTGGTTGAGATAAAAAATGTAACGTTAATTTTTATATATATATTTTTAAAGTTAATCATCGGCTTATTTATGTAAAGACGAAGTTAAATAATTGAGCCATTTAAATGAAGCGACCCTTCATTTTGTCTACCCTTGTGAATAATGTATGTACGTACTTTTAAATAGGATCTTGCAAAACCATGGGCCCTAAGGGGATGGAGATTTACCTAATTTCTCGCAATAAATGCCTTTAATACTGAATTTATGTTGTAGATACTGTATGCTGATGAAAGTTATTCAAATATCAAATTTCTAATTATTAAATGGCAAAATATAACATGAAAATTGTTCAATTTCAATTTAAAATGTGTAGCTTAAAGTTTAATACATTCTCATCTTTTTTTAAATTTATATTATCTGAATAAATATATATTCTATAATGTATCAGCTATGGAAAATATTTATCATTGATTCTGTTTATATGTCTTCAGAGGAGTTAACAACTTTGTTGCTTTCCCGAGTTTTAGCTAAACACTAGTTCTTCACGAGGACGTCCCGAGGCCATATACGTTTTAGTCATCTGACAATGGTTTAGGAGTCGGTTATATTAGGCACATACTGCACTAATGAGTTAGTGAGAGGATAATAGTGTTCATCGTAGAACCCGGAAAATTTGTTGGTAATTAGCCTTTCTACAAATGGCATTTTGATGTCTTGAAGGGAAGAGTTGTTGGCCCAACTGTTTATGTACTTGAGACCCATATTGACTTTGATACATCCCAATGTTAAGTAATTATTCAGATATCCTGAGATGCGGTCTGGTGTGATGTAGGTATCAGAAAAACATTTTCTTTATCGCGCCAACGTTTCGATCTTTAGTGAGATCATCTTCAGTGCCTGGGATTTACAAACATTGTTTACGATTAAAAAATACATTTAGGATGTGGAAAAGTGAATTAATACAATGCAAAAATATTTTATATTCAATCAAAGTATTTCTTCTCACTGAAAGTGTTTTTCTATACCCTACATCTCACCAGACCGCATCTCACGATTTATAAATAATTATCGTTTAACGGTCAATAATCACTTCACAACTTTTCAATACATTTATTAAAAATAAATTAATAGACTTGAATAGGAATATTTAGAGAGTATGCCAAGTTTTGAAAAAAAAGAAACCCATTTTATAAATCAGTTCATGTCAATTTAGATGAAGAATAGAAACACGTTCAGTATAAAACTATGCAAAAGTCTTCACCTAATTTCCATAGTTCTAGCATAATGTAGAACAAACAAATAAACAAAATAATACAGAATAAACGTGTAGCATGAAAAAAAACTAAATTGAAACTTGGCTTTAAAACATCGTAACTACAATTTCAAATTTTTAAAATTATAAATTTTTTGGTTTATTTTTATGTTTAGAATAATGATCCTTTCTTACGTAAAAATAAGTAAATAGACAAGGATGAAGTTGTTGTTCCTAGAATTGTCATCAGCACTCTCTCCCACTCCAAAGATCTTCCAAGCATTTTTATCAATAGCCTTAAGTTACATTTTCCCGAAGGCATAGCTTTTTATAGAAATTTGATTTATATTAGTAAATTAGCAGAAACTGTATGTATATCAGTCCTTTTACCTTCTTGAAATCACATTTTTAAAAACGGATTTGGCCAAAGAAATGATTTAATTTGTACATATATACAAACATGAATGTTCGCGTCAAACATCGCGAATAATAATTGTTTATTTTGTTTCCCAAATGCCGCTAATCTATAATTTATCCTAGCCCTGCTCACACCACACAATCCGTTTTTGTCCTTTTTGTTTCCTAGTCGTGTTCGCTTCCATCTCGTTCCATACAGTCCACTATTTATTGGCCTCCAAGAGTCATTTTTCTTCGGTTTCGCTTATTTTCAAGAAACATTTTCTTTTTCGTTTTGACAATCATCGTGCTCAAAATAACGCGAGTGCCTCCTCCCGCGTCCTTAAGGCGACAATTCATCCAAGGTTCGGACTGTGCCCAGAAGATAATTAATAAACTAGGATTTTATTTTACCTTTGGCCAGAGTTATTGCAGGTTCTAGCTATTAAGCTGTTCTCCTCCCTGGTTGTTTAGAAAATCAGGAAACAGTTAAAAAGTACTTTATTTTATTTTTATTGCGGCCGACCAGCGCGTGCACAATGATCATTTAAGAAACATTTGATATAATTTCATTAATTTAAATTCACAGTACTTTTTTTCATGTATCAGAATAAAAGTTAAATTTAAAATTCTTCGAAACCAATTATTCTTAAATACACATTAATTCATTTTAGAACAAGTTAATACATATTTTGAAACTCTCTGTAAATAACTTGTACATCTGAAAATATCGAAATTACAAAGACCTTCATTGAAATTGAATTTCTCATTTCTCGTATCCAAGTGATGAAACGATATTTACATTTTTACGTGGGATGCTTTGGTAAAATAAATCGTTCACTACAGTTTGTCATCTTGCGCGTAAATGTATGTATATATATCAACTAGCTTTTTATTTGCACAAACCGTCTCAGCATTTTACTGCTTAACAACGACTTGATGAAAGTCAGAGGCCTGTTTATTCCGTGGGATAATTGGACGTTTCCTGTCACAGCTTTTGGAAATACGAGTCACGAAAACATGCAGCATTATATATCCCTGTTTGGGAATGTGAACATCATTTCTCACATAAAATTTCATTTAAGCGATGAAACGTTATAGGGGAAAATGTGGTCATATTAAAGCCCAGATCATAAAAAAATCACGGCTTTACAATCGCTTAGACGAGTTTAGTTTTTATTTAGTATTCACTCATAAACCTTAATTTAAAATGGCCCTTTTGCCTAATATTTTCATAAAGACGATCACTTCTGGTCTATATGTTTATATAATCCATGACGTCGGATGACAAATGTGCTTAGGACACATTAAATTAGTTCCGATTACCTATTATCTGAAATCAATAAGTAGATAAATATTACATTATCATTACTAAATACTACATTAATTAAAAATAATGGTCTCACCTGATAGTTTCTGTGCATATGTAAATAATAATTGCGACAGTAATAGTAATTTAATAATAAAAATTAGATATAAAAAACGCATAATACAATATTTTCCAAGTCTGACTCCTTGTTGGCATATGGCAGACATTATTTGTCCAGATTTTTTAAAAATTTTCAATAAAAATAAACTCTGATGTACCTATTAGAGTTTATTTTTATATAAATATATCCATCTTTCCCTTTTTTCTCGCTCACTGTCTTACTTTATATCAATCCACTCCATGTTTTTAAATTTATTTATCTTTTACTAAATTTATACCTTTCTTCCTATGACTCTCTCTCTCTCTCGTTTCTTTTGCCTTGTATTTTCACATCTGCCGTATCAATGGTGAAAAGTGTGGGAGAGACCCATATTCCACTCCAATCTCCGATATTAAATAACTAAACCATTAGCCACAATGAAATTGTATATACCATTTCATATAAGGGTGTTGTTTGTGTTACCCAAAATTATACTGCTTTTGGTAGTACAAGCCCCATTGTAAAATCGCAGAAAAAATTGAGCTCTGTATTTTGTAGTTAGAGGGCAGGATAAAAAGATATGGTCCTGGTCCGCCAAAGAGCCATTATCTCATTCGTAAACAGGGCTACCGATCATATATAAATGATATGGTAGATTGTTATGGTTCAATCGAAGCCTGCAAATGTAGGTAAAAAGTTTTCTTGATCCATTGATCTCATATATGTGTAATGCAGGATGGGCGACCAAGATCCGAGTGGTTAAATGCCTGTGTAGACTCGTACCACCCCATCCCTAAAAGATCCGGGACTTGGTCGGCTCACGTGCCCCATAAACCTCTGGATTTGTCCACAAACCTCAAGATTTTGGACAAATTTTATCTCGTGGAGTGATTTGGTGATGTCCTCTCCTTCAACAGTTTGGAATCTAGACTTAGTATTCCTATCACACTCTGCGAGATAGTGCCTTGCGGTTTCTTCTTTTATTTCACAAAAACGGCAAAAGGGGTCTGGTGGAGTACCCATTATGACGAGGTGTCTTCTCAGTGGGCAATGGCCCGTCAGGATACTTATCACTTTCCTAATTGCCTTCCTTGAGTTAGAGAATTTCGACAGAACATTTCGATTCTGCTGGTTTGATATCCTTAACAAACTCCTTCTATTGCCTGTATCCGGGGGACAGATTCCATTCCTTAAGGAATTGTTTCATACCCCAGTTTTTGATATTATATTTCGCTGTTATAGTGAGGTAATACCGGATATGGCCTGACAAACTCAGTATTAGAGCCTCTTTTGGCCAGGCTATCCGCCTCTTCATTGCCATAGTGTCCTTTATGTGCTGGTATCTAAATAAGGGTTACCCTATACCCATTTCTGGAGGTATTCTGTAAGATCTACGGTTTCCTCCCCCAGTCTAGATGTTGACAAATCTTTTTGTAATGTTGGAAAATATTCTAATATCTTTTCCCTTGAACCATAAGTGTTCTACAGCAAACATTAATGGCCCAGATCTCCGCCTGAAAAACGGTGGTGTTATTGTCAAAGGGGAGGAGATGCTAATATCAATTTAGGTACTTGTATTCAAGAACCACTTCACCAATAAGTGAACCATCTGTAAAACAGTATAGACTGTTACTGTTACTGATACGATAGTGAATATCCGCGCGATAGTTATATTCACAAGGAGTAATTACCTAGATTTGCGTTTTCACCGCCCATTGAACGTAGTGAACCATAGTTTGTGTGAGATTAATGGCTCGCATATACTTTTCCTTTTACTGTCTTGAATGAATTGTACTCCTTTTGCCATTTATTTTTAATATAATTACTTAGGTGTGCCACTTTGTCGGAAGCTGTTACCCTTGATTTTATACTTCTGAGATGGCAGCTTCTTTTAATAGAACATCAACGTGATTGTTCTATTTGCTATTGCTATGACCTTTTACCCATATTAACAATACGTTCGTACTCTTGTTGTTTAAATCCGTCAGTCCCTGAATGATTGATCAATGGGTCCTTCATATGACCACCACTAACCGCTAAAGGCTGTCCGATAGGATTATGGGCGTTTGATTAGGGGTTTTTCGCTATATAGTTCACGGCTTCCAGTATACCACTGTTTCGGCTGTAAAGGTAGAACGCATCTGGGGGAGTTTAATTTGTATTGTGGAGTTGTCTACAATGTTTAGAACTCCGGCTCCAGTTCCCGTGGGGGATTTCGATCCGTCGGTTTACAATATTGTCGCATCGAGACATCTTCTTGTTTCAAGGCAAAAAATGATTGTCCCTGGCTCTATGTGACGTAATTACTTTAGGGGAACTACTTTGTAGCTTCCATTTCTCACTCTGATTCTCTCTTTCTCGTTCACATCTCTTTGTGAACAATCCACTTCCTGTTTTTGGAATTTATTTCTCTCTTTGACTAAATTTGTATCTTCCTGTCGCTCTCTTTCCCTCTTACTCTCTTTCTTTCTCTTCCTTTCTTTCGCTCTCTCTCTCTCTCTCTCTCTCTCTCTCTCTCTCTCTCTCTCTCTCTGGGACTTTCGCTTTGCGATCAATCCTCTCTGCTTTTGTCTTTACTTCTCTCTTTTCAAGATTCTTCACTTCTCTCACGGTATCTTGCTTCTTTTCCCTATTTTCTTTGTTTTACTCATTCACTCTCCCACTTTTTATCGTTCTCATATATCTCTATATTTCTATCTAAATATGATTTTCTCATCGTGTGCATGTTTTATTAATGTATCAATTTATATATAGTAATTTCATATTATATAAAATAGTATTTTTTATCAGATATAGTTAAATTAAAATGGAAGCTCTTTGAAATTCTGAAAATAAGCGGTCATGAAATTTATCTCATGAAATCTGTGATAAGCCGGTCATCTAAAAGTCCTGTAAAAAACTGATATTCCATTGAAAAATGCATGAAGCGAGGATCAATTTTTTTCACAGACGAGTATAAATAAGATAACATTTTGTGTTCTATCTATAAATGATATATTTTCAAATAATGGACATTTATTTAAAATTTTAATTCATTACGAAACTTCGTAAGAAATTGATAGATGATACCATTGAAGTTGTTCCATGTAAGAGAAGACGATTTCTATAATGGGAAAGGTTTGGGAGAGGATAAAAGTCGTCAATGTTTTGTTTCCTCAAAGGCCGTCGTTGGAATTCGCTAATCCCGTTTTGATGTCGAATATCCATTGATGGTGTTATCAACCGGAACAGGTTCCCATAGCAATCGAGCCTTCCCAATCCTAGTCTGGAGGCCCGCCCGGTACAAAAGATTTCCTTCTGTTAACTCCTACTTCTTTGTTTCAGATGACGGATGACGTTTCTAACGAGACTTACATTGACTTGAACGCTGACATACTGAACATCAGGAGGACGCAGTGCCTTGAATTTATAAATGAGTCTAAACCATTAGAAGGTAATTAAATTAATTATATTACAATAATTTGTTTTTGTAAAAATCCGATTCGGATTATATGAACGAATCATGTGGTAAACAAGCATGACAGTACCACGATTTTGGCCATATTACAGGATTGGTAAGAACCTTTTTTGTGGAATAAAATATTTTAAAATGTGTAGAGATTAGTGACCGTTAATCGATAATTATTCAGATGTAGTGAGATGCGGTCTGGTGTGATGTAGGTTTCAGAAAAACATTTTCTTTGTCGTGCCAACGTTTCGATCTTTTATTGAGATCATCTTCAGGGCCTGGGATTTACAAACATAATTTACATTTAGAAAATACATATAGAATTTGGAAAAGTGAATTTATACAATGCAAAAATTATATTTTATATTCTATCGAAGTATTTCTACTCACTCAAAGTGTTTGTCTTCTGTGTGCTTGTACTATTCTTGTAAATCCCAGGCCTGAAGATGATCTCAATAAAGATCGAAACGTTGGCACGATAAAGAAAATGTTTTTCTGAAACCTAAATCACACCAGACAGCACCTCACGATTTCTGAATAATATTTTAAAATCTTAATCCCATTAACTTACTTTCTACTAAATAAGAAACAATAATCCATGAAAAAGACTATTTAATTTCATGACATCAATAACCATCTTGTAGATCCGTCAGACAGCCAAATGTGCTTGTCAATATTTTTTTACCAGCTTATCATACATTTTTAAGCAAGTTTACCATAAATTATTTCAGCATTCATCTGGAAGTGGACGATTTTTAAATTTTATATAACTTTTAAACTTGTAAATTTGAATTAATTTCGAACGGCGTCTTAATGCATTTATTTGACCGATGGTATATAGCAATTTTCCAAAACCTTTCTAAAGCTCCTCGAAAAGTTCGCATAAGCCCTGAATCGGTTTTTGCGGTTGCGAGCAAACAGACCACGGCCGTGTTTGTGTTTGCTGATGCCCAGATGCCTTCTTGATGACTTTCTTTCCGGGATTGAAGAAAACTCAAGTGTTAAACAGGATGAAATATTTCATTTTTTCTCGATATTTTTAAATTTTTCAAAAATAGAGATTGTTCTCTCGTTCTACTCTTTCTGTAGATTCTCGTGATTGCTGTTATGTTTTTGTAAAAGTTTGTGAATAACTGTATTGCTTTACTTTTACATTTCAATTTCTGTATTTTTTTGAAAAAAAAAAAGATTTCATGTTTCATGCGTAAGAACCCTAAGCAAACAAAAAAAACTGCAAATATAATTAAATTTGAACTTTAATTCCGTCGGGAAAAGGAAATGATTTGTAGAACAGATCGATTGAAAGTCATTTTATAAGGAGCAACATATGCAGGACGGAAATTAAACGTTAGACTTTTTTCGAAACACCTATTGATTTCGCTTCGGGTTATTTACGCCCGTGCTTGAATCACGTATAATTGATTCTTTTCATTCGTGTTCACGTGAAAAACAATTATACAAATACCACTATTGCACCTGTCATCTTTTTTGATTAAGTCTGGGGTTTTTTTATATTAAGTTCCGGTCTGTTTTTGAGATCGTTGGTCTTTTCTTTTTAATTGGTAAAACGTTGTTAATGGTTTTATTTGTACGAGGAATGTTGTCCGTATTTACGTATATGTACCCGGGGATAGGAAGACCAAATTGGTCGTTCAGTTCAACAGACCTAGATAAATCTCACTGTATACTTTTTCTTACAAAGTAATATTAATAATTACAAGCAAATCTATAAAAACTATAATAAACCATATAAATTGATTTTATAGAATAACCGTTGTAACTTCGTTAATCTGAACAAGAGAGAATGAAGGAAGAAAATAAATGGTAATGGAATTGGTAAATATTCTACTAACTATTGACCAGTCAATATTGATACTGTTTCTGTGATGTAAGCTAATATCAATTTGTATCGAAATGGAACGATTAACCTATTTTACCTTAAAGATATTTTTATCGCTGGCCCGTTATTTATGTTCGATTACTCAATTACGTGACTTTTGTTTGTTTTTGTTGTAGTTCTGCCTTCTGTAAACATCTGTCTGATGGTAATGTCAATAACCAAAAGGGAATTTCACGTTTAGACAAGACTGGCCCGAAATACCAGTAAATTTTAATTATAGGCGGAGTTTGATCTGGGAAGTATATAGTTTGAAAAGTAGTTTTCTAGGAAAATATTTACACAAGGTCGATGTCTGTCAACAAGTCAACTTCGGTATGAATCAATTGAGACGAGTCCGGAGTTGTAGGAAGATGTGGAACTCTGGAGTTTGTCTTATCAATCCAGGTTACAAGATAAGACTTCGTTTCTTTATTGTTTAAAAAATCTTTTTTAAATTTTTACATTGCGTATACGCTTTGCGCATTAATTTGACTTTCAATACGCCTGATGTTTTGTGTTATTACATTTTTACCAGTCGCTACGATCTAAAATTAAGTTGTTGACTTTACTATTTTAAATAATAATTCATAATTTTGTAAAATTTTTATCAAACTGAAAAAATTAAATTTGTTATTCTGAACACAATTTACAATTGAACATTTAATTTTGTTAAATCATACCAATTCCTTAGATGAGAAAAAATTGCCAATAGAAAACCAGTACGATTATTATCTTGTGAGGTGTTGAGGTGCCTTAGAGGCAAATCGTGGTCAGTTAAGAACCAGTTTTTATATTTCTTTTCTGATATTGAAACATAATTTGTAATACGGTTATTATTCAAATACACCTATTAAAATTTTTAACTCGAAGTTAAACAATAAAAACGTTTTAATTTCAGCTATTAGGTTTCGTAGTGCAAATAACCAAACAATACTTTTCAATTTAATTAATCTTTAATTGAGGTTTTGATCGAAGACGCGATAGCTCAAGTGATAGAGCAGCGGCGTATTAAACCGAAGGTCGTGGGTTGGAATCTCACTCACTCGTGACACTGATTTTTTATCTCAACCAAAACCTTAATTAAAGATTAATTAAATTAATTTCAGTTTTACCCATCTATTGCATATTGTCCTCCTAAAATTAAGTACTTACATTTCACTGCAAATTACATTTGGGGTTAAGCAAAGGGAACCAATTTTTTTTTGCATTTTGTTTCACTATCGAATCATTTTCCTTGATTGAGTTCAGCTCTCCACCAAAAGCTACACGAGCATTCGACCAATATTGCTTCTTGAAGTTAATAACGCCTTATTTAAAATTTTCATTGATTAATGTATCAAACACATTGATCGGATATAAGTAAGAAAGCAAATAATTTCAGACATCGGCTATCGTTCGGCCTGGTACCTGCGAGTAATCTCATCCGGATAATCCGTGACCACAAGTTTTCTAATATGGAGGCTTACTGTTGCAGATAATGGAGGAGTAGTAGCATACGAACGCTGGCTTACGATCTCGAGTAATTGAGAATCATCGACTATCCACTCGATCTGGGTTCCATCCGACCTTCCTATCATTTTTCTGTTAAATTTGGGCTTTTTTTAAAATTAAGCCACAAATTACAATAAAACTCAATTTTCCTTTGAACGGTCTTTTATGTCCGGTATAAATTAGTTCATACAGGAAAACGATGAGGGATGCTTCACTTAAAACACAATTTTTTTACTCTTTTTTGAACCGAAGGAATTATGCAACAGTCAGCGAGGCAAATATGTACTTCTTGGAAATTCTGGACGTTACTTAATCATAAAAGAATTGTCACTTCATTGTTCAATGTTTTTTATAAATAAATAATCTTAATAAATTGTAACGACAGAATGATTGTATAATTCGAATATATTTTAGTTGAGATTTCAATTCTTTTTTTAAGTTAAGCTTAAAACAAGAAAGGTCAGTTTTCCTTTGAACTTTCCAATAGTGGGAAATGTTACCATTTACATTTGGTGTAAATTATTTATCCCTTTTTTGAGTAGAAGAACAGTCAGAGAGTCAGAGATAACTTACGAGCTCTTGGAAATTCAGAAAATTAAAATCATCATAAAGCCAAATTTATCTCGAGTAGGTTTGAATGTAAATATAGTTTAATTTGGTTATATATTAAATTCAATAGTTTTCGTAGTCCGTTGATCAATTAAAATCTTTCAAATAATTAATATTTTTATTTGAGATGAAAAAGTAAGTGTCACGAGCAGGATTCGAACCCACGCCCTTCGGCTTGATACGCCGCTGGTCTGCCACTTGATCTATCGTGATCACCATCCACTCGGGCACTAACTTTCCATCTCAACCCCCACCTTTTGAGTTTTTCTTCTTTTTTTCCATTTTTCAAATGTCGTTTAATCTATTTGATTCTCGGCGACAAATGAAATGGCCACGGAGAGCTTTAGTGAAATATACTTCATTTTAACTTATTAAATTCATAAGTTTCCGTGGCCTGTTTGACCAATTAGTACCTTTCAGTTAATTAAGGTTTATATTTGAGATGTTATTAACTCGATTTATTTGTTATTATTTAATTAATTTATTAATTTTCGTTATAGATTTACAATCATGTACACATGTATATTTCGTATATTAAATTGAAAATGAATTGTTCCGCTTGAACAATTACTATCTTCCAGTTAATTAAGTATTTTATTTGAGATTTTATTTATTTCATTTATTTATTTATTTTTATTTATTATTTTTTTATTCCCATCCACCTCCCCGCCGTACCTGAGGGAGACCCTATACCGGCGGAATTTCATTTATTTGCTATTATTTAATTTATTTATTAATTATCTTTATAGATTTATAATGTTGTACACTTGTATATTTCGTATATTAATTCTACTGTGTATAACATTTACTGACCACTAATTACTGATTAAAATCAAAATTAAAAATCGTGAAATGCGGTGTGTTGTTATGTAGGTTGAAAACATTTTATTTATCATGGCAACGTTTCTATTTTTGTTGCAATCATCGTCAGGGCCTGGGACCATTTTATCCATATCATACGTTTATTTGTATAAATTAAACGATGTTCATAAATCCCAGGCCCAAATCGAAATGTTATACGTTTTTATTTCTTTCTTGAATTTATACATCCTAAGTTCATAAGTTTTTGAAAATTCCATAAACCTAGAAAAATTAAGCCTAGTCCTCTGAAAAATACCTCAAGTATTTTAATTTATCATTCCATTCTGTTAATCCAATTTATCAAGTACCTTACATTGATAAGAAAAATGTGTGAATAGACTAAACCATCACGACTCCCGAGTGTTGCGGAAGTGTTGGCAGCTCGCGCCGTCTAAGCAGATTCAACTAAAGTATTTTTATTTTTTAAATTGTTTTATTATGTGACATATTTATTATCAATAGCTCAAATAATAAATCATGATTAAATTATCCTATTACAGAGCGGAGGATTGGTAAAACGTTAGCCATTTTCAATTTTTACGTTCAGGCTTCCAGAAAGAGATCCGTTCGATAATAACCGTTTCCATATTTTTATTTATGTAGCTTCAATCTCAACAATGTACATAAAACTTGATTTATACCTTTTGAAACTAAGACCCTCATCTCGGGGAAATACAGAACGCGGCTAAAGCCGGCAGCTGCGGGCGAAATAAAATGGACACGAAGAAAATGTTCAAATCGAAATAAGCCCTTCGGGATGTTATATAAAACGGCTCTGTTCGATAAGGGACTAACTTTATCACGCCCGGAAAGAAATATGCCCATCACGTAGGTTAACCTGGCATACGACGAAGCCAGAAAACTAACATGTTTTTGATAACCTCAACCTACATAACCTTCGAAATAAAAGAGTTAATGGTACAGTTACGACGAGAAATGTTGATAAGTTTGTTTACATACATCAAAAAGACCATGAAAGGTACTATTTCTACAATAAAATATCATAAACTTAAATTCTTCTTCCTTCTTTGCGTTTTGGGTAAACAAGTAAAAAATTACAAGAATAGGTTATTTAAAAAAAAAAAAAAAAACAACAACAAAGAATCAATTTTACGACAAACATAATTTTATATTATTACAAATTGAATTACATTTTTTTATGCTAGCCAATCTATGTTTTAAAAAATTTCTTTTTTAATCATTCAATACACAATTTCTTGGTCTTTTACCATACACACCTTAGTTAAGGAAAATACTTAATGTTTTTAATTTTTTTCGAGAAGGGTCAACTAATTCACACATTAATCTCATTTTTCCCTTCTGAAGTTATTTTTATTTCTTCTCTTATTTCAGGATTGCACTGTGAACCTGTTTTTGATACTTGGACCTGCTGGCCAGCGACACTTGCAGGAAGCGTAGCGACTAACCCTTGTCCGCACTTCATCGTAGGATTCGATCCCTCAAGTAAGTTTAGAAGATAGTTTTCCCGTAAACAAAAACTTATATTTTCATTAAATTTTCGATGTTTTTATTTGAATTGAAAACCAAACTTTTTATAACTTTAACAACTTCCTTCATGACTTAGTGTTTTATAAAAGTCATTTTTGTTAAACATTAATCGACCTTTAACCCCTTTTTCTTTGCATACAGATATCGATATAATTTCTATGTCAGATAGATAAAAATTAAAATCAATAAAATTATACTAATTACAAAGTCATGTAAAAAGCTATTTCTGTGAAAGAAAGGTCGGGTCGTATTTGTGGTTCTGGGTTCGTATCCCAACACAAGCCTTGGAATTGCAATCGGTAATAATTTAGAGAAAAAATGTAAAGTGAGTTTTACTCCTTGTACGCAACACCCAACGATCTGGAAAAAATCTGCTCGGCCAATTTGGGCAAATTTTTACAATTTTGTTAACCTTCCCATCTTTATTCTTGCTCTAAGAGATATTAAGCTTACCTCGTCTATTATATATTCCAACACTTATAACGTTGAAAGCGTATGGCAGACCAAGCTTACAGGGTTTGGAGGTCCAAAATAACCAAACTACTAACAATCAAATCACCTCGAAAAAAAAAACCCATAGAAAAATCTTAAAATATATCAAAGAATTTGAGCTAAATCAGTAAGGAGTTTGAGAAATGATAAGTACATTAAACACAAAATTTAACATTAACTTTTCACATAGCTTCCTTAAGTAAATTCCACATGTTTATGAACTTCCTTGCAAATTAATTAAATAATAAATTAAGTAAATCTCTACGAACGCTGAGATTTGAAAATCAAATATAAGCCTATTAGATACTCTCTTTAAAACTTATTCATGTCTCTCTCATAAACATTATCTATCTCATAATCTCTTGGTGTTCGTATACGACGGGTTTTCAGTCATTGTTACAACATCGGCGCTTTCAAATGTGTCACATTTTAGGCTATTTACTGACCATTCGACACGGCGAAAGTTCATAACCACAAAGTCGATGGCATTTCAAAGTGATCATATAAAAGTTGATGTTCTATTTAACACACGACAATCACGTGGCGAAACAATTAGAAGCGAACCTTTGATAAGGGCCGACACGGTGGTGTCCTTTTAATGAACCTTCAACTGTAATAACGCTGCTGGCATGCTTTTGACGGCTTCCCGTACCGAGTGAGACAATGTTGGAGCTTGAGTGGAGCAGGTTTTGCCAGTGAAAACGGCTGGGAGAAAAAAAGCATAAAGAAATAAAGACAGTCAGCCTATATTTTTCTTTTTTAGTGTCTATTTGTCATCATTGACAGAACAAGGCTCTTGAAGTTTTATTTATTTTAAATTTTCTTACACTCGTTTTAATTTAAAAAATGTACTTCATACACATATTTATAATAAATGTTTAAAATTGTTAATATATAAGCTTAAATTAAAGCTTTCCCAGAATGCATAGCATTCAGCCATTGAGCGTTTTTATTTTGGCCGAGTTATCCGTCCCCTCATTAGGATACAATGTAAAAAAATAACCAGTTTTTCCGTTCAACTGGTGAACATCCGAGTTTAAGCGAAAAACGCTAATCTCCTGATCCTATAAAAAAGACATAAAACACTGTTACCCCCTGTCCCACATTTGTCCGTACCTCTCGTTCTTTCCCCTCCGCCCTACATGCACGTCTGCAAATTCATGACTTTCGCTTATATTTTCCGATAAACGTCTGTTAACGACAATGTTGCATTCGAAGAAAAACGGCTTAGCCTGGAAATCTTGCCAACCTGTTTAAAATACGTCTATTACTTTGATGTAACGATAAATTTACAAAACGCAGGGAAAACATTTTCACGATAACAATTTCAATGTCTGCTTTAAAAATAAAAAAAATACTTCACTTCTACTATGTACACCTTAATCGGCAAGGTTTTTTAAGAAGTCTAACAACTTCTGTTCTATTATGTCTTGACTAAAACACACAAGGTAATTTCATTTTATTGCACATTTACAAACGCAAGCTTTTCCCTGTTTTTCAATGTTTAAGCAGTTTTCAATTTACACTGAAAATGTGAAAAAAAATTTAACTAAAAGTCAGTAATCAGTAATGACTATTAGACATTCAATGAAAAACTTACTAAATTGCTAACGACCTGTCTTTGAGTCATATATAATTTGTTATTGATAAATAATTTTAAATTTAGAATAATATTATAGTATCCTTTACACCTCCAAATCAAGTAGGGATTTTTCTATAAAATATATAAATATTACAGTTCAATCGGTATTTTTAAAATTTTACTATTGGCCGAAGCGAATTTTGTCTTAATTTGGACCGAATCAGAATGAGAGCTGTAACGGCATTAGACCAAGCGCCTTTCAATTTCACCGCAATTACGTGCTTTCTTTCTTGTTAATTTAAATGAATTTCGGTGAGAAGATGCTCGTCAGAGGCATAAAAAAAGAGACCGAATTTCGTCAAAAAGGCCCATATTAAATTAAATCCTGATGTTAATTAAACTCCTTATTGAAAAATTCTGTTGTAAACAATATGCTGCTTTAATTTTTTTCGTTTGGTGACGCTCTGGGGATTTCTAAATTAGAAACTAATGTGCAGTATAGATCACTGTGAGAAAAATATTAGAACGAACATTTAAAATATAATTGAGCCGGAACAGATGCACGTGTTCAGTAAAAACAGATTAACAGAATATCTATTCAATTTTTAAAATTTGGTAAGTGTTTAATAATTAGACAAAACGATATTTATAAAAACAATTTTTCCCAGATTTAGAGCAATGTTATTTAATCATGGCACTTTTTTATGTTTCTTCAATTTAAGATTAATTTGTTTACCTTTCCTTTAACTTAAAAAAAAACGGTAAAATTTATGGAAGTTTTCAATATAAATATCCTATTTATATATTTTTATTATTGCCTGCAATTAGTATTTTTACTAGTTACCGTGGTCTAAAATTTTTTAAAAATATTATTGCTAAAATGTGTTCCGATTTTAGGAAAATTTCACAACAGTGAAAATTAAACATTTAGTTTTGTTATTTCAACCGATATTGTGCTTGAGAAGTTGATATGATAAACGTGTGAATAGACTAAACCATCACGACTCCCGAGTGTTGGGTGAGTGTTGGCCTTTCGCGCCGTGAAAGTCCAAGTGTTTGCTGCATTTGTTTCTCCAAGTGGCCAAAGAGAAATACTTATAAAGTAAAATAATAAAAGCGTAAAGCGAAAATAATAAATTGAGAGAATAAGACTTGCCAGGAAAACTTGGCGCGAACATCGGGCACAGAAACTTTGTACTACTGGCAACTTGCTTGCTGTTAAATTGTATGAAAATAAAACACGTCACTTCTTGTTTTAAAAAAATTATTGAATTAGATAAATAATGTTAGATTAGCAAGACTGAAGGGAAAGGTGAACGGGGACAGGATTGAAGAAATGGAGATTAAAATGTTGTTAAACAAAATATACTTGACTTTACCAGTGGTAAATTGTACTTTTAATAAAGTAGATTTTTTACCATATTCTATCGAATATACAAAAAAACTAAAGTGTATCCTAAATTAGAAGAACGTTGATAATAAAATTTATTTTATCATTATTCGTATATTATGTAATATCTTATCTAATCTACAAAAATTGTAGTGTTAGATTTATTTTCGGCTCGCCCCTCCCCCAGAATATCCAGAGTCTCACACCTGTATTCCGACCCATTCTTGGTTCATTCCTCCTTCCGGGGAAGTATTTCTTAGGCTCTTTCCTTTTCTCCAACCGATAAACTATGGTCGAACTTACTATATTTTCTCGCTGCTCCAATTCAAATCTTCTACCCACTTTCGAAACAATCCTCCCAATGACGGATATCTCCCTGGTCATAAAACTTCCACATATTTGCGATCCTTCTTAGTCCCAGCCACAAATGTCGTAAATTCTCTTCTATTACCAATCCGAAAAGCTAACTTAGCGCATTTAATTCCCGTCTGTATGAGTACCTCATCTTCCTCCGAACATAGCTAACAAAATCCAGCAATATTATTCGGTCCTTTTGCTACATAAGAACACTTTTATTTCAACTTTTAAGATTGCATTTTGCGATTATGTTCGCACAAAACAAGGAATTCTTTTATTGTTCAATCGAAGGTTCTTATTGTTTTTACTATTGGCTAAGATACAAAAATATATTTGTGTTTTGTTTTGTTAGAAATATACATTTTTTGCCTCGGAACAAAGTAAAAACAATTAGATGTATGTAAGTAAAAATGGTAGTAAATAAATAAAGAAATAAGCAGAAAAACAGTACAAAATGTGAATCGACATAGACACCCCATCTTTATTATTTCTTATTCCGGCGTAGGTGGGTGGAGGCAACGGTTTAGGCGTTGACACGGCGCTCTTAAGGTAAAGGTCCCGGGTTCGAATCCGGCGGCCTTGCATTCAAACCCGACATACTTACAGACATGAGCTTTTTTTCAAAAACACCGGCACCCTGACAGTTAATATAACCTCTGCTATTGCAAACCTTCTTTAAATAAAAAAAAGGTAGACTCAAAAAATCCAGAAACAAGATAATCAACGAGGACTCACGACTCGTACATTTAAGGTGAGTAAAATGCGCGTCCTCTTTGAAGTATAAATATTTTTTTAATGTAACCGATGATTGTAAATGTTTAAAATACACCTTGAAAAATGAAGTAAAACATCCGAAACGAAATTATCTGAAGTGTATGGTCGTTGATATAAATGTCAAAAACAATCCCAATTACAAAGTTTGTTAAGTTGATTATAATTTAAAATAATTATTTAAACACACATTTAAAATACTGTTTTAATTGGGTTTTAATTGAATAAAACATGTTAGTAAGTCAGTCATTCGAGGTTGCTTTTCAGGTTAACTTAAATACGGAACAATACTCATGTTCCACTTGCCTGCAGCTGGCAACTTTTTAAAAGCTTTCCTAAGTAGGAATTCCACCAATGTGTTCAATGTTGAACGGAAATGTAACAGAAACTAAAAGCTTTGAAACAAAAGACCCACATCTCGATGACATTGAAGAAAGGAATTGTCGTAATTTGATAATTATTACAGGCTTTCAGTTTTTTTTTTAATGTTTGACGAAATCTGCAATTTCTGATTACAAATTCCCGGTAATTTGCAGACACGTAGACAAATTTACAACTACTTGCGTATTTACATTGACGGGAGCACATAATATTGTTCCCCAATTAATGAATTTTTATTGCTCAGAAAGTAGGTCGCGGGGTAATTTCCTTCTGACTCCTGTGATGGGTTATGGTTATAATAAGGCTTGGAACAGATTATTGTACACATTGGTACATCTTTGAGGAATTAATTTTTGGATAAACGGAATTTTAAGGTCTTTGTGGAGGGTTGCGATTAAGCCATGATACCGAGTGTAAATGGTCTGAGGACGGCGAGTTAAATTATTATCCCTTCCACTCAAGGAATAACGCAGAGAGCAGTTAAAAATGAAAACATATTGATGACAATTTTCCAAAGCCTCTTGTCATTTTTTTATAGAGGTAAAAAACACGGTCACCTTTCATTAACGAACTTTTACCTGAGGTTCAGGTGCGTCAGAAGGCAAACTTTCAGTCGTTTCAAGTTAGCTTAAGTACACCCAAGTTACTTAGTTTGGCATAAGGGTCGGCTTCTCTCAAAACAATTGACTGGTACTGACATCTAAAGATCACAGCAGGTGGTTGTAACGTAATTATAAACTTCTCTCTCTCTCTCTCTCTCTCTCTCTCTCTCTCTCTCTCTCTCTCTTCATTTAGATACTGAATAATAACGTTAAAAGTTTCTGACCACTGGCAACCCCGCAACTGTGTATGTGTCCGAGGCCGAATACAAATCATCTAAATTTAAGCAATTTGCAACAAACTCGTATTATACCTACCACGTTGTAACTCTTATCCGATATGGGGTTTAATTTATCAACTCACTTTCGAGATTATATATAAAAAGAACAATTTATAATAATTATTCAGATATCGTGAGATGCGGTCTGGTGTGATGTAGGTTTCAGAAAAACATTTTCTTTATCGCGCCAACGTTTTAATCTTTTATTGAGATCATCGAGAGAAGAAGATCAAAATGTTGGCACGATAAAGAACAGTTTTTCTGAAATCTACATCACACCAGACCGCATCTCACGATATCTGAATAATTATCGATTAACAGTCACTAATCTCTACACAAATTTATAATAAAATATGCGTTAATAAATTATTAAAAATTTAATATTTAACCAAACATTGTTTTTACACAGGCCAGATTTAAAACAAAATAACTATCAGACTTTTCGAAAGAATCTGTTTGGTTAAGTAAAATAAAAATCCACATTATAAAAATAATTCTATTTAAAAAATTTATAGCCAAACATTTGAGACACTAGTTTAAAAACAACACAAAATGCCCCATGATTACAATGTTTTAAAAACAAGTTAGCAAAAATAAACCTGAAATCGTAACAGTTTTCTAAAACAAAAGACTCTAACTCCAAACCTAATACTTTTATGTATATTATTATCAACACAATAGGAAGTGTAGAGTTTATAGGGGGCGAGAAGTTTGAGAAAATTACTACCCGCTGTTCGATTAGGATTTCTTCTGGAAACAGTGTTGCCGTGGGTTTAAAAGGACCGTAAAAGTTTTAAAAAACACGGCCCCGATTATTTCCAGTCGATGTTCAGTGCTTCAATTTAAATTTGTAAAGTTACTCTCAATTTTATACATATTCTCCTTTATTGAAACCGTTGAAAAACCTAATCATTATTATTTTTTAGACCCTTTCAACAAGATTAATAGCATATGTCTTTTATATAATAAAGATGAAATTAATTAAAAACTTCTCAATCGTAAAATGTTATTTCTTCAGTTTTGATGTACATATGGAGACCCTGTTTTTTCCCGTTTTTCCGGAACCAACTGACGGTGCCTGATGTCGCTGGATCGAAATTATGTACTTTATCGTGTGATAGAAAAAATAATGATTTCAGTTTCCAAAAGGGTTTTTTTGAGGCGTGAAAAATTTCGGAAAAGCTGTTTGATGCCCTTGAATATGTATTTTTGTAGCAAGCAAAATAAGACATTTTTGTGCTGGATCAACCAAGATAATTTTTAAATACTTTTTGAATACGGTTGTCCCACATAAAAGTTCATAGTTCTCGGAATTTCCTTCAAATTTAACTTAAAATGTAAATGTGCAGAAATTAGTGACCGTTAATCGATAATTATTCATATATCGTGAGATGCGGTCTGGTGTGATGTAGGTATCAGAAAAACATTTTCTTTGTCGTGCCGACGTTTCGATCTTTATTAAGATCATTTTCAGGGCTCAAAGTGTTAGTCTTCTTTGTACTTGTGCCATTCTTGCGAGTCCTATTGAGAGTGCACTCTCAGTCAGTACGTCAGTATATGTTAGAAAAATATGGTTGGCAAAAACTTCTCAACGTTTTTATTTCTGTTCTCCTGCTCATATTTATGTACAGAGACTAGATTTATACCGTTAACTGGTGTTTTTTTTTATTCTATGTTAAATTGATTTTTGAAAAAATGGCAAGCAAAATATATGCGAAAAGATCATTTGTGATTTCATCGAGAATTGTTTTTCAGCGGTTTTTTTTGTGCAAAAAAATTAATATCAACTTAATTTTCTGAAAAATATAATTGCCCCTGGTTCAACTTACTTATTTCAATATCAATATTACAGACAACTGCTAAATAAAATTTAGGGTTTTCATATTATCACCAAATTTTGGTATTTTCGATAGCGCCGCGAAGAAAATGAATATATTTAAGTGGCCAGAAAAAAAGAGTGATTTTTATTTTTTGCAGTAAATAAAAATTTAAACGTTGGCTGGTTTCTCTTCACTTTGTCTATGCTGGGTGGGGGTAGGAATCGGGAGAAAAAAACATATTTGCATATATTTTTATATTATATATTCTACAAGTAAATCATTTACAAAAACAACCCCATTTAGATTGACATAAAATCGGCTGTAATAGCGTTTTGATAAAATGAAGATGAGTGTTCGAAATAATTAAAAAACCTCTATTAGCTTTTATCACAATCCCAAGAAAATCTCCACTTACTATTCCTAAATGCGGTGGAGGGAAAAAAACATCGTAAGGGTTAAAACTCTTTGAATCTAATAGTATACAGATAGTTTTCTAATTTCCCAAAGGGAAGTGAAAGTCAAACAGTTACAAGGGAAGTCCTGGGAGGACGAGTAATGAATCGATGTCCCTATGTCACGAATCAACCATGTCGATTTTTCCGTTTTGAAATTATGTTTACCAGTTCATTTTTGCCACATTCGCCCGTGTAAGCGATCGGACAATTTTGAACACGATCTAATTAACGAGCTCCCCTAAATAATTATTGGTCTGGTTTGTGGTTGAATTGTCAAGAATTAATCCCGGTGGAATAGAATGGAACAGACCTCGGTTTAATTTTGTACCGAATTAGGAGATGCTTAATTAGCGTATACGGGACTTCAAATCTCAATAACAACCCACAGTGATAATCAAATTAATGGCCCTTGAAAGTATAATTAAAAATTCTTGATTAAACCATTGATTTAAAAAATGGTTTAAAAAATAAAATTTAAAACAACACTAATATATTATATGTTTTAGTTGGTCTTAACCAAAGTAATTAAGGTAAAAATGTGTGGTGATTAGTGACCGTTAATTGATAATTATTCAGGAATCGTGAGAAGCGGTCTGGCACTCTCAACACGATAAGCAAGAAGAGCACAAGTCCACAAAAGACAAACACTTTGAGCCCTGAAGATGATCTCAATAAAGGTTGAAGTTAAATAATTGAAAGAAGTGATTTGGTCAATCGGGCTACAAAATCTAATGGATTTAAACAGATCAAAACGTTGGAACGATAAAGAAAATGTTTTACTGAAACTTAAATCACACCAGATTGTATTTCACGAGTCCTGAATAATCAAAATAATTACATTAATTGATTTTAGATACTTTAGGGAAAGTATGGATGATTTAACAAATCGCTGCCCTGGTGCTTCGACCACTCGAATTCTTCTCCATAGATACCAATTAACGATCTCATCCGACGATTTTTTTAATGATTCCTAATTTTTTATCTTATTTAAATACCGTGCAATACAGGGTGTTCGGGTCCCCGTGTTTCATAATTTGCCAGTGTACTTTATATTCAAAAAGGATCCAAAAAGTCCTAATTAACTATGTACTGAATCTCGGCAGTTTCGGTGTTATTCACCTTTTTCTGATTTTTGTTGCTCCAATAAACAATGATAACCTCAAAACTTAAAGGATTTGGACCAATCCAAAACAACAAATCTGTCACTACGAAGCGACTCCTAGCCAAAATTCACTTGCGATTTGTATAAGACCATTTTTTTGCTAAAGTTAATCGTTTCCGAATTAAATGGGTGGACTGTAGAAGTTGACACGCCCTTTTTAAAATCTTTTCTGAAATTGTGCAGGAAATAAATTTTTTTTTATATTATCTATAACGACGACTCATTTCACGACCCTCGATATTCTGAAGAGGAAGCCCCTCTTCAGCCAATTTGCATACCAGGCACAGAGCTAATCAAGCATTCAAAATAGATATTGTTGCCGAGGAGAGGAAGCTCTGA
Organism: Cimex hemipterus; assembly: GCA_039619505.1. Taxonomy (NCBI): domain Eukaryota; kingdom Metazoa; phylum Arthropoda; class Insecta; order Hemiptera; family Cimicidae; genus Cimex; species Cimex hemipterus. The sequence goes on along the minus strand of CM077106.1, from coordinate 19,809,844 downwards.
ATTAAATCTTTCTTCAACCGTAAAATATTAATGGATGTTAGAAGAAGTGGGTGGTTTGTCAGAGAAGAGACTAGATTGATTACACAGGGAATCATTATTACCTTCCCTCCATTATTTTGATCTTTTTCTCATATTTTACCTCTAATCGCTTTTTTACCCTGGAGACATTTTTATTTACTGTTCTGCAACTTAATAACAGTTTCATCTAGAGACTTGATTTTCAAAAGTATAAAAAAATATCAATTAATTTACAATCGACAAAACTTTATCCGTACTGTAATATATTACATTTAAAATTATTAATAAATATATTCTTTTTATACAAAAAACTAGTAATATTTACATATTTGATATACCACTTTTTCTTACAAGCAATTAACACTTTTTCTGCACAACTTTGACCATTTTTAAATATGTAAATAACATATATATTTTTGTATTAATTGATTAATTTTGGGATTTTTCAGGAAAGGCTCATAAAGTATGTACGGAAAACGGGACTTGGTTCAGACACCCGGAATCCGGCCAAATTTGGTCCAACTACACCACTTGTGTCAACCTGGATGATCTTAGCGTGAGTAAACAACAATGCCCGGGTGCGCTTTTTCAATCGGAACTCCGTGCGAAATTCAATTTTCAATTCACGCCCAAAGATTTAAAATTCAAAGAAGGAAATTACAGCGGTGCCCCTCTCCATCGAACCCGGGCACAATTAAACAAAAGAGAGAATCAACAAGAAAAGGCGGATTACTCATTCCCGCCGAGGCCGAAGGGAAGGCCTTCCCCTTAATCAACCGGCACGCCCTTCCTTAAACATTATCTTGAATACTAACCGAAAGGTCACGTCATCTTCATGCACGGAACGGTGTGAGAGCCAAGCGCAAAGTTCAATTTTTCAAACTAACGACCCCCTTCAATTTTTCACTATGGGCTCATTTCACGAAATTAGTTTCAGGCCTGTCTCATGAATGTTTAACACCTCAGCTGGAAATAATTGGCGCCTCCTGAAAGCCGACCTTGGTCATTAAAATTTCTTACTTTAATTCATGTTATACTGCTGAAAAACATAGTTAAACAATGCTTTTTCTAATAGTTTTAAACAAGATGATTTTAAACCCGTAAACAAGCTGCAAAACACTCATGTAAATCAACATTGAGCAATGAAAAATGCTGAGCGTTGAAAGAACGTTTTTAAGAACATTTTATTATTTTTCAAAGTTTTGCACGTTTCCTTGTCAGGCTTTCACAGTAGTATATAATTTTATTGAGGTTTCCTCTTCTTCTTGGCAGAACATACACAGGCTGCTGCCACAAACAAAATTTTAAATTGCAAATTGAATCGGGAATGCCCGGTTAGCAGAATCTCAATTGAGGCGAATGCTTTGAGCAACTTGACAATCAGAAGTTTTGCTTTCTGTGGCCAGCTTTTTATTCACTTTTGCACCGAGCTCAATTAACACGGTTTCCGCCTGAAAAACCACGGCATATTTTTCAATCGAATTTGCCATTTTAACTCCCCTTTTGGTTTTTGACCCGTCCGTATACCAAACTAGGATTATCATAGATTTAACTATGAACTACCAAATGTGAAAACTTACCTACTCGCCTTAACATATACATTTCCTCCTAGCCCACTCTATACTAACCTAACTAAAACTATAACCTATCCTAACATAACCCATACCAAACCCTAGCAATGATCTAAAGCTATAATATAAAACTCCCTAATCTTTAGTCCACAAATCCTAGTCATAAATAAAACCTAACCCTAACAATAAATCTAGCCATAAACAAAACCTAATGCTAATCGTAACCTGACTATAAACCTACCTAACCTAACCCATCCTATTTTAACCTAACGTGTCCCAAAGCAACACTATAACCTAATTCCTTCCTTAGCCTACCCTAATCTAATGTAACACTTTTATTCGTAACACTAACGTGAACCCCCAACCCTAAACATTCCTAACCATAAACTAAAATCTAACATTAACCCTAATCCTTACCTTAACCCTATCTAACCTTACCATCCTTAACCTAAACCAGACCTGGCCTAATCATTCCTAACCTAACTTAATCCAACGAATGTACACTTCTCATTTACACGAAATCGACGACGCAAAAATTTTCACATATCTGTTTCATCCACGCTGCTCTTGTTGGCATTATAATTTGGGGCTTCTCTGCGAATTTATACTATTTATACAAATCATAGCTCTGCACTTTGTAGCCATACTTAATTTAATAATAAAATTGAAGTTTATTATAAAGTTTTGTATTACTTGCTTGGCACCATGGATGTGGCTTTTAAGAGTCTGTGGACGGATCTTTTCCCTGGATGAAAATATGATGAGGTGGTGGTTTAAAAGATCTCCACGTCATCGGCCGGCGTATTCTTATGGCCCTCGTGACACTCGCGAGCCTTCTCCCAGCTTCATTTTTTCCCACCGCAATTAAAATGAGATATAATGAACACTTTTACTGCTGCTATACCAAACATTTGGTCTTATGTGTGGTCGATAAATAATCATCTGAATTTCCAAACTCAAAACGTTTCTTTCTTGACAGTGGTAACAATTTAAACAAAATACAATTTATAACAAATTGGTATGCTGGAAAGATAAAATTTTTAAAAAGGAAGAGAGGAGTCGTCGATAAAAACAAATTTCGGGTATAAACGTTTGATCAAATATTAGCCAATCTTTCAATAAAAAAAAAAAAAAAAAAAAAACAGTTTCAAACAAACGAGTGACACTATACCTACAATATAGAAATAAGCTAGCAAAAATGAACTTTTTTAACCTTGACAAACTAACATAGTCAAAAATCAATAATTAAAATGTATTGTAAATAATGTAATAAAATTTATTTAACATATAAATTTGATACACTTAACATAACTTACATATAATTTTCCATAAATTTTCATTCTAATTTTCCTGTTTATTTACCTGGTGTGCTCTATCGCTGCGTACCTGGGAGAAGAGTCTATTAACGTTAATAAACGTTAATAAAACCTTTAAACAAAATAAAATCTATCTCGACGAAAATTAAGTATTTCGCATCGATTGAAGCCGAATAATTTATATTTTCATTATATTTAATCCCTTTTTTATTGATACTTTCAAGGGTTTTTAGAGCGTTTTAAACTTCCGTTCTGCAGTAGTTGTTCGGGAAAAGTAGGTGTCGCTAAAAGTACGACATAATTAGTTCCGTTGAAAGACAGAGGCAAAGGAAAAGGAGCTAATAGGCCAACCTTAGAAGATTTCGCGAAGTAAAATGTTAAATTCTCCATGTTTTAGCTGTGCGCTCACTGATTTGAAAAATATCAGCTTAAATTTATGGAAGCTAATTTTGAATTATTTACACGGAAGTGAATAAATAATAAAACATTTTTATAAACGTGATAAAATGGAAAGACGAGTGTATTATTTGTGCAACAATACAAAAAAAAAAAACTTAATTTACGACTGGAAAAAAGTGTATCGTGGAATTATTATTTGTAATATCGAATAAAAAATACTATTACCATTGAAAGTACTAATATTGAAGAGATAATCATCATTACTTCGGCTTAAACATACGTCTCTAACCCTACTAACTGATCCTACCTCGTCCGAACACGAAAATATAACCTACCCTAATATGTCCCAACCGTAACAATAACCTAAACTCAACATTAACCCTATCCCATCCTATTCTAATATAACTTAACACGTCCTAAACCCTATATATAACCTAGACTGAATACTATCCCTAATCAGTCCTAAACTAACCTAACTATCGCAAACTCCAACTATGACCTTACCCAACACGTACCAATGACGAACCTCCTTAAGAAGAAATAAATAAAGATCACGCTTTCAATGTTCTTCGTCACTACTTAGGGCATCACGTGGCCATTGGCATCAGTCGACGGATAGGATTATCAGGGATGGTAGTGGAAATGACCTGAGCCAAGGAATTGGGTTGTGTGGAAAGGGATTGTTGGACATTTTGTAATGGCTTTCTGCTGCTTCTGGGACAAAGGGAATTTTCGGTGTAGGTGAGGTTTGATACATAATAAGGAGGGTTATCTATTTTCCTTTTTGATTGGAATCTTTGGATGTATTGGAAGATGGAGTGCTTGATTGACCTCAGAATTCGGTACCATAAGTCCTCGTTGGTTTCAGGCCATGGTATATATTAATATTTTTTAATTAAATGGAAGTTTGAATCGATTATCAAGATATTATTGTTAGATAACAGTTTGTAACGTCTGTTTAGTTTGTTTCCTTTTACTCTTGTGTGATTTCATGTAAGTAGTTTGTTCAGGTGGAGTCCCGTGTAACGTAAGTGTTCAACATGGGGTGATGAAGTCCCGTTAAAGTAAGCAGATGGTAGTGTTACACGTCTGAGTGTAAAGTTAATTTATTGGTTCTTCGTTGCATTTATTTTAATCATTCCTGGACCAAACGAAGACAACTGCTTTTGAAGGTTACCGTATGCGGTGCCAGCATCTTCATGCGGAGAAAGGATTGCGGTATCGTCAGCAAAAGTAAGATGATTGTTTCTGGAAAGAGAGGAATGTAAGCAGTATAGAGTAAAGCAGAGGTCCAAGAATGCTCCCCTGTGAGACCCCCGTTTAGTTGGGATGAATAGAAAATATTGCTGTGCTCTGCCTCACTCTGAAATAACGGTCAGACAGGTACGATTTTAAAACTGATAAAAGGTACTTTTAGGATGCCTTCAGCTCCCACAGAAGGCCCGGATGCCAAAACCTGTCTAAGACTTCAGCAATTTCAAAAAACACACACGGTCTGTTTCTGCTCTAGGGAGAATGAAATGGCGATCACAAGGCGATGACAGTGATGGATTGTGGTGTAGGGACCTAAATCTAAACTGTTGACTCGGAATAGTTTCTTGAAACTCAATAATAAGTAGTGTGTAACCGCTACATAAGAAGTCTCTCGAGAATTTCACTTAATACAGGAAGGAGATTGATAGAGCCGAGTGATTGATACTATTTTTTTAAACTTTTTAACTTGATTGGATAAAATCAAACAGTATAATATTTTTTTCAACAATATAAAGCAAAATGTTATATATTTCAGCGTTGAACAAAATTACGGAATAATAGTTTAAATTTGGTAATAAACCTATTATAAAAATATCGTTTTCGTATATGTACTAATGTGAAAACATAACTTAGGCAACCCAGCTTGTGGAAGGAAAACTGAATCGGATATTCCGATATGAAAAACAAGTTTGTTCAGTTGGTGGTCACCCGAGGGCCATTAGACCTTTTCCCTCGGGTAAGGGTAAAAAACACGACAAAAACCTTCCTCGTGGACTTGATGATGACTCGGATTATCCGAACAGGGTGAATTTTCGGATTGAGCGACATATTTTTCTTCGGATCTTTCTCGTATTACTTCGGCTAAATTAAATTGTCTATTTTCTTCTTTATTCTGTCAATACAGTTTTTTCTCTTCAGTTGATATTGCAATACTAGCATTTCTTATGGTATTAAATATTGGAATTTTTATTGTTTGAAAGCTCCTTTGAGCAATAATAAAACCATTCAATTTATACGTATTTCATTGTACCCTTTTTTTAATCTTTCCATGTTTACATAAAAATATTCATATTTTCACATTAAAATATGAAAACTGAGAGCGGTTAGGCGGGGGGGTAAAAAAAGGTTGATGCTGAGACGGATTTAAATATGCAAGAAATGGGCAAGAAAGCGCGATAAAGAATTTGGGAAAGGAAAAGAGAGAAAAGCCGGGAACACACTTACCCGATGCGACGCTATGCGACTCTACCCGATGCAAATCTTAAATCCAATTTTCCATCAGTTTGACTTACCCCCGTGCACATCTGCTCGATGCTATGCTACGCTACCCTACTCTACGCTCTGCGTTCCCCACCGTCCAATTTCCGTCGGGTCGCATCGAGTACAGTCGAAGACAAAAGAACAGAAAATTCATGTTTTTATTCAAACTACATGTATTATTGTCGTTATATTAATTAGAATACACTTATTCATTAGTTCTTATTTATTTTTTAAAATCAATTTCAATGGTTTGTTAGAAAATTGATCAAAACACTGGAATACTGTTTTTTGATGAACTTCACTAATAATTTATTTCAACATAACGAATTACAACATTCATATTTTAATGTAAACCAAATGAAACAAGATCAAAAAGTAATAAGTTTTTATAAGCATTGTTTAATTATGGTGGATGGGAAGAAAATTTATTGAAACACCGTTATAACTTTATTTAAAATAATTAAGTATAACGTACAATCAATTAAGGTTTTTTTATTGGAGATAAAAAAGTCAATGGCACGAGCGGGATTCGAACCCACAACCATCGGCTTGATATGCCGTTGCGTCTATATCCATCCTCTCGGGACTAACTTTTGAATTTGCCCTCCTTTTTGCCATTTTTCAAATGTCGTGTAATCTATTTGATTGAACTTACTTAGTGAAGTCATTCATTTTAACTTACTACTACTAATCTATCACTTGAGCTAGCTAAAGTAAAGGTCCCTGGTTCGAATCCAGCGGCCCTGCATTCGAACCCGACATACTTACAAATGAGCTTTTGTTGACGACATGTTGCGAACCCTCGTTAGAAAAAAAAGTAGGTCAAGTGAACCACAAAATTAATGAATTAAGTGTAACAAACAATTTATTACATGGTTTTGCTCAAAATAATTCCTTACGTAAAAACAGGCGTTGCGATTTCGATACTGATTTGTGACGCACGCTGTGTACGTGGGGGTGTGCTTGACGTCGGATAGATGTGTACGCCCTACTAAAACGTGGCAAGGCATCGGGTAGCATCGAGTAGCGTCGCATAGCGTTGCATCGGGTAAGTTAAAAGCCTAAATGGAAAGTTGATGTCGCAATATTTAAACGAATGCAAGGGTAAGAGCGCAAAGAAAATTAAATACAAATGGAATATGTTCGAGCCCACTGTCAACTTTATTTATTCAATTTCTAAATAAATACTGTCATACAGTACATTACGTATACATTCCACCATTTTGCCTTTTTTATATTTTATCACTCTATACTCTGGTATTGATTTTTTTAAATCGTAACAGTAAAAGCTTTACTCGTTCTTCTGCCATTTATCTACTATTTAATAACGATTAGAACGGTATTTGAAATTTGAATAATAATTCTGAGGAATCTCGTCTAAGCCAGAGTTCAACCAATTTTCCCACCTCACCGACCCAGCACAACGCCCTTTATTGTCATGGCTGTCTTCTGACTCCATTCCTATTCAGTTATGCAGGACCCTTTATCTAGATAGGTCCAACTAGTTTTGGTCGCTGTGGGAACAGTGTTTGATGGAATCAATCGTCGGGAAACAGTTTATGCGAAAGGATTTTCTTCCAAAGCTTGCGAATTTGCATTACGACCTTTCATATCGCAAAAGTGTCATGAAAGGTTGTTTCTTTAATATTTCCTAGCTTAAACATAGGCTGAAATATCAGAAAATAAATTAATATACAACATAGATAATTCATTTCATAACATAAAATCAAGGTTTTAAAACTCACTAAGCACAAATACGCGCAAATAATTTGACTTAAATCTTCTATTACTTCTACGACATTGAAAAATTTTTTTTTACATTTACATCTATTTTACAACATTCAACGAAACGTGGTGTTATTATTGTTGAAAAAAGAGTTTTAGCAGATCAATTCGTACCCTCCGAGCCCGTGTAAATCTTTATGTTTGTGTTTCATTACAGCAACCATCTCGATATTATTAGAGAGGCAAATTTTCTTCTTACGTGAAGGCAATATGTAATAATAAACAGCCGTCCGTTGGGTAAACAGGGTCCGCAAAAAGTTATAAAAAAAAAGGTATGGTGCTAAGCTCGACTTATAGCTGACTTTCAACGCATCCCTAAAACTATTAAATGGTTCCGTTATAAACACACTCACTGGGAAACTGTTTTAATCTTCCTCTTATTTTTTTCCAATGAATTCCAATTATTGATTTTTTGAACCAACATACTGACTGTAACTTGTGTAAAGCCATTAAAAATATTTTAAACAAATAGCAATACACATACAGTTATATTATTCTTATCTTTATATTCTCATTTCTATTCTTACATTTTTTACATAACAGAAAATCTTCTTTTTTTTGCGCAATCACCATTTGCCCAACGAATGCTTTGGCCATATTCTCTCTTCTTCCACTATAATCTTTTTGCATGAATTATATAGTGTCCAATCTGGTAATATATTTTTTGTTAGTACGTCTAACCGAAAATATTTTCCCTTTTTAAAACAAAAGCATATCTATTTTGTTAAATACAAGTTCAAGAGAAAGAAGGAAGTTAAAAGGAAGTAATGTTATCTATCTTTATTTATTAAATTATTAATATTGCAGAAACATTGATCTTACATTAAGCATATTCTAGTTTATTAAATTATTTATTTATATGATCCATAATAAATTTTATTTAAAAATAAAGAATAATGTGTAGAAATTGGTGACCGTTAATCGATAATTATTCAGATATCGTGAGATGCGGTATGGTGTGATGTTGGTTTCAGAAAAACTTTTTTTATAGTGCTAACGTTTCGATCTTTATCGAGATCATCTTCAGGGCTCAAAGTGTTTGCCTTCTGTGTACTGGCGCCATTCTTGAGTGTCGTGTTGGGAGTGCCAACGCACTGTAAATAAGTATATAATTTTTAAGAGATAATTAATTGTTTGCCCTCTCTAAACGACACGCAAGAATCGCACAAGTACACAGAAGACAAACACTTTGAGCCCTGAAGATGATCTCAATAAAGATCGAAACGTTGGCGCGATAAAGAAAATGTTTTTCTGAAGCCTACATCACACCAAACCGCATACCACGATATCTGAATAAATAAAGAATAATTTGTGTTCAAATTGGGAAAAATTACGTGAAACAATTGCATAAGTACTGTATACAATATAAATAAATGCAGTATACTACGATCTTTTTTCGAATAGTTCGTATAAAAAACACCTCACAGACAAATTGAACTATTACATTTAATATATCTGGTGATTATCTTCAGTGGGACTTTTTTTTTAAAGCCTTCGCTTCGTACTGTGCCCCTTAGGCTTTTAATAACCAGGTAGAGTTTACATTCAATTTTTTGCATTAAATACGGAATAATTCTTAGGAAAATTAAGCCGATTTTAAGTCAAAATACGAATAACATATAGCAATAACTAAAATTCTGAGATTTTTATATTTTTTTGAGGTCGAGGGTGATAAAATCCTGTAAACTGTTGTTACAGCATCAACTGTTATTCATTTTAGTCATACATCCTAAAGTAAGTGAAAATATTTGTTTATTTTTTCTTACAACAAAGGATTAAATAAAATAAAAACTTCAAAATACAAATCAAAAAATTATACAGAAAAACAATAATTAATGTAAATTCATTAGAGTTCGTGGTCCGATTGACGAATTGACATTTTTCAATTGATTAATAGTATGAAAGTTTTTGGCCGAGATAAAAAAATCCAGTGTAACGAGCGGGGTTCGAACCCATGATCTTCGGCTAAACAGGCCGCTTCTTTACCACTTGAGCTATCAGCTTTTTATCTCGACCAATATGTTTCATAATTAATTTAAAAATTATTTCAAAGTTAATCAGCAAATTATACGATATCTGTTATCAAACCAAGGGTGAAAAGTTTCAGAGAATTGGCATGTCAATTTTAATTTAAAATTGTTAAAAAAAGATTGAAAATGGCCTATGACTATGAACTATGAAACAAAACTGCAGTGCTTGGGGAATAATTTCCAAACTTCCGATTCGTATCATCATCATCATCAAGGCACTTGGACGAGTTAAAAATAACCCATCGACAAACAAGATAAAGCAGACCCAATGAAAGAGACAGGCTCACTGGAGTTGGCAAAATGCGGAAACGCGTCTGACAAGCCAGCAAAAAGCAGTCGAGGAGTGATAAAATCCTGTTAAACGGTAAAATCGGTGTGTTCAAAAAATGATGTGAATGAACTGCAAGATAAAATGGACAATTTGTTTGATAACACAAGGGAAGAAATCAAATTTTTAGAAAATGTGTGAAGGTTAGTGACCGTTAATCTATAATTATTCAGAAATCGTGAGATACGGTCTTGGCACTCTCAACACGACACGCAAGAATGGCACAATTACACAGAAGACAAACACTTTGATCCCTGAAGATGACCTTAATAAAGATCGAAACGTTGTCACGATAAAGAAAATGTTTTCTGAATCCTACATCACACCAGACCGCATCTCACAATTACTGGATAATTTTTAGAAAATACAGAATATTGAAATATAACTAATCAAAAAATACACTCCTTGTGAATTAAAGATTTTTCTAGTAGGAAGAAAAATTAAAAGTAACTTTTTTCTTTTGTCAGAAATTGATCACTGAAAGCCTTAAGGTGTCGTTTGTCAATATGTCTAGGTTGAGGAAAGTGTTTCTTTTATTTAAGATTTACAGCCAAGGTTTCTTACTCGCACGTTTCTCCTTTCTAAGATAGAAATACATGGCGTTAAACAACACCGTTTTATGAAAAAAGAAATGGTAACTCAAAAGGATCGATGAGTTTGGTTCTATTGTCGGGGGTGGCGACTTCGCAAGCCCCATTGTACGCATTTTAACGGCGTTTACGCTGCCACGGTTTTATAGATACCCTGACCTTTTGTGCCCTGAGCAGATATTGGCGGTTTTTCTGTTTTGATCCGCGCCGGTTTGACATTGATTCATTTCGCTCGGGAGAAATTCGCTCTATCACTCAAAACCACTGAGCTGAGTCGCGTTCTATGTACGTTAATATCCGCCATAGAAGGTTTAAAAAAAACTCGGTTAAGAAAAAATTAATTATCCGTCCTAACAACCTGACACTCAAAGTTACTCTACTCTTTACAGATTGTTAAAATATTAAAATTTTGTCATTTGTCTGTTTACCAGTTCCAAACTTGGATCAGGAAATAACAATCAATACATAGATCACATCCTCCATCATGACATAGAAATGGATAAGAAACTTCCTTTTCTAGCCTTGCTTGTTATTATGGAAAGCAAAAAGTTATTAACCAATTGATATATGAAACCACCTAGTTCTGATATTCATCTGCTCATTCATCGAAAATGAAAAAATATTGCGTACAACCTTATAGAGCACTAAAACTTAGTCCCTAAACTTAGTGGTAATTGTTGTTTGTTTATTGTTTGTTGAATGTTGTTGTTAATGGATAATGGATAATGGATATCCAAAGTAATTAATAAACAAGTTAATTAATAGGAGAATGAATGTAACTACAAGGAAATATTACATATCTTTGAGTAAAATCCTACCACGAATTCACAACATTTTTTAGCCCATTTGTGTTTAAGTGGTCAATCGACTAAGTTCCTTTTTTCAATTAATTAGTCTTTTTATGTAAATCTTGGTGGCGAAAAAAAGTCAGTGTCTAGAGCGGGATTCGAACCCACGACCTTCGGCTAAATACGCTGCTCTACTACTTGAGCTATCGTGACTTTGCTCCACTCGGACACCAACTCTCCATCGCAAATTACAGCCTTTCGAGTTGAAAAATGGGAAAAAAAAAGAGTGAGAAAAAAATATATTTGAGATGGTTGGTGTCCGAGGGGATCGAAGTCAAGTGGTAGAGCCGCGGTGTTTTTAAGTCGTGGGTTCGAATCCCGCTAACGACACTAACTTTTTTATCCCAACCTTACATAAAAAGAATATTTTATAACACAAAAGCCGTTTAAAATAAATTGAATAGGTGGGATTTTTTAACTATTTCGACGTGTCCGATAGAACCGTCTAAATTGAAATGTAGGATTACGTTTATTAGGGTTAATAAATCTCTAAATCCCCATTGTCATTTAGGCCGAACATAAAGGCATTTTAGGGACGTGGGAGGCCGAATGCTTCTTTAAGCAGGCTTTGCTGAAAATGATAATATTGTATTTTCCCATGTGTCACGTATGGAACCCTTGTTTATTCTAATTTACCTCACCCATTCAGAAAGTTTGAGCTTCATCTAATACTGTAAATTATCTATGAGCTAAGATAGTTTAAGATTACTTGAAAATATCATCAAACCTGAGCTTCACACTTTTTATGATCCAGTTTACTAGTTTTGTCGCATTGAAAATTGTGGCTTATTTACGATTCGGATTGAATAAATTTTAGCTGTTTCCAATTGAACGTCTTGTAAGTAAAACTTTCCATACTATTTTGTTTATCTGTATCCTCTTTCTATGTACGAGTACCGGGGCAAAAGTAGGACAGTAAAGGAAGAATATTATAAAATAATCATGACATCTCTCCATAAAGCCAGATGTTGGTTAATCCGCCGATGGTCCCTCCTTCCATACGTGCCTTAATTATTCAAAGCATTACATTTTCTTCTTCGGAACCGTACCATGTTACGAGTTTAATACCTTCTCTTTGGCCATTTTGTCCAGATGAAACGCAAACCTCGGATCGTTAGAGAAAACACTGTTTTATTAATGTCTCCTCAATTGTTAATATTTTTATTTTTATTTACAGCTGAGACAACAGGTGAACAACATATATCAAGCGGGATATTTTATTTCTCTGCTCGCTCTTCTTCTATCTCTGTTCATACTTTCGTACTTCAAGTAAGCCACGAATCATACTTTTATTTCAAATAAAAATATATGGTTGAGTTACTTTTTTTTTCGTTTTTAGATCGTTGAGATGCCCGAGGAATACTCTCCACATGAACCTGTTCACGAGCTTCGCCTTCAACAATTTCCTTTGGCTGCTCTGGTACAGACTGGTCATACCCAACACAGACGTTATTGTGAAAAACCGGGTAAGTGGACTTTAAAGGGGGCCGCCCTTTTGAAATGAGGGCCACTTGTTGCTTCGCATCATCCGGCAAAACTGTTTTCCCCCAAACAATTACAGCCTTCCGTGGAAATAACGCAAACGCCCCGTGGTCATAAAAATTTCAACTTGTTCCCCCCCCCCCCCAATTTTCTTTGTAGACAGAAACCTGTTCTGTAAGTTATAAAC
>CM077106.1:19767737-19787017 GCA_039619505.1 Cimex hemipterus | reverse complement strand
CACACACACACACACACACACACACACACACACACACACACACACACACACACACTGTAAATGTCAAAGCAGAAAGATGTACTAAGAATTGCCAGAATGATATTGTATTCGGCTATCATTTCTTGTAAAGATTCTTTCTATAATTGACTTTCAATTATTTGTTTTTTGTTGAAATTCAAAATAAAAAATAACGGGTAATTTTTACTTAAACATCAGTTTCAAGGCTGACCAAAAGTTGTTAAAATAATCATTATAATGAAGTTATTTACAACGAATAAATAATTAGCAAAAAATTTAACTTCAAATATTCTTCTTTTAATGTCTTTAACAAAAACAAAAATTAAAAATGTAAATATGCAGTTTTTAATCTATCGATCTTAATACAAAAATATCTAACCTAATAAATTATTTAATTTATAAGATACATTAAACGATAATTATTTTACAAGGTAACAAGTCTACTTTATTTACAATTCAATAAGCTCAACCAACAAAAATTGGATAAGGGAAAAGACTTCTCTGAAGGAACAAAATGCCCAAAACAAAGTTTAACTTTCCAAAAGTCTTTTAAGTTCGATCTGATAAAAACTCAATTTCGCTTCTGGTCCTTTTATATTCACACACTTGCTAAATCTTATTTTTTGCTATTTCTCAACTCACATTAAAAACTATCAAAGTAACACACAAAAATATATCATTTGATAAATTTGGTGGATTAGGTTGTCCATAAAGTATATATTGACACATTTTAGAGTATTCTATTTTCTAGGCTACTGGGTTTTATATTTTATTATTTTCTATTTCCAAATTGGCCAGAGATTGTTATTATTTATTTAACTTCCTTGATAATATTAAATGTTAATTTCGTTATGTTTAGTGGTCTGATTAATTGTTAATATTGGTGCACTTTTTCTTTAGGGTTTGTGTGTTGCAACACTATTCTGCTTTTGCAATGGAGAGGTATTGTTGAAAAATTGTTAAGTAACTCTATTTACAATCATTAAATGAGATATTTCTCCATAAAAGTAATTACTTTTACAGGTTATTGCCCAAATGAAGAGAAAATGGCAGTACTCGGTATTCAGAACAAGAGCGAATTCCTACACTGCCACAACTGTTTCGGTAAGCTCGTATCTAGCTCGTTCTTAGATATTTAATAAAAAAATTTCTCACACTTCGTATTTAATAGTTATTACATTTTTTCTAGAAAAGTGTTTATTTACAGTTTGTAAGGTCTACGGCAGCACCTGCTGCAGAAGAAGAAATCGTTTAGATTTATTGCCCAGTTTAACTTGAGAATGAACCTCTTTCGTCTTGGTTAAGGAAAATACAGTTTAGTAGCGATGTTCAATGTGTACGACAAACTTAAGTACAATAAACCGGAGTTACCTTTATAAATTCAAGTATAATTCTAGTCAAAATGATGTTCAATTAGTTGAATGAAGTAAGTGTAAGGATGTTAGATGTCAACTCTTAGCTTTAGATGTAACCAACTTTGTAAAATGTGTAAATGATGCTGTTCTGAAGTCGTGATCCTGTGTATTCAAGTAAAACAAAATTGCTTTGTAAAATGTGAAAATACAATAGACTTTTATTTTGTACATGTAGTTCCATTTTCCTAATTTCCATAATAAAGAATTTACTTTATTTATTTTCAGAATAAACAAATTCGTTAGTTGTAACACTTTAAAACTAAATTATCCTTACAAATGTCAACGGTTCAAAGAAGAAAGGCTGAATCACATAATTCATTTATTTACTTTAATATTTACAAAATGATAATTAGATTTGCCTTAGAAATATCATAACTAAAATATACATTTCATCAAGTTGAAAGTCTTAAGATACATAAGGAAATTTTCGATAAATTGCTAAGTTTGTTTTCACAGCCTTTTTACTCCCGAGCACTCCGTTAGATTAATTTTTCGACCGTTTTTGATAACGCACCGATTGTTATCAAACAATTATGTAATAGCTATATACAATATTCAAATATATATAATTTGAGCTTTGATTATTTCATGGTTTATATACAAAATTTTGACTAAAATTAGAGAGAGAAAAAAAAAGTGAGAGTAATATCCATGCCTTTTCAAGCTAAAACATACTGAGCGCAATTTAAAATTTCAACGTATAAAAAGACTGACAACATGATCAAAATAAAGTACTAACTCCTTTATAAATATATACATTATAACATTTCATTTAAAAATAGACATTCAATATAATTTTTTTTTAATAAGATGTAAATAAAACATAATATATTAAGTACAGATATCCCTTCTAAAATACAATGATTTGGAATGAATTTTATCACAAAGTTAAATTATTTCATAATACTTGTATATAATTTAAAAATTGGATTATTTTGAAATGAACCCCCCTTAAATGATTCTAAATTGAATAAAAAGTATAATCGTTAAAATTACACATACACACACACACAAAATTGTAACATTTACTCAATAAATGGCAGCACTTTTAAAATATATTTAAAATTGCAAAATTTATATAAAATATTTTAATTATTGTAACTGTACACTTTACAAGGTTTTCTTAAAAAAGACAACTTTTCAGTTTCCTTAGTCTTTTCAATTTTAATTTAAAAAACAGGCGGCTGAAGGACTTCACCTTGCAGGACCTTGCTACAGGTAACTGTCAGACTTTGGGCTGGGTCTCTCTTATCGTAACGTGCGTGACAAATGGGCCGCCCTGCTTCCCGTATGGCCTTCCACCATACGGCGGATAGCCCTGGGAGTAGTTTATTTGGCTGTACCTGTGATGAACTGGGTATCCGTTTGTGTATGCTGAAATATAAACAATTAAGGAACTATATTTTTATTTTTTTTTTAAACAACACTAGTGATAAAACAATTATGAAAATTAAACTAATATCTATGGACTAAAAATCATATTTTAAATTTAATATAAAAATTTTACATAATTATGAGCCAAATTAGATCATTTTCAATAATCTTAAATTTTTTGGTACTCACTTTGCTGTGGTACGTCTGATCGCCTTGGCAGAGAACCAGAGTCGATCAACGCCTGCGCTCGTAGAACGGCCTGTACACTCTCGTACTCGTAAAAGTTGGACACAGGCCGATGGACTGGCTCCCGACTGACTTGACGTTGCGAGTGGTAATGCTGTTGCCTCCGACTGTTACAAAAATCTCATTAGGATGTGGGGAAAATTCCGATGGGAAAAAAAAACTCTTAACTAAACTTACATTTGACCTAACTCTAGAAATTTGCACCAAAAAATTAAGTGGCGACAATAAAAAAAAAAGCACTTAATTACAGAACAAAGAAAGCTTCGATAAAAGAACAAGCAGAAATCAATGAGAATAACAACAAAATTCAATACAAAGTGACGTTAATTTTTTTCTCTTTCTCTTTTTTTTAGTATAAAGAAATTCAAATTCAATTTCAAAATTGTTCCTTATAAATTGTTCTCTACAATAAAAATAATTCATTTACAATATATTAAGCACGAAAAATATCGCGATACAAGCATTTTTCTTCCAAATGAAATGGCAGCTTTTCTGGGCGAAATCAGCATATTTTACGCACAATCCCGCTCAAACGAAACAAGCTGCTCATAAATTTATACAATTTGGCTAAAACAGCCTCATTTATTAATCAAATAATACTGTAATAGGAATAATTTCCAGAAATACAAAGCGCAGACAACACAATTTGCAGAAAACCATTCCATAAAGCGCAATGAAAGATCCAAAAATTCAACTTTCAAAAATTAAAATCAAAGAATTAGAATTTTTAGCAGACGTCATTTAGTCTTTTTATTTTGTTAAAAAAAACAAGTAATAATAAATAAATGTATATTTTATTTCATTATAATAGATGTTTTTAATCAAAAATGCCCATTTCACACTAGTAGTAAACACAAACTACAAAATAATCAAAATAATAAATAAAAATAAAAGATAAGTAAAATTAACATGTTATGTGTCTGTTTTCTTGTGTATTTCAAGTGCAGCGATGTCTTTGGTTAAAAGCGATCAAGTGCTTAAGCATTAGAAAAAGCGGTGATGTATTAAAGCGAAGTAATAAAAAGTGGCAAAATTAATTTTTAAGACGTACCTCTCTTCTGTTGATTCCAAGTTGGACACTTTTTGACTCTTGGGTTTCCGTAGTTTGACAGCGGCGATTTCTTCTCTGTAAGTTGATGAGAACATGCAAGAAGGGAGAATAAATATTTAATCATAAAACCCTTGACTGCAAAAAAATTCCTCCCTCTGATTTTTTTTTTTTTTTTTAATATACAAAAGGTCGATGCAAGGTGAAAATTTGAAATCTTAAAAAAAAAATCACTCACTACTGTTTATGAAGTCTCTATTTTGCTTTAAGTAAAAAATTTAAGATTTCAAATTTTATTATAATATAATTTAACTGTGAATTATGTAGACATGTGTAATTACAAATCACCTTAAGTTGTTCTTTTAGAAACTATAAGTTAGATAATAATGTGTACAATAATAATAGATGTGACAGAAATTGTGCATAATTTCATGCCTGAAACATGCAACCGTTAAAAAATTGTGCTTTCTTGTGAATGTCCATGCTTTGTTGTTTCTTTTATATGTTTTGTATGTAATTTTTGTGTAGCTTTTTTTTAAATTAATTTATTTTTTCTTTAACTGAAAGACTTACTTGAGATGCTGTTGGATTTCGTGGTAATTGACATAATGGCTAAATCGTGATGGATCAGTAATACCGACTCTACTTCCTGGTCGGTTCATCTGGACTGCATTGTCCAAATCGCCATTTTCCAAACGCTAAAACAAAAATCATTAGTTAACATCAGCATTATCGTCATATTTAAAAATAGCGTACTTGTTTGATGTGATGTTCGTATCTTTCTTCGGTGTCTTCAAGTGGATAATGTCCCCTTCTTTCTTGATGCCGCCTTTGGTGCTCTAGCCGAAGCATGTTTATCCTTTCTGTCCTTGAAGGTTCATCCATCCTTGTACTATTGTATTTGTTTTCCGGCTCTTCTCGGACATGAGGAAGGTGGTGGTCATGATTTTGATCTCTGTGTTGCTGCTGAAAATACGACAACTTTAAGTAATCAATAAAATATATTTATACTTAAAGGATTTAAACATTTGCTTTGTAACATGACAAAAATGCGTTGAAAAACCTACAACATGAACTAAGAACTTTAAATTATAATATAACTGTTCAAACAGATATTAAAAAATTTAAAATTACTTTATGTTAAAGTAACATTAAACTTACTTTAGGGTGATTTCTCTACTTTCAATTCATTAAAGAACTATGATCGAGCATTTTTTATCGAGAGGCCCTGGACCACATTTAGATCATACTATCTTTCAGAATTATTAAGTCAAAGCAAAGGATAGACTGTCAACTATGGTTTTTATAAATCAATTTAAATCATTACTTTGTCTAAATAGGACCAATTATAAAATCCTATAGATTAATTAAATTGTAAATTATTTTGTTTATAGTAAACAAGATTGCAACGAACCTATAAATAGCAAACTGTAACTGCACCCATACAATGAATTGTAGCCTTGGAAAATTCAGCATTAAATTTATTATTTTTATTTTTTAATTTATTTTGTTTTCACTTCTTCTTTTTAACTTTCTACTTCACTTTAGCCAAAACTCTAGTGAACAATTTCAATGCTGATATTGAGGTCTTTCTTTTTGTGATTAATAATTATATTTTGTTAATAATGTATTATTATTATTATTATATATTATTAAAGCAAACTCATTCATTTGATTGGTGTAGCAGCTCTGGAGTTTATAGTACATTTTATTCAGAAAAAAATCAATTCATTTACACTTAAGTGCTACTTGATAAAATATGTGGAAAATTATAGAAGACATAGTATTGATGTTGAATAAAATATAGTTTGATTGGTGTGAAAGTTCTGAAATCTAGAACAAATTTTATTTGAAAAAAAAAAAAAAAAAAAAAAAAAGTGGCTTTAAGCAGATATTAATATTAATTTATTCAATTGGAGTTTGATAAAACATGAGTGGAAAAAATTGCGTAGTATTAATGTTCATACAGTATAGCTAAAGAAGTCTTAAAATTTGTTTGACTGATCTGAAGTTTAAAACAATAATTTATTTGGAAAAAAAGTACTTTTTCCGACTATTTAAATTCATTTATTTAAACTAGATCATGTTAAAAAAATATATGTGAAAAAATTATACAAGACAAACAAGTATACAATATTAATGATAAATAAAATATAGTGAAAGCAATCGTGTAATTTGTGTGACAGCTTTTTAGTTAAAGGAATCATTTATATGGAAAAAAACATTAGCTTAATACATTTATTTAACTAGATCTTGATTTTTAAAAAATTAGTAAAAATCATCCAAGACCTTAATATTAATGATAAATAAAATATAGTTAAAGCAGTTGTGTGATTTGTGTAACATCTCTTAAGTAAAGGGAACAATTTATTTGGAAAAATAGTAGCTTTACCCAACTATTAAAATTCAATTTTTTAATTAACTTTATCTTGATGCAAATATGTAGAAAAAATAATAAAAACGTAATATTAATGCAAAATAAAATATAGTTAACGCAATTTTGACAGTTTCTTTAGTTTCTGATGAACTTTTTTTTCGAAATGCCCTCTCTGACTTTAGATAATTGCCGGCTGAGAGCGTACTGCGTAGTGCGGAGTTCGAACTGCGCAGGTACAAGTTAGAGATCGGGCCGATCCGTCCGTCGTACTAAGTCAGAGGTTATCCCGACCTACGTGTTTTCTTTTTATTCCATTTTTAATTATTCAAAATATAGTTTTTATATAATTATGCTGTCAACAAAACTTTTCGGCTGCATTAAACTTTGCGGTTCGTCGGTGCCGAGGAGTTTCGCCGCGACGGTAGCCGTCCCGCTCACGTCGAAAAAGAAAAAATTGGCCAAAGGAGCAGGTATGATGGAGAAACGGATCCTGCCCGTGGAAACGGACGCAAAGAAGTTAACCACTTTCCTCTGTGGTAGCAACATCCTCAAGGAAGGCCAGGACATCGAGCTAAAGCCCGACTCAGAATACCCGGACTGGCTGTGGAAGCTCAACACCGGCAAACCGCCTCCACTCGAGGAGATGGACCCAGAAACGAAAGAATACTGGTTTAAAGTGAGAAAAATGGCCATTGTCAAACACAACAAACTGAAGAAATTAAAACAAATCTAAACTGAATACTGCTGCCTTATATTAGTTACTTGTATATACTTTGTCCAATAAATGTTTTATTTTAAATATTCGTTAGTAATTTTCTTCTAACTGATGATCCGATAAACCGCAGTGACATGATAGATTTCATTTAAGGCACATTTACATCTTTTCTCCAAAAACGTGTCAAGTGATAGCAAATTGGCAGTTTACAAACAGATGATGTTGGCAGATGGACGATACTAGGAAGCAGAGTTTGTGCTCCCCGAGCACTACAGTCTTCGGGCTTGTACCTTCCTAGTTCCATAGTTCAGTGCAATAGACTCAAACCTTCTGAGAAGTGTGTGACCATTAATCAATGATTATTCAGAAATTGTGATAAATAATAGACACCAGACCGCATCTCATGATTTCGGAATAATCACCTCAGAAGTATTGGGTCATTGACTGCCGCTGCTATGATTCCATTCCCCCCCCCCAAAAAAAAAAAAACCAGGTCAAGGCATTATATGTTGCTTTTCTGTTGGTAAATTTTTAAGAGTAATTAATAATATATATATTTTTAAGGGTAAAAGGAAAATTATATTTCTGTTAGTTTCATTGATTTGTTGGTTAAACACATAGTGTCCTACAGCACTCGCTACCCACCACTTTGAACAACAACACAATTTTGACCTCAAAAATACTATTGGGTTGTCCGGAAAATAATGCAGGATTTTGGTATTAAACAAAAAAAAAGAAACTAGTTACTTTAAAGCAATGTTCTTTAATCAAAATAATTTCCCATACTCTCAATACATTTCTCCCAATGTGTTGGTAACTTATTAATTCCGTCTGAGTAGAATTCAGAATTTTTAGAATTGATAAAGTCAATAAATGCATTTTCCAGTTCCGTTTGATTTTTGAATATTATGTGTTGTAAGTAGTGGTCCAGGTGTCTAAAAAATGGTAGTCAGTAGGCGAGAGGTCCGGAGAGTAGGGTGGGTGAGGCAAAGTTTCATAGCCAAGCTCCAATAATTTTTGTGACGTTACACGTGACACATGTGGAGTGTGGAACCCAATTTTCAAGTTTTTTCACTTTTCCAATCGCCTTGAGGTGGTCAGCGACGGTCGTTTTACTGACTTTAAGTTGCTCTGCAAGTTCTCGAACAGTTGTTTTGGGGTTTTCTTCCACCACTGATCGCAGAACATCATCATTAAGAGAGGAAGGCCTTCCACGACCTTCTTCATCTTCAAGGCTGAAATCTCCCTCCCGAAATTTTTTAAACCACCTTTGCACAGTGCACTCATTAACACAACCCTCGCCCCAGACTTGGTTAATGTTTCTAGCCGTTTGGGCTCCGCTTCGGCCGAGTTTAAACTCGTAAAAGAAAATCGTACGAAATTCTCGCTTTGACATTATAAGGATGACTGAATTATTTCCAAGTAGCGGAATGCTACAGAGGTAAACAAACAATATCATTTGGAAGAGGATTAATAAGTGTTGACATTCATACAAATGAGTAATCCTGTAAACGTAAACAGAATATTTTATATAGATTTTTTTTAATGAAAACTTAAAATCCTGCATTATTTTCCGGACAACCCAATACATACAGAACAAAACAAATTTAAACTTAATTTTTTAGAAATGGTTTACATCAACAAGGATAAACACAGCATCAATTACAGAACAGATACATGCAAACTCAGTCGCAGCTACGCCAACATCATTAATCAAATTCAATACAGATAACACACATATATCATCACATTACATTCCACACATCAAATATTTTTTGCATGGTCTAATTTTCCAACAATCTAGTTTTCCTTTTCCTATTTATCCCTTTCTATATAATCCTGAAAGAATAAACTGGCCGAAACATTACCAACACGTTGTTTCCCTTTGTCGGTTCTTTTCACCTCAAAGAAGCCGACGACTTATACAAAATTGTCTCTTCTATACCCACTTCCATCCCCACCACTTCAAAATACAAGATATATAAATATTGAACAGTGAAATCTCACTGGCACTCTCAACGAGTTTTACTATTATTTTTTCATTTTAATGTTACATGTGAAATGAAAGGAATTTTTTTGCACTGGGATTCGGCAAAGATGTGTGAGACCTGGAAGAGGCCAATGACACGCGGGTGGTATTTGGAAGCCAAAGGAGGCCTAGCCAGGGTGGTTTAGCGGGGACATCGGTGAAGAGGGGCCGGCCTGGACAAGGAGGCTTGAGCTTGGACAGGTCGGTGTGGGCGAGTCAGATAGTAAAAGTATAATAAAAAGGACGTGATTGTGTTTTGTTTAATTTTTTCGGGACTTTTTCTCATCATCATGGAGTGGAGAGTTCAGGTTTGTGAGGGGAGAACCACTATGAAATGCGAAGGAAGAAAACATAGATGAGGTTTCAATTTTTAATTTATTTTATGAAATGGTTTTCTGACCATTTTGTTGTTTTTGGTTGTATTGTTGAAGACTTTATATTTTCCCCACTTTATTCACAATGCAGAGGACATTGATATTTTACTTTCATGTTGTTTTTCCTGTTTTGTTATTTCACCTGTTTTGTTGTATTTGTTGTTTCCCTGACTCCCAAAAAGGGAAAAAATAACATTAAAACAGTGTGGCACCTGATTATTTTCCTTTTGGAGAAGCAGTCACGCAAAAAAATCTGTACTGAGCTCCAGGTACCCAGCGACTAAGTGAATTGTCAAGGTACGAAGAGGAACCGATAACACTAGCATCTTTGTTTCCTTCCTTTTTATTTTTGTCCTTCTATTTGTTAAAAATAGAATGATTGGCACTGAACCTTTTCTATTTATTTCTTTATTTACGTTTATTTTTTATTAATTTTCCCCACACCCATATCCACTGGCTGATGAACATATTTATTTCTGATGTTGTATTGGATCTTCTTGAGGTACAACCTTTGTTTTTTTTTTTGTTTTTTTCACACTCAATCTCAGGTACATGTATTTCTTTATCACATATACAACTTTTTAACTATTTTTTAAACTTAAAATTATAATTTAACTAGCTACAACTATGTACAAGGATTCACGGTGTGTCTCAATTTTCTTTGAATCCTTGTACATAGTTGTACCTAGTTAAATTATAATTTTAAGTTAAAAAATTGTATATATAATGTATCCGTGATAAAGAAATACATGTGCCGAGATTGAGTGTTAACTTAATTACAAAAAAAAATTAAATTAAATTAAAATAAATTAAAAAACAAAGGATGGACCAATGAGTGTTGCTAGCAAGACTGTTTTTTGTTTTTGTTTTTAGTATAGAGATTCATTTTCACCTTCGCTTCAAAAACAACAAACATGTGTAATAAATTTAATTTTCCTAACAACTGGATAAAGCCCTGAAGATGGTGGAACATTCGCTGAAAGCTTGGTGAAACCCAATAGTGATGTTCTTTATTCACCTGTAAAATGACCTCAAGAACATCCAATACATCAGTTTAAACTATATAGGTCGATCAACGTCAAGTAGAATATTTATTTTTGCAATTTGGACCAAAACAAGAGGAATTACTTTATTTACTTACTATTATTCTTTCCATTTCCAAGAGGGAGAAAAATTGATAAAAAAAAATGTTCTTACTTGTTGGTGGTGAAGTTGCTGTTGGTGTTGTTGCTGCTGTTGCTGTTGTTGAAATTCGGATTGTTTTTGCATAAGACGTTTGTACTGTTCTTGTATCCGTTGCTGTTCTTCTTTAGCAGCCTTCCTCGCCGCTTCTCTCTCATCTTCTAACGTGGGAATTACAGACGTACCTGTGTTTCCATTCGTATGAATCGAATCTTTCCTTCCTCGGCCAAACCTGTAATTTACATGTTTAATATTTTGCTTATTGTAATAAATTTATTGTATTGTAAATAAGGATAAAACATACCTGAACATTGAACCAATCCCCTTCAGGAGGCTTTGCCTTTTCTTGCCTTTGCTCGATTTGCTATCTAGAGATGTGTTCAGTGGGCCCTGCCTGCCCAATGGGCTCTCTCCTTCGTCTTCAGCCACTAAAAAATTGTATAGAAAATGTTAAAATCTTGACTGAAAATAATTTGGTTTGTCAATCTTACAAGGATCAAGTCTATCAACGGCGGCGCGGAAGCTTTCATTGCACCCTCTGCCCCTAACGATTCTCGTTCCAGACTGAGAGCTTCTGAACGATCCTTCTTCGTTTTCACACATCTGCATCTATGAAAATAAAAATGATTAAATTAATTAAACAAAACAATTATTACATTAATTTTTTTTTACCTCTTGGACCATGGTTTGGAGTGATTCAAGACTCGAGGACTTCTTCATTCCTAATGAAGGTCCAAGTTGTACTTTGGCATCGTTGTTATCTACAAAAATAAATCAATTATAACTAACACATATTTACTCTTAAATTATTCACACTGTGGTAAAAAAATTAAATAAATAAAACATGGATCATTCATGCATATGTTAAACGTATTAATAGAATAGAATAAATAGAAAAAATGACGTACTCTCAGATTTAGCTATGGACTCTGCAGAGTTGACCTTGATAAGCCCTGTGGAAGCAAACACATACAAAATTAAGGGTTAGTCCTCTAAAAACAAGTTAATCGACTAATTAATTAACAAAACACATTTACAAAAAAAACGATCAATGTTTTTCATATCATGCACAAATTTCGTGCTATTACGTGAACATTAAAATAAAATGAGACAAATACTGAGAAGAAAAACAAAAACATTATTTAAGTTTGACATTCAATCAATAATTGAAAATACGATTAAAACAAAATATAATGTGCTTAATAACGTACAAACTTCAAAATTTGCATTTATTTTTTTGACATTGTTGTCTGGGATTTTTTTTACGTATAAAGAAAACAAATCCCAAAACAGGATGTATCACCAGGATTAAAAGTGAATATATTTCACATGAGTAATTCTGGTAAGAGCAAATTAATTAAAGTAAATTAAGAGTTAAAGTTGTTTTGTTTAATTTATCTTTTTTGCAAATATTGGCGTTAACCAATTGGCTAAATTTTTAAACTAGAAGACTACAACGTCATATTTCACAGAAAAATCCTACACAGGAGCTTAACTGTGTATTCTAAAGCACGAAATACTAAAAAAAAAAAAAAAAAAAAAAAAAAAAAAAAAATCAGGCAGTGTTCAATTTTTACAAGATATACGAAACAAAAATATCATGCTGGAGAATCGCAATTTAAACAATAATTAATTTTGTTAATAATCCATTAGTAAGTTAATTCAATAATTCAAAACTATTGAAAAATAATGAGACAGAACATTTATACTCACTTCCTTCCCTCTTTGCATTTTCCCTTTCTTCTCTTGCTTTCTTGTTCCTCTGGTAGGTATCGGTGTTTTTAGCATCTAGCGCAGCGTGGCGTTTCTCGGACATACTCTGCCTTCCGAAGGCATCTCTTGAAAATCCTCCACCTTCGTCGAGTGAGAGCCTTAAAAAAAATTAAATTTGCTTTAAGTACTATTTTGGGGACTGCAGTATGTTAGAGTCTTGTTGTTAGACCCCACAGTCTGTTCAATTCCAACCACGACCCTGTCTTTTTTTCCACATGAACAAACTACATTCTGGCTAATATATAAATCGTAAGGCCATTAGGGGAAAAAATAATTTGTAACTATTTTAATTAAACCGTAAAACTTACTGGCTGGCGTATGTAATATCATTGGTCTGAGAGCTGCTAGTGCTGTTTCTTTGTTGGGGCGGGATGATTTTGGCATCCACTTCACTTTTTGGCCTGAAGCAATTGCAAAAATGCGAATATAAATTCTGAATTTACAATTGTGAATTCGCAAAAACTTACTGCTGACTAGTCGGTGTATACGGAGTATCATCGTCCTCAATTATTACAGCTTCTGTTGAAAGATTTCCAACAGTTGGGCTAATGAGTTTACCATTTCCCATCATTGATGTGTGATGTGTTGCCTACAAAATATAAAATTATTTTTACACTTTGCACAAATGAAAATAATTTATACAAATAATATTTTAAGACTCACTCTATAATAGCTCTCGTTTCTAAGAGGGTTCATTAGATGATTAAGAGAGTTTGGAGGAGCTGTTACCCTATTCCGCATACTATCATTTTCTAAAAATTAAACAAATGTTAATACATTGTTATTAAAATGTGTTAAAAATGAAATTATACCATCGCTCTTATAAGGGGGCATAAAAATGACAGTATTGTCGGAATTTTCACTATTCCCAGAATGTTCCCCATTTCCTGAGCTTTCGTCTATCTTTCCACCAGTTGTGAAGGTCTCTGTGTTAGCTGAAAATTCGTTAAATAAATAAAGCATTCTATGTTTTAAATTGAAATAAACATACCAGAAGAATCGGTGAGTAAGCTCGAGATTGAATCACTCCTATGGGCCAATTTCCTGGCTATTGTTATAGAAATAGCACCGGGGACTGGACCGTCCGTCCGAACCAAGGCCCTTTTCAGCGTCTCCATAGCAGCGTCGTTTGACTGTCCCAAAAGACTGATACCGTTCACATACAAAAGCTGGTCGTTTGTCTTCAAACGTCCATCCCTGAAAAAAATAAAAAAAATAAATGAGTTTATTGATGTACTTTGACGCAATATGAATATTTAATAAGTTTTATGTAAAATACCTTGCTGCGGCAGTACCGGGTATTATATTTTTAATAAATATTCCCAAGCCAACAGTTGAGGTGCCGTTAATGTTGTTGTGTTTTGTTAAAAAGTTAGAATTTGCCGCAGCTGTTGACGAAGTTTTTCCCTTAACACTTACTCCTTAAAAAACAAAAAGATTAGTCAAAAAATTTACCCAAACCTTTTTCATAATGCTGTTAAAATTTTTTAAAGTCTTACCTAATCCAGCTTTTTCTGATTCGTGAACAGGGATTTCTAATGTTATAATTTCCCTCTGCCTCCACGGGTAAACGTTGTTTTCATCATTTGAATCATTCTTACTAGTCTAAAATACCAATTTGAATGAGTAAAATTGAAACATTATTTTAAACATTTTGAATAAATTACATGATTTGATGAAGGATGGTCTTTCTCGGGCGTTTTGACGACAGGAGACGGAGTTGAGCCAGTCGTTTCAGGCGGGGTGTTCATTCCATCGAGGCTCATTGATGTGTTGGGGCTTGAAGGTCCACCTTCGGAATGTCTCGACACAAGGAGGTTCACCGATGAACCGGGAGGAACGTTTCGTAAAAGTGCGACAACATCTGCTTGTGTCTTGCCGGAAAGATCGATACCGTCAACTGCCAGCAGTCTATCACCGGGCC
Source organism: Cimex hemipterus (assembly GCA_039619505.1). Taxonomy (NCBI): domain Eukaryota; kingdom Metazoa; phylum Arthropoda; class Insecta; order Hemiptera; family Cimicidae; genus Cimex; species Cimex hemipterus. The sequence goes on along the minus strand of CM077106.1, from coordinate 19,772,542 downwards.
TCAGTCTTCCATCTTCAACCGCAGCGCCCTGTTTATTATTATGTTACAATATAAATCTTTATAAAACTACTGCATTATTATTTCAAGTTGGGTGTATGATATAAAAATGCACCTTAAACCCTCAGAAAACCTTTAGCTTGCACATTAAATAAAATTTGTTGTATAAATAAAACCAGGTTTATTAAGTACAAACATTATTTGAAAGTTAGTGTTACTACTTACATTTTTGAAACACCATTTTAGAGAATTTACACATCTGAACTTAATTTTAATTTATAATAAATGAATTTATTTTATCTGGATAATCAATTTAAAACTCTATAAAGTGAATGTCGTGTTTCCAGAGTAAATATTTTTATGCCAAGCACCTTACATTTTGAAATCACCAACCAATAAAACCAATATAACTTCACATATAAACATCAACAAAAATATATATTACATGTTATTAACATCAATAAAAACCAGTTTACATAGAATTTTGCACTTAGTCACATTGGCATATTCTCTGAAACAGGTGAGACGCTTCCGAAAATAATTGAACACAAAAAGCAGAAAAGCTGCTCAAACCCAAAGCGAGTGCTTTTTGTGCTGTAAAATGTTTTTTTAAAAAATGATACCGACATGTACCTTGGGGAGGATATTTTTGATATAGATCGGTGCATTTCCTCCCGCAGGATTGTCCCTGGTAGTAACGCTGAATCCCAGACCAAACTGCCCTTTTACCAAGCTGATCTCCACCTTCTTGCCCAACTTGCGTGTGTTTCCAGTCTGGAGGCTCGCTCCAGCAGCTGGGACTTTCCTCGTCATCGCTACTTTACTACCCATCACACCTTTAAAATAAATAAAATTAATAAATTTTCTCAGCCATTTCGATAATTACCTTACTTCTTTCCTCTCCTTCGACCATATTGACCGGCTCTGCTCTTTCTTGTGTAATGTTCGGTTTTGGAAAGACTGGAGGTGGAGCCTGCTTCTTAGCGGGTGCTCCTTTACCTTTGACAACCCTCAAACGTAGCTCATGGCTCTTTAGAGAATCTCTAAATATTTCTTGAACACTAAAGAGAGAAAAAATGTATAAAAATGATAATTGTGCAAAATAAGATGGAACACATACACATTGAAAGGCTGTTGAACAAGGTTGTTTCCATTAATTTCAACAATCCTGTCATTAACGTTGAGCCTGCCATCTGCATCGACTCTCCCTCCGGGTTCAACGCCTTGAACGAGTAATCCCAATTCCCTCCCCATCGCATCATACTCAGGTACAACATGCAAACCGAGACTCCCGCCTCCGGTATCGAGTACAATATACTCGACAAATTCCCTACGTTTTATTGAGAAAAAAATTGAGTACGGTGGGTAGAACATGAAATCAAAATTAATAGTTGAGAATTTGTGATTTACCTTCCTTCGTTTGGTTCGCTTTGCTGGTTGCTGTTAGCTTGGCCCAAAGGCTCACGCCTTTTGTGCTCCCTCGGTAGAGAAAGGGACTGCATGCGGTTGTGCAACTGAACCTTTTCGGCAGCGTCATACCACCGATGACCGCTGTAAACAAAAACGACAATCAGCAACCGTCACAGTGATAGTTATTAATTAAACGTACTTATCGCCGAAAAATTGCATGGACAAGCGGTTGGAGCCATCTCTGGCAAAACTCGGTGGAGGCCTTAAAACAACAGATTCTTCCTCCTCTACATGGGTCCTCCATTTTTCATCATGGCCATTCATATGTTGATGAGCTCTTTCATCCTGTTAAGAAATTTTTAAATTATATCATAAAAATAAATGACATTAATAAAACTTTTTTTTTAATAAGAATTTTTATTGAATTTAAATGTAACAGCAATTTTAAAGAGTAATCTGCACGAAAATTTTATTTCTAAAAGAATGTTACTCTAGTTTCTCTTTTATTTCTCCTTTCCCAAGTAGGATTAATAAATACCAGTAAAGAGCAAATTTATTTTTACATTAATAAAGGCACTTTTTCACGATTCTACTTGTGCTGATTAATTGCTATGAGAATTTTCAGTTTAACAGAGTTAATCAACTTTGATCTAGTTAAACTTTTGTTGTTCAAGCACGACATCTGTTATGAGTCATTCTTTTCAAGTTGAAACATGACTTGAAACTTGTGAACATCTCAGTTTCCTGTTCAACTTTTGCCCTTTGCATGTTATTTTGTTTTTGTTTATTTAAAGTTTTTAAAAAAAACCTCAAGTGGACTTAGCAATTATTATTGAAAAGTTAAAATAAGGATGGCCTTACAAAAGTCAGTTTGGCAATCTTACACACTCTTGTTGATAATCCACATAGTCATCCAAAATGTTGTCTATGGTACAAAATTTGCTAAAATTTATAACTATAATGAATCAATTTGGTAAAAATGTTTTAAGTTTCATTGTAAGCATCATCAGCCTTTGGAATCACTGACTTATATATGCAAAAATACAGATAAGAGAGAAAATGTATTAGTTCTTCTCAAAGAAATGAAAATTATTGGATTCACTATTGTGAAATTAATATTTTTTCCTACTGCTTATGTGCTATCTTTATTACAAAAGTTGCTGACATTTATAATTTATGAACCCTACGGCCTAATGATGATGCAACTTTGTGAGTATAAAAATAAAAATGTCATAAAAAATGCGTTCTAAACATTAAACAAAAAAATGAATTTTCCAGATTTACTAGTGCTGACTGGAAGAATGAAATGATGATAGTTCAAACCGTGTTTAAGACAAAAACAATGGTTCGCATAACAAAAATTGATCAATTTTTATTGAAACATGTGAACAAAAACTGATTCAAGTTGTTTTCAAAGTTGAATTGTAAAAAACGCATCCAAAAGAATTTTTAAAAGTAAAAATAAACCACCTACTTTGAAAAAAACGCAACACTGTACTTTTCAAAAGTATAATGACCCGAGCCAAATAAGGAAAAAACAGTAGATAGTCGTATAAAAATAATTTATGTGTAAATTATGACATTTAAAATGATTAACTGTCAATTCACAAACAAATTTATTCCTCATTCAAAATTCTCTTTTCGCCTAATGTGTGAATAAACAAATTTAGTCAAAAAATTAAAGCATTAGAAAAAATATAGAGACTATTATAACAAAGGTTACAGAATACGTTTAAAAAAAAAAAAAAAAAAAAAAAAAAAAAAAAAAAAAAAAAAAAAAATTAAACCTATTTTAAAAGGTGCAATAAGAGTAATTTCTGTCAAAAGTGTAATGACCACAGTCTAAATGGGACATCAGTTAGCCAGTTATAGACAATATAATTAGTTTCAATTTACAATTCGACAAAACCAGCAGATTTCCATATATTACACAAATATCAATTCATGAAAAGTAAATTTTAAAAAATATCCAACCAATTTTTTTTTTTATTTTTAAGTTTATGTAAATTCAAAACACACTAAATGCCTTAAAAGATTTACACCCACCACACCATATAGACTTTTAGTCGGTTGACTGTTTAAACAGTTGCTCATTCCACATTAGGTCTTACAAGCCAGTTGGACAATCTGCCAGATTCCTTTCCGACTGAAAATTTCTCCAACTATAATCAGTTTTTTTTTTTTTTTTTTTTTTTTTTTTTTTTTTTTTTTTTTTTTTTTAAATGATGTACTATTGGCTGTTAGTACCCAACCAAATCAGACTAGATATACCATTTGATAGTTGCCTATAATCATTGTCTGCTAATCCTGGCTTATTTTTGTCAATCAGACATGTTTTGGCATTTTGCGCACAATCTGGATATCAATATGGTCTGGATGAATACAACAAATTCAATTGTTATCAGCCAAGTTTCCGATCTATTTTAATGTCATACATTATATGATGGAGAAACAATCTTAAAAAGGCTACAAATTGTCCAATTATTAACAACTTAATTATGCCAATTTGTAGACGTCTTTAAGATTGTTTTGTCCTGATGATGACCTCGAAACAGGTCAAAAGCTAGGCAGATAACAAATGAATTTGTTTTATCGTCCAGACCACACCAAAATCCAGATTATTGAGTGAGTAAAAAGTGGTCGATAAGTCTAATACTTAAAACAGAAGTTGCAGTGATTTGCTATATTCTATGTTTTGGTTGTTTTCTGTGGAAACGCATCTGACTGACACAAATCAGCAAGGTGACAATAGTTAGTTTACAATAGTTAACGATTATTTGTAGATAATGAGATGTGGTCTGGTAGACGTAGATGATTAAGAAAAAATTTTCTTTATCGTTCCAACGTTTCAATCTCTATCGAGATCATCTTCAGAGCTATATAGCTATAGCTTATAAAAATTGTCTAAATTATCTAACAAATATATATATAAGATGTGATGGCATCATAAAGAAAATGTTTTCTAAAGCCTACATCTCACCAGACTCATCACACAATTTCAAAATTACCAGACTCATTAATTTACAGTAACTAGACACCACAATAGTTAACTAGGAAACTACTCAAAAGTTTGTCACTCCACAAAAAAAGGAAGTTTCCACAAATTTTCAATCGATAGTTTAGTCTGAAGTGTGCGATTTCTCTTGTAGTATACATAGTAAACAAAAAGTGTCTGTATGTGCTTGTGTTTGTGCGCGTGCGCGTGTGTTTTATTATTGGGTTGTCCGGAAAATAATGCAGGATTTTAAGTTTTAATTAAAAAAAATCTATATAAAATATTCTGTTTACGTTTACAGGATTACTCATTTGTATGAATGTCAACACTTATTAATCCTCTTCCAAATGATATTATTTGTTTACCTCTGTAGCATTCCGCTACTTGGAAATAATTCAGTCAT
>CM077106.1:19724029-19762737 GCA_039619505.1 Cimex hemipterus | reverse complement strand
ATGACTGAATTATTTCCAAGTAGCGGAATGCTACAGAGGTAAACAAACAATATCATTTGGAAGAGGATTAATAAGTGTTGACATTCATACAAATGAGTAATCCTGTAAACGTAAACAGAATATTTTATATAGATTTTTTTTAATGAAAACTTAAAATCCTGCATTATTTTCTGGACAACCCAATACAAATACATTATCGAAACATTTAAATGTAGCGTTCGACAGTTTAGACTGATAGGGCTGCAACCAACAAATTAAACCAACTGAACTGTTGGCCGGTGCTGCGCACACTGTCCAATACAAGCGGCCGATTTTAAAGCAAGTCGAACTTACAGTGGACTGCCCAGTGGTATTATATATAATTATAAATGTGGGCAACCATTGTGTCAAAGAGACTGCAGATCGTTATTTAGTATATTACAAATATGAGATCTGGCTGTGTTCAATAACTGCGAGGTGATGAACCTGCAATTTGATCCTTACATCCTGGCATGCCTATCCTCACAGACGCGTTTTTGCATTTCGCCATCTTCAATGAGTCGGCGTGATTCTGTGAAATCGTATCTTTTCGTAAGGTCGAGGACGGTGTGGGCCGGCGTTATCTATGTGTGTCCGAGCTTTGGTGGATTTAGTCTGGGGTTTTTTTATTGTTCCGGTCTCTGTTATGTTCATGGTTGTTTTCCATGGGGTGAGCCGTGAATTTTCATTTTCTGTCATAGTCCCTAAACGATATACGTTCTTTGTATCTGTTCAATACCGCCTTTTTAGCTTTACTAATTGAATGAGCAAATTTTATAACTTTTCTCTTCGTTAAATTGAAAATGCAACTTATTCAGGTGTAAAAAGTGGTCGAGTACCGAAGAGGAACAATTGTTCCGAATCAAGAAGTACCCGACCAATTCCAAGAGAGAACGGCATCTCATTAACCCGCTTAATTTAAATTGTAATAATAGTACCGGCATTAGAAAGTAATGTAAGTCATAAAAGCCCGCACTTAAATTATTCTAAATGAAGGTGGGGTTTGACTTAATTGTAGATAGGAATGCTATAAACCTTTTTTCGAATTATCGGGTTTGTTTTATAACCTTGGACAAAAATAGACTCACTTCGACAATGTATTAAATAAATTGAATATTGAGTGTAAAATCCCTAAACTCAAACGCTTTTCGATGAGACAATTGTCTCAAATTAATTATTCATAAAACCAGAAATGCGGTACCAGCCAACGTTTCCATCTTTTATTGAGACCATCTTCAGGGCTCAAAGTGTTTGTCTTCTGTGTAATTGTGCCATTTCAAACAAATTCGACGGGCTTATTTTACCAACCGATATATACATTGACAGGCAAAAAATTCCACCCACTTGTAAAGTTTAACAAGTGAAACCGAGTCTATCCGCTGAGTCCTTTCCTTTCTCCTGGTGAGACGTATCACATCTGATCAGTGACAAGGCAAAACTGTTGCACTTCGCCTGGTACATGTTCGCCGTACGTACCCAGATCTCCACCTTTTCCATTGTTAAAAGGTTGTTCAAGTAACTTTCGGGTAATAAGAGTTCAAGTATTAATTAGATCGAGAATGGCGAAATTGCCTCAAGTACACTGACAGGCAAAAAATTCCACCCACTTGTAATTTAACTTGATTTCTATACATTTTTATATATTAATCAAAATGTCACGTTTTTTAAGGTTTAATAATTGAAAATGAAAAAAAGACGGACAGATAAAATTTGTTTTAGATTTTTAATTAACTTTGCAGTATTGGGTATTTCCTCCTCTTGCCTTAATTACACCTCCAAGACGCCTCGGCATACTTTCTACCAGTCTGGAAATGTCTCTTCGTTGGAAGTTAACCCATTCTTCATGAAACGTCCTTTAAGATCGTGGGGTGTATCAGGAAGTGATGGACGTGAGTTTTAATCGTCTTTTTGCGGTTGTGTCTGATGTTATTGAAGGTAGGTTTGGATTTTGCGAGCGACATGTCTCTTCTCTGGAGGTTAGCCCATTCTCTAAGCAGAGACCTTTCAAGATCCTGTAGTGTATCAGAATATCAGGTAGCGAGATTTTATTCGCCTTATGAGGTTATCCTATAAATGTTCGATTGAGTTTGGAAAGGATGGCCAGGCTAAGACTTGATATTCGGTTGAAGGTACGTTTGTACCATGCGAGCGACACGTGGACGAGTGTTCGAGTGGACGAGTATTCGTGCATCAGAATAGAATTGTCGCTGATTTCATCAAAGGTAGGCAACGCAAGAATTTCCAAAATTTCATCCACATAGCGAGTGGACATCAGCGACCTTCCACGAGCAACAACCAACTTTATGGGACTCTCCCAAATTACCGCCCACACCATCACTGAGCTACATTGAAAACGTTGTCTCTTAGAAAAATTTCAGGCTTCTTACCTCTCATTTCGCCTTTTTCACAATCTTTCACGTTCATCGCGGAATCGTAGAGGAAATCTACACTCAATTGTAAAAAGTACAGCGTACCAGTCGTCCAAAGACCAATGGCTGAACTCTCGAGAAAACTCTGTGTGTTCAGGTAAATTCTGGTTCTCTTACAAGGCGAAAAGTCATCAGTCCATACTGATTTAATCTTCTTCGAGAAGTGCCTAGTGATGGGTGTGCTTTTATTCTCCTTTTGGAGTTATTCTATCAATGTTCGATCGGGTTTGGAGATTGGGATGGCCTCGCTAAGACCTGATGTTATGCTGCTTTTTACTATGCGAGCGACATGTAGACGAGGACCCTTTCACGCCCACCTGGAGATCGTAGAGCAAATCTACACCCATCTGAAGAAAGTACAGCGACCAATCATACTGATCAATTTTGATCCTATTACGGTGCGAAGAATCATCAGTCCATTCTGATTTAATCTTCTTCGAGCAGTGCTTTCAGAAATTTGGACACCTCGAACTTCCTGGAGCTGATGAATTGCTTGTTTAAGGTGCCGGTTTCGCAAAATTATCAAAGTCAAAATTGTCATCCTGTCATTGTATGTTACCCTGGGGTGTCCAGAACCGGGCCTTCTATGGTAGGACTCAGTTTCCCGAAAACGTCAGGCGTGACGCAGTGTTTTGTAGGGAACTCCGATGGCAATAGTCGAATATTTGATCAAACATCCATCTCGATAAGTGCCACGCGCAACATCCTCAGCGCTAATTGGAACTTTTAAGTTTAAAAATTAAAAATTGAGAAAACACAAATGAAAAGTAAATAGTTTATTGTTTCAGCATTCAAATGGGACTGAATAAACATTTTAAATTACGTAAAAAGTAAACATTGATAAATCCTTTACACTTCTTTTATATTAAGGATTAAGTGTGTTTACCTCTAATTGAAATTCCCAATTTAAAACATGCCGTAAACAAATACTTATTGGTAAAAGCAATGAGACAAATTGAGGCCAAAATTTCCTTTTTTCGAGAAAATGGAAAAAGTTCAATTGAGTTTTGTCTGTCAGTGCATTAGCAGAAATGGGTTGTGAGAGCATAGAAAAATATTTTGTCGTAAAATTGATATATAAGGTCAACTAGAAAATTAATTAATCATTACTCGGTTCCAATGTATATGGTTGAAAGGCGAAAACGAACCAATGCCTGGAATGAAGGCCGGAACTTGGGTCGCCAACTCGGGGCGGTTTGGTTTTCCTTCAAGAGATCCCCCTTAATGCTCAGATAATTTTCGAGGAAATGTGAAAAAATACTAAAGGACTCACCTTTCTCCCAGGTATCCTTTCCCTCGGCTCGATTATCAGAGGCGCCGCCGACCATCGCTTCGACTGGTTGTTTGTCGTGGGTATACCTATGCAATGACCGTTGGTCACGTCGCCTCCTGCAAAAGGTTTATCGTGAGGCTTTCTTATTTTTCCTCCCTCAGGATGAAATTTTGATAAGAGGCGAACTTCTTACCGTTGTTGGGCAGGAGCTGGTTTAACGCCGGCTCGCTTCCTCGCCGGACCTGGAGGGGCCCGGTGATTCCAGAGGCTATCTGCTCGTTTGTTACTTCTATGTCAGTCTGGAATTTCTCTCCGGCCTGGGAGATAAGATTTTGTTAGAAGCTCAAAAAGAGAATCGTACAATAAGTACAAACAAAATGTATCATATATTAAAACAAATTGTTTAGTTGATTACGATTTTCTTGAACAATAGAACCAAAATGGTTTGATAATTAAACGTTATACCAAGACTTTAGAGAAGGAAAATCATAATTATTTAGGAAAACTTTAAATTACTGGAAACAAAAGTACAAAATTTCATTTTAAAAAATCTTGTCCGCCTGTTCCTCTTATTTTCATCTGCCAGGAGCTTTTCGCCATTTCGTATTGAATTCTGGTTTTGACACAAAACTTGTCTAGACAGACCAAACCAGCGAGACTAGACGGAGTAGGAAAAACGGAACCCAACTACTAGTTCATCAACCCGAAGACTTCAAGGAGAAACCTCGCAATTAATCGTTTAATGCTGGCCATTTCCAGGAGGCAAGGTCCAAACCTGGAAGGTAAAACTGTTACTATTTAAGTTCACTGCCTATAGGAGGAGTAAACAGTTAACACTCGGAATAAGCTAATTCGGTTTCCATTTAAGGAAACTGTAATTGATTAAAAGAGTTCAACGGTTAAACTTATTACTTTAACAATGATAGTCTTAAAAAACTATTTCGTGCAGAAAACACAAAATCTAATTTGCCAAGTGTAATGACGATAATCGTACAAAAATTAAACACCTAAAAGTCTAATTTTTTAAATTGTTAGAAAAATCACAATTTATTTCCTAGATTAAATGAACAAAACATTTTAGAAATCTTTTGCTAAGCCATCCTAATTTTGTGGAATTCCAGGATACGTTGAATGGTAAGAAATAATACATTGACAGCTTGGGTGGAAGAAAATCGTCAAGGATCATCCCAAATACGTTGGTTAAATAAGGAAAATTTCCTTTTGAGAATTTTTTTTTCTCCAGGGCATCCAAAACTTAGTGTGCAACATGATGAAAGATAGCTTTCACAAGAATAAATAAATACGATTTTTTTTAAATGGATAAGAAATCGAAGATTAACATTTTAAGGGAAAACTTCCAAAACCCGTCGAAAAAATTCCTTTTGGTGTGATAATGTCTTAATTATTTTCTAATTAAAAACTAATAAATTATTTTCTACGTTAATTGTTACTGTCGTTTAATGAAAGAAAATAATAGAATAGGTCAAACAAGTTGACAACCACAACTGTTCATTATTCTTGTCCAAGTGAAAAAATTGAAATGGTTAAAATTGAATTAAATTAACATTGTTTGGGGAAAAACAAAATATAACATGAAAATAGACATCCTGATTTCTTTAAAAAGTAATCAAAATAGTGTGTAATAAAACATTTTTCTGAAATTAAGGTTATAAAATTCGCCCTTGGAAGTATTATTCGCAGATTAACATTTGTAGCGGAAACCGTCCAGAATGATATAATTAATTATTGAACCAATTAGACAAAAAAATTATAGATAATACAGAATTATTTTTTTTATCTAAGGTCTTGGTTAATTGAAATAATTAATTTGGTCAATAGGACCGATAAACATACATAGGATTAATATAATAATATGGAATATAAGAAAATTTAAGCAGATTAAAATATTCACAGTAAAGTACCGTAATTCTTGTCATACTGGGCTTAACATCGCAACTGCCCGTTGGTCGGGGAAGAGGGGGATCAATCCAATTTATAATTCCATTTTACATTTTATTACTAATTAAAATTCCATGGGGTTGCGCCAGGTTTCGAACCCAGAACCACCAATGTGGCAAATACGCTTTAACCATGGGCCACAGCGTCACCTAAAATCTTTAAAAGAAAAAATTGAATGGCTTGAATAATGAACACTCTACTGCCCTTTAACTGGAAGGAAAAGTGTTGCTTACTTTGAAAAATGATCTATTATATAAAAAAAAAGTTAAACGCATATTGCTGGAATAAACTTCCCAAACTGTTCAAATTATACTCATGTCCTTGAGAAGAAATATCTCCTAAAAGTTTACTTCCAAATTTTGATAACGAACTGCTGAAAAGTGTCAAGTTTAAGACAATGAATCTTGAGATTAGTTTGACAAAGATTCCAAAAATAAAGATAGGTTGGTGAACATCTCAACAATTGTTGTTTAAACAGGGATTCTTAAATTTTTTTGCTTTCTTTTAAAACGGTGATGATTTCTGTATAAGGAAATTGTGATTTTTTAATGTCATGAGTTTTCTAACATTAATCTACAATGGTTTCTATTTAAGGAGAGCTGAATGAATAAACTGGTAAAGCTAATAAAATGATAAGAATTCTTTTTATGCAAAGCGTTTCCTATCTTCAAAGATTCGTATTAAAAAAAAGGATGATAACCGCAGGAAAATCTTCCGAACGAATTTAAAAGAACATTTCTCTTCGTAAAGCACAGTCAGGTTAAAATCAAATCATAAAGCGTTTGAACTTCGTGAAGTTCATCGTAATCATTTATGAGAAAACTTGAAGAAGTGGATGAATAAAACGCGTGAAAGTAAGATTTTTTTAAATTCTCAAATCAACTGCACGATGAAACTAATGAAACCATCACAAAGTGGATGGAAATGAAAGTTACGACATAAAGACAACGTGTAATTTAAACAAAAGAAAGTAGGTTGCTTTTCCGGCCGAAACAAACAGAACGCGATACGCCTTTTCAAGAGTTTTAAGGAAAAGAGTATAAAACAAAAACAAAAAACTGTTCATTATTGCTGGGAGTTCATGGGCAAGTTCAATGTCAAAAGTAAATTTGCGTGATACAAGAGACGATTTGGGGTGTGTCTTTTGTTCAAAACGAGCGGAACTCCGCGTGAGCGGACCTCTTGGGACAAAACGTGAATCATGTACCAGGCCCGTATTAAAAATAAAAAAAGGACGCAGCCTTCTGGGACGGATCGGACGATCGGCCAGGACCTAGGTCAACTCGAAACCAGTTTCTCATGAGGAAACAGAAGGAGAAGAAACTGTTTCACACGTTAACGGGCCAGTTGTGTTCACGAGGGAGATTTTTCCTTTTCCTTCCGCCGTTTCATTTCTGGAGCGACATGAAAATTCACGTAGAATCGTTTATAAAGGTACCGGTTTTAAAACCAGGAGTCGCACATCACATCAAACAATCGCTTAAAGCCAAGCAAAAGTCTAAACTCGATTTTAATTTTTATTGAACTAATACGTAAAACTCAACACAAAGTAAACGTTCAAAATCTAAATAAACATATCATTCAATTTCGTTTTATGTCAAGACAAAATATGAGAGTTTGTTTTCGTTTATAAAGAATTATTTGTATCTAAAGCAACAAATGGATAGTTTAAACGTTTATACATTCATGAACATGATGGCTCGAGATTAATTGACCCTTCAAAAACCCGGACACCGCCTGGATAGAAATTTAAAGATGAATTCATTAATAATTCTTAACGCATTCACAATCCACTTGGCCCATCTTGACGAACTTCAGGACAAATGGAAGCGGACGAACTAAAAAGGTCCTGTCATTATCCTAGATGCCAGCCCACGTGTCAAAAGACTCAAAGATTGAGTGAGCGACGGCATGAAATATTAATCCTTTCTTCACGGCGACTCTCATTTTCGAGAGGTTTCATTTAGTTAAATAATTATTTAAAATTTGACTCACCTGGAAAATATCGGGGCTGGACGTGCCGACGGAACTGCCGGAAGCCCCGTCGCCGCCGTGATGGTGTGGCCCTTCCCCTTCGCCAAAATTGGCAATGATCTGCTCCCTGTCATCGGCAACATCGTGCAATCTGTCGTCTGGGTCTAAAATGCCGCCGTCTCTCTGCGTCTGTAGAGAATGGACTGCGACCCAGTTCTCTGAACCCTGGAAAAGAAAAGCATAAGGATCTATTAGCGGTTGGTTCCAATGCGGAAAGTTGATGGATGATAATAAACGAGCTTTCAAACTTTTAGGTGCATAACCCTGTACTAAGCACGGCAAAAAACGAAACGATAAAACAATGTTTTCAAATTATTTCCAGAAAAACAAAGGCAGAAGCTATATAACTATCTCTCGGTCTCCAGAGTTGCACATCAATATTATTTAATAAGCGGTATAGACAAAAAGCTAAGCTTCTATAAGAAGAATTACAAAGTAGCTAATAAAATCCTCTAGCAATAAATAAAATAAGTAAATTATGTTTGCCGACGTAGTATGTACGTAGGTATATCAGATCACAATGCGGTGCTGCCACAGGCATGGCAGCAATCCAGTAACCCAGTGTCGGTTTAACATAGTCTAGTTTTGCTTAAATTGCCCAATGCCTCTAGAAGAATTAGGATACCTTGACATGGTTCCAGGGCATGAAGGTTAGAAGGAAACGAACAAGTTGATCAACTATGAGACCAAACATCAACTAAGCATAAAATGACCTTATAAAGATAAACCTAACACTGGCCTGTACATAAGCCAGCGAGGTAACCTAAAAAAGAGTATAGGCAGGCCATGATGATATGATTAAACTTGGGTCAAATGAACGTTATTGGTTTTTCGAGTAATGCAACTGGTCTTGCAGTCCAACTTCTGCAATCAATAATTTACCTAGGTTTATTTCCACTAGTTTTATAGGAAGGTTGAGCCCCACTAATTTTCTTTTGGCCTCATTGCTGCAACAAAACGAAACGCGGCCTATCTCGTAGTTCAGCAAATGCCACCAAAGTTTGTTCTATGATCCCACCACTTTGTAACGGCTGAAGCACCAACTGATTTATAGTGATAGTTCTTTAGCATTATCGCTTAACTGCCACAAATTCGAAGTGACGGGGTTCGTGAGAACCTACCAATTTGAAGTGTTTGTTGTCGTCTGATCCCACCAACATTTCTTGTCTATTATCTAACGGTCCCACCGCTTCTCCCCAAAAATGGGTCCCAGTGAAAAGTACATCATTTAGAAATTGCTTCTAAACAAAAGTTTACTCAGTCGTTGGCCCGTTTCAAACTTAATTTCACTAGAAGATAAGATCAACTCGAAACCTCCTTTCTTGGCCAAACTGGTTTTTCTTATAGTGAGAGAAAAAAACAGTCTGTGCACGTCAAGCATGGTGTGTCTCACGTCCAGGGTTCGATCATAACTGTCCTTGAAAATTTCCAGGATCACTTTAAATTCGAAATGCCATTCTTCAAAACAGAATATACACTTATTTACTGCTGATCACAAATTCACTTTTAAGACAATTCTGGGGTAAATGATGTCCGACTTGTTCCTTTTATTTCCTGCTTTCCCAGATTAATATTCACGCCAAGTATAAACCCAAACTTTATTTATTTCTAGACATGTTACCTCCAGCGGTTTAAATGTTATATTCGGCCTGTTTATTAATAAAGGCCATTAATAATACTTTAACTAGGTTTTGTCAAGTTATACGATCCATGTTAAAAAAAACCATGGTTTACTTTGATTTATCTTTCTTTGAAATTCATGATTCACGTTTTTTGATAAAGCGGTTCGGATAAAAGACAAAAATATTTTCACGGAATAAACCGTTTTATCGTGCTTCATGATTTGCTTTTAAAAACCCATTATGACTGAAAAATCAGTCATAGCCACGTTGATAAAGATTATCGCGAAGATTTGCAATTTACGTCGCTGAACAAGCAGGGTAATTCTGTCTTGAATGATTTTCTTTACTAACAAAAAGTGAATGAACTCACTTTTTTAAAATTGTTTATCGTGTCTTTCTTGTTGAAAATTATCTAAGTATATTTTAACTTTTTGCATCATATACAAACTGATGTTTCCCTGGGCAAGATTCAAGACAGGACAAAAAGGAATCAGGAGCAATCTTATCTTGAAAAAGTATTTTTAAAAAGGTTTTATATACTGTTTATTCTTATAATGTTTCAGATAAAATTAAATCAATAAATGTAATTACTTAGGTAAGTAAATGTTTAACAGAAAACAATGCCACCGACCACTTTAAGAGAAACTGGTCTAATAGGACAATCGTTTCGAAAGGAAACGGCTAGAGCTTTCAGACTTAAGGGACTAGAAAATGGCAATGATTCGGTGAAACAATAGGTGGTCATCCTCAGCTTTCCCCCCTCGAGGAAAACATCCAGTTAGTTTTTCCCAGGACTTTTAATATGTCCAATGTGGGCTTGACATTGTGGCCAAAGCTGAAAATCGAGAACATAACGAGACTAAGGAAAACTTAATCTGCCATCCGGTTTTTAGGCGAAGGTTAAGAACTGGGAGAAAGTCAAATGTAAAACTGGTTAGTTTTGCAACAACTCCGAGATATCGTGTTATTGTCAATATTAATACCATTGCGTGTTTACACAATAAATAAAAAATTGTTCCATGATTCGGCCGTACGTTCTTGAAAAGGAATGCTTCCTTTAAATTTAATTTTGGGACCTGCTCAGCTGAGGAAATAAGTGTGTGATAAACATGAAGAAAAAACAAGGGCATCGTACCAGTGATCCCATAAACGATTTGATAACATATTTCAAAACGCACGGCAGCTTTACATAAAAGGGGAACGTGAAATTGTGCCGACAATCGTAAATCGGAGTGCTAAGTTCGGTCGGGCTTGATAACAAATTTCTGTCGAATTTGCAATAAAATCAGATAAAGATATAAACCACCGAGGCTATGCTTATCAGATGTCTAAACAAAAAACAAGAAAAAAATTAATCATTGTAAACTAAACAAAAACTCTTTTGAATCTCCTCGGTTGAATAACACGCATTTTCTCTTTTATTTAAGGAAAAGATATAAAAGTGTCATAAAAGTGTGATTTACTTAGTTGCACTTTCTAATCGGAAATAATATTATGAACCGATTAGTCGATGAGTTGCTTCTCTCCGTTTATTTTTTTTTTTTTTTCAATACCGAATTTCTCAACATTATATCGAACATTAAAAAAACTATTACAAAAAGTGGAACTATTCATTATGATGTACTAAGACTCAATCAGATTTTAAGTAATTTCTACTTAATTGAACATCATTTCCATTTAAACTGCACGATTAAAAAAAGTCTATTTTGTCCAACCTAACGAGTGGAAAGTCAAGCAGGAAGAAAAATTTCCACTCTGCTCGTGATCGTTTTTGCCGGAGGTGCTTTGCCAAGTTTGGAGAGAAGGGGATTTTTTTCCCTCTGAAACACAAAGAAAGCTCACGATGACCGAAGCCAAACAATTGAAAGTCTCAATACTAAACATTAGTGTAAACTTTCCTATGAGCCAAAGGGCAAAATATTTCATTAGACAATGTCACCTTAGCAAAACAGCCTTAAAAGCATTTCGAGAGATTTTCTTTTCTCCTTAACCCAGATAATTATGGAGTTATTAGAACTAACAGACAGAGCTTAAATAAACCATTTCTAAGGTACACCCAAATAACTGAATGATTTTACTATAGACCTATCTCCCCGAGAACGAAACCGTCATCATACACTGTTCAAAAATGAATTCATAGGAAGGCAAACGGCATAGCTAAGCTGGGTAAAAATACGTAAGATTTGTAATTCAACAACTTTGTTCCCAAGTAACAAGAAAACTACATTACCTCCAAACAAGGCGGGTAAAAAGGTCCAATGAAATGAGCGAGCGGAACATCGAAAATGGATGAATTTGTTAAATGAGGGTTCGTTGATTATTAAAGCTTCTAACTGGTCCAAATTTCATTTATGCAGGGACCAGTTCCCTTGCATTCGTTTAGGGACAAAGCGTCGTGATGCCAGGTTAGTTCTTCTCAGACTGCAAGGACCAACTTAAAGAATTAATAATAAAAATAACCGTTGCATTTAGGAACTTTTGAACTTTCCTGGATGTCCACTCGATAATTCTTCAACCAATGTCGCCAAATCAAAATGGATATAACGTAGTTTTCCAGTTCCTTGCTCGAACAACTTGTTAAACAACAGCGATTCGAGAATTTCTTTTCTTTTTTACCCACGTGTGTAGGTGGTTATTAAAAATTATTGCCTCAGATTGTAGGCAGTTCGATCGACTATTACCAAGGTTCACCTAATTCGCCCAAAGCTTTGTAACTGCAGAACTCCGGAGAAACGCAATTTTCTAGTTGCTTGGCTAATCAACAGCATTTCAAAAAATTTTACTTTTTCCTCTACACAGCTGATTATGTAATTATCAGATTAATTAATTAATTGTAATTATCAGATTGTAGTTAAAATCAAATCAATCCTTCCCAAATTTCACCCAAAGCAGATTAGATTGTATATACTTTTGTATTTTTACTGTAGACCTCCAGAGAACGAACGGTCATCATACTCTCTCCCAAAACGAATGCAACGAAGCGCCCTCCCCTTCATAGATGAAATTTGGACCAACTTAAACCTTTAGTAATAGAAAATCATTATTTAAGAAATTTGTCCATTTTTCTACGTTCCACTCGCTCATTTCTTTGAAAAATATCGCCTCTTTGTAGGCAACGAGTTGTAACTTCCGAACAATACTTGTTGAATTATATTAATATATGCGATCTTCTTTATCTAGAATATTTTATTAGAAGATTATTGTCAGAGATTATAGGCAGAGTTTGATCAACCGTTTCTAAGGTTTCACCCAAATATTTGATATCTTTTAGGGCAGAACTCCCGAGAACGGACAGGTCATCACTGCACACTGCATCAAGCTGAATGCGAGGGAAAGCGGTTTGAACAAGTGAAACCGAGCCTTTTTCCTCCATTGACAAGACGTATCATGTCTGATCAGTGACAAGGCAAAACTGTTGCACTTCGCCTGGTACATGTTCGCCGTACGCGTCCAGATCTCCATCTTTTCCATTGTTAAAAGGTTGTCAAAATAACTTTCAGTTAATAAGAGTTCAAGTATTATTAGAGCGAAAAAAGTCGATTGCATGGCGAATTTGAATACGCTGACAGGCAAAAAATTCCACCCACTTGTAACGTTACTTGATTTTTATATATTTTTATATATTAATCAACTTTTTTTAAGTTTAATAATTGAAAATGATAAATGATAAAAAGATGGACAGATAAAATTTGTTTTAGATTTTTAATTAACTTTGCAGTACCGGGTATTTCCTCCTCTTGCCTTAATTACACCTCCAAGACGCCTCGGCATACTTTCTACCAGTCTGGAAATGTCTCTTCGTTGGAAGTTAACCCATTCTTCATGAAACGTCCTTTAAGATCGTGGGGTGTATCAGGAAGTGATGGACGTGAGTTTTAATCGTCTTTTTCAGGTTATGCCTGATGTTATTGAAGGTAGGTTTGGATTGTGCGAGCGACAAGTGGGCCTTTTCACGTCCACCTGGAGATTGTAGAGCAAATTTACACACATCTGTAGAAAATACAGCAGACCAATCATCCAATGACCAACTGTGTTCTCAGCCAATGCGAGTCCTGCAATTCTGTGTGTTCTGATCAATTCTGTTCCTCTTAATACTGATTTAATCTTCTTCGAGCAGTGCTTTCAGAAAATTCAAAACAAGCCCGATTTGTACTTTAGGACTTCAAGATGTAAACTTTTATAGAAATGAGAACAACACGAAATTTCAGAGGATCTAAGTTTACTCCACTTCTCGATGGAACAAAGCCTAAAAGAAAGTCCCGTCATGAAAAGGGAGGAAAGCCGATCGGTCGTAGAAGGTTTTTCCCCTTTTTGATAAAACTTGCACATTTCTTCAAAGCTCTGAAGTTGGAGACGGTCCAAAAAGTGGCTAGCCGGGCCTATTCGAGATGATATCTCGTCCTGACCTACTCGAACGGCGGTGTAAACAGAAAAAGACATCGTAAACAAACACATTCAGATCGAAGGATAAACAAAGGCGTTTTTCGCATTCCACCACATCGCGCCCCGAGGCGGAAGGAAGGCAAATGAGGCCCGGCGAGCCCATATCCCTTTCCCAACGCTGCCAGCCTTACAAAAGACCTTAGCTTTCATGCAACGTCACACTTTCTCTCTTTCCGCAGGGATTTCACGGTTGCTACTCCAAGAAACGAGTTACGTCTACGTAGATGCTCAACCGTTGTGTATTCCTCAGGAGCAAATAAATTTAAAATAAAACCAAATATGGTAAAGAGAAGCCATAAAATTCAAAAGTTGTACTAAAAGCAACTTGGTCAGTCAAACAAGTTGGTTGTTTTATACCACAAGCTTTCCTGCCATTTCGACAACTTACCAATAAAAATGATAATAAAGTCATCCGGAACAGGATTGAGAACGTTCCATTCACATAACGACCAAAGCATGTACTGATATATGTAGAATTAAAAAAAGTTTTCTTAACGATTAAGAACACTTTTTTTTTCTTAAGTGATATGAATAATGGTTTCTTAAAAATCAGTCATTAGTATTTTTCTTTTTCTTTTAGAATGTTTAGACGTTAACATCTTTCAAGCATTAATGTTAATCCATGACCCATAAAGATAATTGGTGGGGGTCGATGGGTTAGACGTTGACATGGCAATGATCACGTGCTGTAGAGGGTACTAACAATTTTTTTTTTTACTTTCAAAAAACCCCCGAGGGTTTCAAAAAACAAACGCCTAATTGAAATAACCTCATTAAAAAATGGAAAAAAAATTGTTGCATTGCGATGGTGTATCTACCGAGTCATAAATAACCTAATTTGATTCACAGTAAAACGGAACAAAGCCTAGTAAAGGACGAAACCCAAGGAAATCCACTGGAGAAGAAACTAGGACAAAGTTTCAAAACAATTGTTATACCAAACTAAACAATTCGTAGGAAAATTGATATATACAGTCCCAGTGGATAAGTGTACACATCTTCTTAGCTTATTTTCTTTTGAAAGGGCAAGCCGAGAGAAGACCGCCGACTGAAGATCAAACTTGACCAATAACAACACATCAATAAACTTTCAGTTTCATGTAAAAACGCTTTTATTCGAAGTTATAGGCCGTATTTTAATTTTTGTAATGTTGAAAAAAGATGAGATACAGAGAACAGACAGGCATCATGTTGATTAAACAGCCGATTATTTTCGCTGTTTAATCTGCCGAAATTGCGAACCTACAATTCGAACATTTCATGAAATATTCCACCGTTAATATTTTTCAAGCCTGAAAATACTTGGACCATAAAGATAATTGGTTTTATTGCAACGGTGCAACTGAAGTATGTCACAGGCGTACAAATTGGTTACGTGAAGATCGGGTTAAATACCTGACCCGACGTTCAATAAAGGCACGTGTAGATCATAAGATTTTTCAAATGTTATGTATGTAACCGTTAGAAGATTATTTTTTTCCGGATTTGCATTCCGACAATGGACGATTATAAGTTTAAACATAGGCTTAGCCGATTGTTTACAAACGGAGCTTCAACTTATTACTTGTGTGAAAGTTCCAATGACGTAACGGATAATTTCATTTTGAAAGAACGGACTGTTTGTTTAATTTTTAGACGTACAGAACCGAACCCGGCTCAAAGGAATTATCAAAAATTGCGATATAATTGCGAAAAACCAATTAAACGTGACATATAAAGCCGAAATATCATGAGAGAAAATTTCATTGACTACAGGAGGCATTGGTTCTTAGTTTGATCAGGGTCCATCTTTTCTCACTGAATTGACCTACCTGTACTTTCTACTAACTATCCTTAAATTGCAACAAAGAACTCGGATGAAACATCGGAATCCAAAAAAATACGAAACCTAAGAAGGGTGGACAAAGTGGTCCCTCTAGTCCCGTTGTATCGGTTAACGACAACCACATATTTCAAATATTACAAAATTCACTATTTTCGTGGTCCGCTCGACCAATTAATATATCACAATTAATTAGGTTATTAGTTGAGATGAAAACACTTAATGGCACGAGAGAGATTCGAACCCACGACCTTCGGCTAGATACGCCGTTGCTCTACCACCTGAGCTATCGTGACTATATTGACTATGACTATTCGTGGGTTCAAATCCCTTAACTTTTTTCATCTCAACTAAAAACCGTAATTAATTGTGATTATTACAAAAGTTCGTTGAAACAGAAACAGCGAAACAGCACTGCCTCCCTCGGAAATTAAAATTCTATTAGGATCTAGAAAAAGTACTAAACCAAGATACACTAAGCAGACAACCACTGCAAATCAAACTCAAATATCAAAAGATCACAACCAATGAAATTTTTCAATTTAAAAGAAAATTAATTATTGGTACTATACGAATAGTGAGATGTATGTGTAGTACAACGATGAGATACAGCCCTTCTAATTTCTTGGTCCGTCCATTTTCGCTGTTTTGCTTAAGTTCTACCGGAATCAGTATTAGGAAGATATTAAAAGGCGTATGATCGTCGTTAAAAATTTCAACAACCAATGAAACTTCACAATTTAGCAGGGGGGAAATTTACTAAAGAAGTATAATTTTATTTGATCATAAAGATCTAAACAAAGAACGAAAAAATGAAATCACACGGACCGGAACACACCAATCAATTGGACCAAGGTTCAACAATTCACAGGGCATTAAACACTACAATTTTTATTATGCTATTGGACAACATAAACCCACAGTTAATAAATTACAACAACACACTTTCCTTAAATCATAGTAACACTTCAGTCTTACTCCAATTCGAGGAGACCTGCCGAAAGGGTCAATATCCCTTAAGAATTGCTTCTGCATTGTCTATTGCAACAAAGTACACAAAAGATAATTTCGCTATCAATTGCTTTACAGCAGGAACCACAAACAGAACGAACGCAATCGACAACACACAAACAACAAGGGTAAATCCAACATAAGATACACTTTCAACAACCCACACACCTTTGAAACCTCAGTTTTTAACAGAAAAAAGTATTTGTTAAAACGGAGAAACCTACAGAGAAACATTCAGTCAAGGACCTAACCCAAGCCTACATTAAAAATAACGCTACGTAACCCGACCATACTTAACGTAACCAATCCCTATCCCTTAGCGATAAGGATGGGGATAAAGGAGAGGCCACAAAACCTACAGCACTTCGACTTGAATAGATCTATTGTGCTCCTCTGTCCTGTCTAACTCACTGGCCAGATACAGGTTTTTAACCAGTCTCCACAGCTTTATCAACGGTTCCGTAGTGTAGGATCTCGTTTGTGGTTTTTCATGTCCTAGTTGCAAGAACCTGCACGTACATAGAACTTCACAGAAACATAAAATGTGTTCTGCGGTCTCCTCCCCTTCCTGGAGTATCTGCACAGCGTTTCTTCTGTCTGTATCCGGTGGATGTGCTTTCTTAAGTGTCAGTGCCCTGTCAGGAGTACAACAACCCTGTTTAGGTTGCGGGTGCTGCCTGGCTGTCACAGAAACTCGCTATCTTCCTCAAATGTATTCCTAGCCTTTTTATTTCTCTGGCACATTGTTCAATCGATACTATTTCATACTGTAAAGCTGTAGATCCTTACTTATGTTTACCGTCAGTTCTGACTTAGGATTCATCCCCCGTAACCCTGTCGGCTTTGGCGCATCCTCATCTCTTACTCTAATCAAACACTCCTAATTCATCCTTAAACCTAATCTAATCCCCTAAATAACCTTATGCAAAATCCAATGTTATCATGAAATCGATGACACAAAAATAGTCATGCAAAAAATACATATCCAGATCAAAAGTTAGAAAAACCTTATGAAAAAAATGTTGTTTAATTACTAATGTATTATAAATTAACCGCCTTAACCTATAAAAACTGTACGCAACCGCACTATCCAACACTTGGTCTGCCCATTCTCCCGGTTCCGTTTCTACCTACTTACTACTAATACTCAAAATTACGAATATGACATTAAAAACATTTGTTTGATTTTTTCCATGAACGAAAACAAGAGACAGATACATACAAGGCATATAAAGTTTGGCCCATTTTCAAAATCTTGCAGACCATCTTCACATTTTAAAAGAAAATACTTATTTTTTTAATAAAGTATTTATTAAAGTGTACAAACTTTTTTAACGTTAAACCTGAATAACTGCCTATACAAATTGATTAGAACTGATCTTGGTAGAAAGAAAGTTCGTAGACGATAAACTAAGACTGCAGAAAAACAATAGAAAGGAATTGAAGATTAGATCATCGAAATGGACTTTGTTTATTTTTTAAAATCAACAATAGTAGGCATAGTGTCCAGGAAATCAGTTTAAAAAATTAATCGATAGAACATGATTTAACAAAAGTTTAAAAACATAGTTTATTTCGAGGTATTTTGTCGATGTCATAACTTAGAGGTCAGTACTTGCGTCACATAATCAACCAGATCAATTAAATTTATTTTGAAAAATAAACATATAGATAATTGAGAAGGTGGTTTATTTCTCAACTATCTTGTACAAAACAAGTCAAGGTGACTGTGCAACGTGATACTAGATTGTTTCATCCATTCCCCTTACACTGAAGGATACTATAAATTTGTAACAAATTAACGATAATAACGGTCCGTAATACATAATAATACGTAATGACTATTGGTACATTTTACGGTATATAGCACACTTATCGGGTTCTAAACAGCATTTATCTGTTATAAAGAGGGCTTTAAGAAAGATAATCCTGAGGCATTAGTTGTAATAATAGCATTCGATTCATTGTTATGTTTAAGTCTTTAATCTGTTGTTTTAATAGTAAAATTCTATGGCAAACAACGATCTTCACCGTAGGAGAAACCAATCTTATTTTTTCCTTGAACACACTTCCGGATTTTTTATTAATCTGGCATCAGATCATAGTGAAAAGATTTTAAAACGTGCCTAGGAAAACAAGCCGATTGCGCAAATACGACCTTCAAGATTGATGGATCGTGTTGGAAAAGATGAAATAGTGCCAAGAATCTCTTTGGAAATACAAATAAAAATTTGAACTTCAAATAAATTTGCCTACTAGGACGGTGTGGATAGTAAACATTTGTAAATGTCGAGGACAGTCGTGTTTTTGATAATGCGCTTATCAGGAACGCTTTAATTGCACAAGCTTCAATAATTTATTAGGGTAATTAAGGTGGACATGTTTGGCTATTTGTTTCTGCCCAATATATCGAAAAGCACGCGATTTCTGACGTGATTTGGAAGGGTTGTAAAGAACTGGTTTATCACACGTTTCAAGCAGGCATTAAAATTTTTAACAAAATTGTAAGCCTGCAAATAGATAAGAAGTGTAATTTCGTGTTTTTGGTTCATGCTCGTCCGCATATCCTCGCTGGTTTTGTGTGCCATTTACCTAACATGTACACATCATTTCCACACTTTTACAAGACACGATAGACAAAATAGCACGCAGACCAACGACTAAAAATAAGTTGACATACCTAAACAGCAAAGATAAGCAAACCAGGATGAAAACGAGTAAATTATTATTAAAAAGCCACGATGGTGAAAATTGTCGGCAATAATCGTTTACACTGATGGCTTCCGGCCATCTTGGAATTTCATTGTATCATCCATCCAGTCTGGTGGCTTTCTCCTTGATTGTCCTCAAACTTTATTGTCATACAGAATCCTTTCATCCCTCTGCCACTAATCTTCTGAGAAACAGATCGATATCTCGGCCTTCTCCGAGAGCGAATCACAAATTAGAAATGCTATCTCATGAATTGCAATCGTTTCGTGACTGGCAGCCGGGTATCGGGGCAGACAACACGCCAATGTTTCTTTAAATGGGAAACTCTTGCCTAATAGGACAATTTCACATTTCACTCTTAAGTAATGTTATATTCTACATTATTTGCTTTTGAACCTTCTGTCTGGCTATTGACCCTGTTTGGCAGGCTTCAATTTGTGACAACAATAAGAATGACCCAAAATGGTCGTTCAATTAATCTAAAATTTAGCATCTTAACCTCAAATGTATTTCTGTAGTAGAAGAATCAAAGCATATTTAGTTGACCAGATTCGAGGGCTCCAAGTTTTTATCCATGTTTTATTGGACTTTGTGGTTGTCATCGTTATAGATCTTGTAGTTGTCACATAGCGGTACGATGTTCAAATCCCTGTTTAGCCCTCGGAATTTTCAGATTCTTGTTCTGTACCGATGGTAATTGCACTTTTGCTTATTAGTGCATCCTAATCGTAATTGATTTTCTTTGTTTTTTTTAATAGTTTCTTTTTTATGGCTTTCTAAATTTGAAAAATGGGGTTTTACAGTGTGTGGATCGGGCAAGGTTGGAGCCAACAAGTGTGACGGGATAGGAGCACTTTTCACATGAAAATCTGTGAATCTCATGCTCGAGGACGCATTGACATAACCTCTTATAACGACTATACTAATTTTTTTTTCTTTTGGTACAGCAGATCTCCGTTTTTTTGCTCAATCTTTCACTACGAGAAAGAAGCACAGAAAAAATAAACGATTATTTTTAAAGACAATTTTTACAATCTTTATCATGTATGTCAACGAGGGCAAATTGTCTTATACGAAAAAAAGTAATGAAATCACGATAAGGAATGTTAATATAGCTTGGAAATTATGATTGCGTTTCTCAAGGTGCTGCCTTACAAGGATACGTTCTCCTTCCTCATTTTTAATGGCATGTTTTCATTTTCTTGCGTTTTTTTATTGTGCCGATTCCTTTTCTGAATTTTTTCATCGAAAAGTTATACCATTTAGCATTATCCCAATTAGTGATTTCGACCTTACAACAAGAGATTTATCAAGTTTGCTAACTAAGAAAACTGCATTTTCTAACCAAAATTTAACACCTTATTGCACAATTTATATACCTCACATTCCCTTGTCGATTATGAAACGTCAACGTTTAGAGTTCAAACCCCTTCAGATAAGGGATTAAATAACCACATAAGTTGATAGTCGAAAAAAAAAAAAACTAATGAGACAATAATGAGAAACACAATTTTGAATGGCATCAACAACACAAACCGGTCTCCGGAGGAAGAAAGGCGACATTTGCCACTGCTTAGTGTAGAAAGGAAAGCACGTTGATTCAGATGGAAAATTTAGGTTTCGGACAACAGTCCAATGTTCTATTTCTACAAAAAAGCCACTTTTTTTTATATCTTTCTATCGAGAAAAAATCTTACAACACAATTTCAACTAAACAAACTTTTTACAAGAAATGTGTACAAAAAATATCCTACAAAACAAATCGCGCATAATAAAAATACCATTTCTTTCGAAACAACAAAATCCTAAAAGACAAGTCCATTTAAAACGACTTTTATCAAATATTTCTTTAGAAAAATTCCTACAAGACATTTCTAAGCAAATAAACTTCTAAAAGATCTTTGTATTTAAAAGATCCTACAAAGCAATTCCAACACAAAAACAACTTTTTATTAGACAATTCTATCGAAAAGACAAAATCCTATAAGACAATTCCAAGAAAAAACAAATTATTACAAGACGTTTATACAGAAAAAGAAAATCCTACACAATTTAAAGTAACAACGTCATTTTATAAGATTCCACCGAATAAACCAATCCTATAAGACAATTCCATGTAAAAAGATCGTTTCACAAGACGATTCATCAAAAAAACGGACCCTACAAACACCATCATCGTTTTACAACACGATTCTAGCTTCTAAAAATATTCCTGCAAGACAAGACGGTTCATAAAAAAGACTAATCATACAAGACAATTCTAAGTAGAAACATCTTTGTACAAAACATTTCCATCGCAAAACAATAACCCTACAAAAGATTTCCAGCTAAGCACAACTTTTTTGAAAAAATATATCTAAAAAAGTTATGGAATAAAACAACTCCCAGTGGAAAAACAACATTTTACACAACAACAGAAAAAACATTTTACAGACCACACCTAGTGTCAACTGTTCGTTACGAGACAATTTTATCGGAAATGCAATCCTACAAAAAACATGTTTATTCGAAAGCAGGTATGAAATTAAAATTTCAATATTTTTGTTTTTAAATGATTCTACTTACCAAAAGGCAGGTATTACACGACAGTTAGGACTAAAATAAGATCCTAGAAGTCGACCCTAAGTTAATAAGACAATTTTGCTGAACAATTTTCAATCTAGAAATAATCATACAATCGTTCTTAAATTATCTTCAAATAATTGTAAACAGCCTTTAATATTGTTACTTATTTTTACAAAATCAGGGATAATGCAAATTTGAAAAAAAGGCCGCACTTTCATCGAGGTTTTGTAAGAATACATCCCCTTCACTAGGATTTTGAAAATATAATTAACAATCCCCAAGGGTAACAAACATGAACACCTACTTGTAATCCTAAACCTTATGGTTTTAACTATACCGAAGTTCCGAGTTGATTGTTAAATAAGATCTACGACTCGTCCAACCATTGGAGGAATTAATGATAGGTAAATGTTCATATGTGTTAACCTGGTGAATTATTAATAATAGTTTCAAGTTCTAATGAAAGCCATATATTTTTCGAAAGCATTACAAACGAACTGAATGTTTTTGTTTTGAAATTGATTTACCCTTGTTCAAACAACAATTAAAACATTTCACAAGACAATTTTGCTACAATTTAACCACTTTTGAAAATTATAATGAAAAGTATGGATTTTAAAACGATTGAGTGATATAATCACTTTGACTGATTAGAAATACTTTGATTTAATATAAAAAAAATATATTTTCCATTGTCTAAATTCATTTTTTTCCACATCCTCCATGTATTTGTTAAATGTAAACAATGTTTGTAATCCCTGAAGATTACCTCAATAAAGATCGAAACGTTGGCACGGTAAGGAAAATATTTTTCTAAAACCTAACCTCACTATTTTGGAATAATTAATGTTTAACGATCACTAATAATCACCACACATTTATTCTTTAAACTGAACAGATTGTAGAAAACTGATTCGCCGTAAGAAGAGAGTAAGTAGTGGAAATTGTTATGACACAGGATTAATTGAAGGAAGTTCATGCAGTAACCATGTACGAGTGTGGTGTAATTACACCAAGGAATTATAAAAAGATATGTCCTTCGACTTAATCTTCGCTATCCCATGAACACTATCATCTTCAATGAAGCAATACTTCTCACTATTTCAAGAAGTCGGGTGGAATTGTAAGAGAACTTCAAGAGAGAAAAACGCTTAAGTAAATACATTTAAATCAACAAATGGAATGACGTTAATCGTCTTCGCTTTGTAATTGACGTTCATTTATTAAATGTGATGAAATTCTTGTAATTTCGAGAGTTATATAATTTCTCCAGTGGTGACACTTGAAAAATCATTAACATTTCGTTTCAGATTGAGTCTATGCTGAGTCCATAACTGCTGAAATACACTTGGGAGGGGGGACTCCACATGAATTAAAACTTCGTAGAAATCGAAGGATCAAACGGTCCAACACCGAATGGTTTCAATTCATTCCAATCGAGAATATTCGCACAACATAACAGTTGATGGAACATAAAACAACTAATTAACCAGTTTCAGACAAGCCAAAAAAAAACAATTCAAGTCGTAAAGTGCCAAAATCCACAAACACTTCCTCTGCCGGTAAGCTAAGCTCTTTCAGAAGAATAGATTTATGATTTCCTTTCTAATTTAATTCCTACGATTTGCACATAATGGAGCCCACGCCAGGAAACTAATTATTCATTATAGAAAAACATCCAGACAAAATTCCGTTGTAGGAAACAGGAAAATCGAGCCCGACCAGTTCGGGATAAGCTGAAACAAACAGAAAGTAATAGCGTATGAAGGAAATAGGGCAAGCTGAAATTACACGATACACTTTGTCAATTACAGCACAGTAAAGCCCGGTGAAGGATAACCATCAAATGAGTTAACTACTGACGGAAAATAAGTAAAGGAAGGACGGCAAATCCTTAGTTTTCCATAGGACCATCGAAAAACGAACGTATGGTCATCAATGATGATGGATGGTTAACTTTCCATTGGGACAACAAAACAATGAATGGATGACCACCAAATAATTTGGCCTATACGTAAAAAAACTTATAAAGCATGACCATCAAATGGGTTTGTTCTTACAAAAGAAAGAGGGCCAAATGGTTAGTATTCAATGGATTATAACAATAGTTTTGAGGTAGCTCAGAAAAACCTGTATAACCATCAAATGGTTTTTTTCATGTATCGTAACAAAGAAAATTAAAGAAACAAACCATCATATGATTTAGATTACCATATAAAATACTCAAACGAACAGACGACCACATAAAAAAAACTGTAAAGGATAACCATTAAATGGTTTTGTTCTTAGGAAAGAAAAATCTAAAGAAAGACTGTCAAATGGTTTAGATTATAATATGACAATAGAAGAACGAATGACCACATAAAAAACCTGTAAAGGATAACCATCAAATGGTTTTGTTAAATGGTTTAGATTATATGACAATAGACAAATAAATGACCATATAAAAAACCTGTAAAGGATATCAAATGGTTTTGGTCTTACGAAAGAAAAATTAAAATAAGACCGTCAAATGGTTTTGATTAGAATATAACGATAGATAAAGGAATATATGACCATCAAATAGTTCCATGTAACAGCAGAAAAATCTGTAAAAAAAAAAAGGACCATCTAATGGTTTTGTGTTTACCACAGAAAAGTGTTATGACAGTCAAATGATTTATTTTACAAAATTGACTATAGATGATAGAATATATCAACAAAAGAACAACTAAACAACAACAACATAACATAGTGGTCATTACATAGGACGACAAATATTTAGAAAAGAAAATTAACTTCACAATTAAACTGAAAGCAACAGAAAAAGGAATTTTATTTATCCTTTTTACGGAGGTCGTTTGGAGGAATCAAGTTAGAAAATTACAAATATAAAAACAACTAGAAAACACAATTGAAAGAAGGATTAGGTTAATAATATTTTTAATGTTTATTATTGTATAGTTCCGTGATGGAGACGTCGAGCCAAATAAACTAACCATTACGTAATTAGTGTAATTAAGTTTTAATGAACAAATTATATGAATTAATGTTACCACTAGACTCTAAGTATGGTGAATAAAATATTTATTGCCTAAATGTCTATAAGAATATAGTGTTTCTTAACAGCTTATACAGTGTATTTATGAAAAAGGTATTTCATATTAATATTTCGAGACTGACCGGTAAGAAGGAAGGTTGGTCTACATTGTTCCTCCGCTGAACTTTGGCCACTTGGTACTTGTGCTTCCAGCTGAAGATGCCGCAGACGTTGTTGGCCAATTTCCCCGCGACCTGACGACACCCGGAACCAGAACTGCAGTGCTCCAACATGGTGAGCCTTCACCGTATCATCGCTCTGTTTGAGAACAACACTTGAATTTCGTAGACGAGAACTGTTTTGAGCGAGGAGAGCTCGTGGGTCTTTGCCTTTGCGATTCGGAACCGGCAATAAAACTGATGGCGAGGATAAATATTTCGCGGCCCTTATCTCAGTGAGTCAGTTTTGTTTAGGAAAAAATTTAACCGTGGAGTGTTTGCCGTCTTGTTTATCTGAATGATAAAACCGGATTTTTCCGTTTCAGTTTTCATTGCTAAGTTATTTAATCAATGTTGTCCCCCTTTCTATTAGCTGCAAATTTCCACGAGGTTTGGCCTCTTCAGTGGCTAAAGGAACGCTTTTCGTGGGGAAAAATTTAATTTCTCACGATTCCTCTTATCAGCCTTTATCTAAACAACGGTTACTCACAATATTTAAATGATGTATCACAAAAAAAATTTATAGTTAAGCTCAATATTCATTGAGCTCCGTGTATCCGTGTATGCAGAGTGATGAACTAGAAATTTGGCCGTTGCCGACCCTACGACCCTAACCAACCCTAATCATTTTGATCTGCTAGTCTCGCTGTTTTTGACACTTTCATTTCACAAGAGACTGAGAGAAATAGAGGAAGGGAGGGAGGGAGGGAGAGAAAGAGAAAGAGAGAGAGAGACAGAGAGAGACAGACAGACAATTAGAAAAAAAGTAAAGACAAAGAAAATAAAAACGTAATATTATTATTTAAAGAAGTATCACAAGACTGACCAAGAAAATTTGGGTTAGGACATTCCTCCAAGTCTCTTAATAGGATTGGGCCTTTTCGTGACATCTACCATTAAGGAAGGAGTGGAGAGAGAAAAACTGATATTCTTTTAAAAGATAAAATAGAGAGGAACAGGTTTCTCTGGCAGATACTGTTTCAACTCCCTGCATAAATAATTTAAAAATTCAAAATGAATCAGAAATGTCTTGTTTTTCTTTCTGGTTCTAATTGACGATAATTTATGTCCAAGGGAAGATAGCACTTGCAACTATTTTTTCTTGAAACCGGTGAAAACAAGATATAATATGTCTATTATTGCGCGGCCCTGCGCATTTGTCGAGCCCTCCTTTTAAAGACAATAGATTTAGCAATACGTGAAGGTAGAAAAAGAAAGGTGCGGTCAGCCCATTACACAGCGGTTTTCATCAAAACTGTCTAGATACTATTTCACCAAATCAACTTTAAGCTCACGCTTCGCTGTCATACTTTCAACCTTGTAGAACGATGATGGAATATTATTGGGTCCATTTGCCCATGGACATCAATTTCGTCTACTAAAATGAAATTAATTGATCCCACTGAACAATGGTAAATATCTATGGTTTAGTTTGTAAAGTGAGGTCAGTTTGCGTGAGTTGAGAGTTTGCGAATTGACTAGAAAATGAAGCAATCTGAAAAATAATGGCAACGTGTCTTTGTTTTGTAAGGGGTTAATTATATATTCTTACTGGTAAGTAAGTATACTCAGTACCGGTTGAAAAGAAATATCAAAACAGGTAGATTGGAATGAAGGGATGTAAAAGATCATTTTTTTAGTTTAAATGTTATGCTTAGCGCAAAGGAATGCTTCTAAGCGTCTACATATAGTAAACAGTGGAAAGTTAGTAAACAGGCCGAACATTGTCGGGTTTGCCGGTTGAAAAGCCATGTGAAAAACTGTTGGCCGGTCCATTAGGGCCATTCATTAGCCATTGGCCCAGAGGAAAAGGGGGTGAAAGTTTTTTGGCCGTTAACGAGCCGTTGTCAGCCTTCATGAACAATCCCCAAGGATTAGCGAGGGACCGCGGCGTAAAAATATAATTCCTCCACGCTCTGTTTGCCGGAGGGACGGCGGAGCACACGAGCTTTTCTCGGCCGTTCTTCTCAGACAACTTCACAGACGAGAGTTTTCAAGGGCAGGGGCGACATGCGAGACAGGGAAATCGGAGATGGACAAAGGATCTCGTCTGGGTTTTAATTAAAGCCGGCACGAGTTACGTTAATTAAGGGGAACATAGGGAATAGGCAGAAACCTGGCAAGATGCCGAAGAAAATAATGGGCTTCAAACAGCACGAAACACAACATATATAAATCTCAAAACAAGAACATTTTATAATATAAAGAATCAAAGAACTAAGTGTTTGTAAAATAATTGATTCAACACATAACCTTTTTGATCAATCCGTTGGTCATTTCCTATAATCCTGGACCGCCTATTCTCGCCGTTCTGGTATGTCAGACGCGTCAAAAAGCGCATACCAAAAGGCATCTGACAGGCCATAACTGCGAACCAAGCGAACTAAGCAAGATAATGCGTAAAACCCCAATTTGGAAATTCATCACCTATCCAGACACTAGCGGGAAACCTCGCATCAGTTTATTTTTGTTTGATGATAAATTTCTGTGCAATTCGCTTTATGTCATATATAATCTATTATTGAAAGTGGCGAAAAACCTCCTATTTACACCAGCGAGTATAAATGGACCAGACGATAAAGAACGATCAATCTACACAATCTGCAAATTTATCGTCAATTTGTACAACGTGTAGATTGATCGTAATATGTATTTAAAAAAAATCACCTCGGATCCATCAATAGCAGGGAGGACAGGCGGACTAGGAAGATATGATATGACCAATTTGCAAATTCAACACCAACCAGATATCAACTAGAAAACTCACGTCATTTTGTGTGCGCATTCACCTTAATTATAATACATAATATAATAAACGAAACGCGAAAAACTGAAACACCTCCGATCCACCAAACCTGCGAGGGTAGGAGGACCAAGATGATCTAAAACGACTAAATCTTTTTGTGGCAGGTGTTTACGCTCCTCCTACCTAGCCGAAATTGAATGTTTTGTCCTGTCATCCAAGTTTCAACATTTAGCTATATTCAATCACAATTTATAAAGAACGGGAAGTGTTAAACATACGAGAAAATCGAAACAACGCAATAAAAATAAATCGACCTACCTTGCCTAATAAGTAAGAGTAATTTCACAATTTATACTTTATTTTTATAAAAATATAAACTTACTATATATGTTTGCGCAAAAGAACTGCCGATATACAAATACTTTATAGATTTGAAATTTGAACTATCGTAGCCAATGAGTAAAATAGTTTTAGGTACCTCTGAGTAAATCTTAAATCGGAGTCCAAGTATATTTATGATTGCAAGACGGACCAGGGAACAATTTTCGTTGTTATTTCTCCATGGAAGTCAAAATAATACGACCACATATGAAAAGTTCTTGTTTTAACACAAATTACTCCATATATGTATTTAAAAGTCAAAATGGACAGTATTGATTAGAAATTAATTATACTTTTGATCGAAGGTCTCGGTTGAGATGAAAGAGCTAGAAAATATGAATAAATTAAGGGTTTTATTGAGATAAAAAGTCAGTGTCACGAGCGGGATTCGTACCCACGACCTTCACTATATGCCCCTCTACTCTACCACTTGAGCTATCGTGACTTCGATCCATTCGGACACCATCCTCCCATTTCAACTCCACCTATTGAATTTTCCCTCCTTTTTGCAATTTTTATCTCAACTAAAAAACTTAATTAATTGAAAGACATTAATTGGTCAAACGTACCACGAAAACTAGTGAATTTAATATTACTAAAATTGTACTTGGGGTGGGGAGTTGTTGTCCTACTGAATTAAATATCAACAGCTCAAGTGGTTAGTATAGCAGCGTATTGGGCCGAATGTCGTGGGTTCGAATCCCGCTCGTGACCCTAGCTTTTTCATCTCAAGACCTTAGATAAAAAATGCAATGAATTTAATTAAAACATCACATTTTTTCGAACTCTCTGAATATTCTACCTCTGATTACTAACATGATTTGGCAGTGATTTTTTATAATCTCGATAATAATTTTTCCAGTTGACATCAGCACGTATTCCAGTGTGATAAGAGAAGATTTATTTTTACTAAAGGAAAATTTCAACAAAACCTTTGTACGCAGGTAATTAGGGCAGTCCTTGAATACATTTTGATAAAACCGTTAATCGACCAGTCGTGAAGTCATGAATAACAACAAAACGCGGTGCGGAGGGGAAAAGCAATTTAACGGTAGCCTTTTGACATTCAAAATTCGGCCAATATTAACCAGATGTTTTTTGCAACGAAAAAGAACCATGCCGTATAAAGCGTACGACCGTCATAGACATACATGGCGTACTTGTACGAAATTAAATTTTAATCTTTCGAGCTTTTAGTTCATCCTTAAATGACTGGGATGGCCAGGTTCAAACGCCTGATTATGTACTGGGGGTGTTTTAGAAACAAGTTTCGTCGTTGTTGTTTTTTTTCGAATTCGTGTCCTCAAGGGATCACAGTCCCGTAATCACGGTGTGAATCACTTTGGAGGCTATCAGGCAAGAATATAATTTTTTTGTACAGCTTAAACCCTTATTTAAACTCTATTGTAAGACCAGCAGACCTCTTAAGATAATCAGTGGTATGTATGTTGATGTCGGAGAGTACACCATACAAATTTACCTTTCCGATTTTCTGAGTATTATTCAGTTAGAAAAAACATATGACATAAAGTCTGTTTAAAATAAATAATTCGTTGTAATTATGATTAAAAATTTATGATTAATAACCCAATATTTTGGCTTATTGCGATATTATTTTTACTTGAAAATAAGCGAGAAAAGGAAAGAAGGAGAGGGAGAGAGAGAGAGAGAGAAGAGTAGGTTCAAAAACCTGATTAAGTGAAAATTAATACATGTATATATAAAAAGAGAAAAACAAAAACGTGAGAGTAAGAATAAATTGGTAATAGAGATAGAGAGAGAAAAAAAAGTTACGTATATTTGACAGAGGCAAATAGAAAGTGAATGAGCGACATAACAGAGGTCAAACACCTTATTATGTGAAATTGATGGAAGAGAGACAGAAGTAAAAAAAAAGTACAGAAGTAGAAAAATAGGAGAAGAAACAGAAGAGTGTCAGAGAAAGAGAATGCTGGGTGAAAGAACGATGATGATGCGAGAGAGAGAGACAGAGAAACTAAAGAATTTAGGGTTTTCAGGAGATCCTTCATTAACCCCAATCTAAGACAAATATTCATTATTAAATAATAGGATTATTTTGTAATCTGGACCAATGAATGTTGCAATAAATAAACATAACATGTTGATAACAGAACAGGCAGAGGGCCAAGGAGGGAGGGAGATAGAGAATGAAAGTGCACTAGAGAGATAAATGGAAGCGGAAAGAGAGTGTGAGTGAGTGAGTGATTGTGAGAGGTAGAGTGACTGTCCAACCAATCGTTGAAACAAATTGTAATTTTATTGAAAACGTTAGAGTTTAACTATTATTTAGTATTTATTCATAAAATATGATTTCTTTCTTAATATCCTTCGTCTGTTTTTTTCCGAAACACTGACCAGTACAAATTAGCACTGAAAGATGCTAATACTTCTGTCAAATTTGCTGGGAGCGGGTCTCGCAAAGGCCGAGTAGGACGGCTTTCGGACGAGGGGGTGATTAGTCCCGATTTTCTCCAGGCCTGGAGTCGAAACCCGAAGGCCGCAGATGTAGACCACCTGTTGACAAAGCCCTCCGGCCCACCCTGCATCCTGCGGGCGGAAAAAAATCATTCCCAAGTCTTTGAAAATTAACGGTCAAATGTGGAAACTCATTTTGCGCGAAATTCCGAGCCTTTACGTGACTGTATGAGAAAAGGGGGGAGTCACGATAATCCTAGAACATGGTCTCAATGAAAAAGAAAATTTTTATTTGAACTTGAATGCTAAATATGTTTAAGTCAATCTATGAAGAAGAATGAAAAAAAAAAAAAAAAAGCTTTGCCTGTTTAGCTTTTTTCAGGTTCTAGAAGCCCTAGTAAAGATATCGGATTGTAAATCAATAGGAATTTATAAGAAAGCAATATTTAATTGTTGTTTTGTCCCTAGCGTTGAAATTTCAATTGTCTCAGGTTTCACTATTTTATGGAGTTTTTCCGGCCAAATATGAAAAAACGATAATGAGGCGACTCACAATTATTACAGCAATTGTTGTAAGTAAAGATCTGATATCAAAAAAATTGTCATAAAACGGTGAACCCAGAGATAAGCCAATACTTAAAAGAAAAACACCTGTAAACTCAGATTCGCGACTTTTAACAAAAATGAGAAAATGACAGAAATAAATGTAATTCTTTTATATTACAAGGAGAAATGAACGTGGAAAATTACAAACACAATGTCATACAGAAAGAATTATTGTAGCACTTTGGCACTTACATATATTATTTTAATCGTGAAAAAATTTGTCTTTTTTATTTACCATTCAAATTCTAACGAATTAACCTTTAAAAAATTTCAATAATTTTTGCTATAGTAATAATAAAATATATAAATGATTCAAACTTCCAATTCTGCGTTTGATTTATGATACATTTTATTAATGTTTCGCAGTAAAAGTTTGAAAAATATAGTTAAACGTGAAAAGAAAAGAAAAGCAATAGCCTTAAAGAAAAACACATCTTCTACCAAACAGATTGACGGCTTTAAAACTTAATGGTGTTTTTTGTTCAAAAATTTTTTTCATTTTAAAAGCCCTGGGAAACTAACTGAAAAATAACCTTGCTGCAAAATATCCAATAGTAAATTGTTTTGTAAGTAACAGGCTATTAGAAGGTAAACAACTTCCACACAGAAAGAACTCAATTAGTAAACACCTATGGTATTTTGTACGTAAGCGTTTAAATTCGTGGTAGAATTTGGTGTTGTATTTCAGTTTGCTATCAAAATTCAATAAGCACTACATCGAATTTTAAAATTTAAAGAATCGTCAATTATTTCACACTTAAACCATCTCAACCTACCTAAATACCACAATTCATTTTTTTTTGTAATTTTTAAAAGAAAGCGAACGTTTTCAGAATAAATGGATCAGCAAGTAGTAATATTTAGTAATACTACAAAGTTTAAAAAAAGAAATATTTTCTTTTTTGGCCTTGAACTAGATTAGTATACATCTAGCCGAAAAATATAATTTAAAATGAGTTGTTATCACATCTTAATATTTAAAGAATCGTCAAGTATTTCGAACTTAAATAATCTAAACTACATAACTATCTCAATCAATTTATAATAATTCGTTAAAAACAGCGAACGTTTTCAGAATAAATAGATCAAAATTAGCAATACATGGTAATGTATGTCGTCTTAATATTTAAAGAATCGTCACGTATTTCACACGTAAACCAACCATCTAAATAACTCAACCAATTTATATTAAGAATTCGTTAAACAGAGCGAACGTTTTGGGAATAAATGGATCAACAAGTAGTGATACTTAATACGTAGTAATAATATTATGAAGTTTGAAAAATATGGTTTAAAGTGACTGGTTATAATGGACGTGAATATAATCGATAACGTGGTTAATTTTAGATGAATTTGTTAGTGGTAATTGAATGTTTTGCCAAAATATGGTCATAATTGGTTTTTCTTTTAAAAAAATTTTAAAACCAAAGCTACGAGTCACACAGGGGTGTACAAAAGTATCGTCTATACGCACATTGTCCCGTACCCATGAATTCGGATTTTTAAAAAAAAAAGGCAAAATTAATTTCCAAAAGACATAAAAGAATGAAAGGGAATCACGAGCGTTAAATGTCAAAAGGGGGCGCCGAACCACACAACCTTTCCGGATAGGAATAGAAAGTCCCCGAGCTCTCCTGGCCGTAAGGCCCTTTCGGCCTTGCGATAGTTCCAATCGGTGTAATCTGGTCCAAAAACAAAAATAAAAACGCTACCTTGCCGTTGAAAACACTTATCCACGAGTCACAGCGGAACAGCACACTCGGTAACGACTCGGGCCGCACTGCCTTATCCGACCGACTTGTGCTGGCCGCGATGGTGGGGAAGAAGAGGCTATGGAAGGGTCCCGCTGACAAGAGTCGGCTCGATCAAATTCTGTACAGAGTTCAACAACTCGAAGGAATTTTATCAATAAATGACGGCCCTTTAGGAACGAGTGAGGCCGGGAACCCTTTTCACCTGGAGAGTTGTTCAAACAGAATGAGAGAGTGTGAGGAGGCAACACCATCATATGCAAGGACGTACTCGAATGCCAATTTTGACAAGAATGTTACGCAATTACGTTCGAACGTGAGGCCCTCCCTCTCACAAAATTTAACCTTTTATCAAAACAAATAGTACCCAACGACACAACCTATTGTTTCAACTACACTGTCAAGAAAAGTGAAATGATTGTCAAATAGTGACATAGACGCGAAACGACGCTGTCAGTTGCATCAAGCCCATTCTTGCGCTAAGAAAATCTTAAATCTTTAAATATAGTTATTCCAATTATTATTATCTAAAGTTTTAGGTTGAGGTGAAATATTAGTGTCATGAGCTGGATTCGAACCCACGACCTTCAGCTCAATACGCTCTAACCACTATCATCGATCCCCTCGGACACTACTCCTCATATTTCAACCTACGACCGTTTGGCTATGGTCAATTATGATCACTAAGCAAATGTATAAAAGTTCGGCGATTAAATACACAAACACTAATTTTATAACGCAGATCTATACATTATTAATACTTATAGTCGATAAGCGCCATTCTGCACATCGCCAATTTCACTGCATTTATAATAATAATAATAATAATAATAATAATAATAATAATGTATCTGATCTTTAAATATTTTATAAAACAACACAGAACAGAAGATGGAGAATGACACATCTCAGACCATAACTGCACGATTACGCAGATGCTTAGAAATGACCAGATTGCATGCTCATCGCCTGGCAGACCTGTACAGGACATCCCATAAAACAGTCTTAGTCAACAACAGAAATAACATAATATGCTGTTTTTTCCTAATTAGAATAAAGTGTGATGGTGATGAACCTGCGGTTGGTAGTTTCTGATCATCCTGGCCTGCCTAGTCCCACTGTTTTGGTCCGTCATACGCATTTCGGCTAGTCACCATCTTCAGAGTATTCATAATAATATTCTCACATTAAATAATTTATACACCCCAGCATAGAGGATGACGAATGAAAGCGTCTTAGATATCAAAAAAGCAAGGATAGGATGAGTAGGATGTCAAGAGCGAATAGACTTCAAATTGATCACCTAGCAGATCTGATCAGAACATCCCACAATTCTTACTCAATAAGAGAAATAAAACAACATGCGCCTTTTTTTCCTATTGTAAGATTGCTAATTAGAATAACCACGCTATCTTGAGTTTGAGCATGGATCTGCAAGGCGAATAAACTGAGGCTCGCCGTTTCACATATCCTGGTCGGTCTAGTCTCAATGTTTCGATTTGCCATATGTGTTCAGCCAATACTTCAGTGCGTTCATAATATTATTATCATATATTCCTGTATTGATAGCAACTCAGCACAGAGCATGGAATGAAAAAGTCTTATATACCAAACCAGCGAGGATAGGCAAACAAGGATGAACGGAAACGATCGAATTGCAAGTTCATCACCTAGCCAATTTCTAAAGACAACAACAATGTGGTATCTTTTCTATCTACGATTGCTAAATAGTTACTTTCAACTCTTGACAGTTTTGTATTCAGGACTGCAAAGAGATGAACCCGTAGTTTATAGTTTCGGACAGCTCTTTATCGTCATGTTCACGATAACATTCATGAGCTCATATATTTATAATGTAAACGCATCACTGAATTATTGGGAAAGAATGCGTGAATAAACCTGGCAACTATTGAAATTAATATAGGATGTGTCATTTTGTCTATTTGTAATGACTGGTAAATTGTAAACAAAACTTATGTCTTGATTTCCTTCTACGCAGAGAAAAAATTGTAAAATTATATTTTTTTGTTGGTCTGTTGGTGTTTCACGTTTACAACAAACATAAACAAGGCAAACAGAACAGAATAAATTTCAGTGTCAATTGACCTAGACACATAAAAGGCGGTTAGTGTATTAATAAAATAATTTATCAGAACATGTTCGACGAACCTTTTTTTACAATTGCAAGAAGAAACAGTTGTGATGTCTTACCTTCCCAAAGAAAACTGTATATTTAGCTATTTAGACGATAGCATAAGTTTTTATTTTTCGTCTAGGAGAGTCCATGTAAATCAAGTTAAATTATTACACAGCAATAATATATCATAATAGGCAAAAAAAGTTACGTTATTTGAAGGAAAAAATTAAATTGCCATAATTATACGATATGAATTTTGTAAAAAATAGAATAGCACTTTAATAGAATATTTAGAGATAGTAAAGGCAGGTTGGGAATAAACTGACAATGAGCGATAAAAAAAAGGTACGATATATAATCAGCCTAATTATTCATAAGTTTAGGCTTATTCGTTGTCAGTATATTAACGAACTGAAGCAAATCATCACTCCCTTTGTAATTTATGCATTTTTAATACAATTGTATTTTTTAACGACCTTGGTTTTAGACAGGTAGTAAAAGACCAACTTTTCATATGTTGTGTATTATCTGTGGTAGAAAGCCTAGCAAAAAGGAAGTTATTATTGTAACAGTTATTTAGAGTCAAAATTAATATCTAGAAATCCATTATAGAGTGGACTGAATTTGTTTGTTTTAACTTAAACTTTTGTAAGGTATGTAATTTTGTAATTGTATGATGTGATTTATTTTTAATTTAAGATGGAATTTTTCTGTCGCTCTACTATTCGATATTTTTTCCGATATATCGCCTTTTTGATATGTATCAAGAATAACGATATATTGATAGATTGTTTTGATATATCATTCGATGTAATTATATTGGGTTGTCCGGAAAATAATGCAGGATCTTGGTATTAAACAAAAAAAAAAGAAACTAGTTACTTTAAAGCAATGTTCTTTAATCAAAATAATTTCCCATACTCTCAATACATTTCTCCCAACGTGTTGGTAACTTATTAATTCCGTCTGAGTAGAATTCAGAATTTTTAGAATTGATAAAGTCAATAAATGCATTTTCCAGTTCCGTTTGATTTTTGAATATTATGTGTTGTAAGTAGTGGTCCAGGTGTCTAAAAAAATGGTAGTCAGTAGGCGAGAGGTCCGGAGAGTAGGGTGGGTGAGGCAAAGTTTCATAGCCAAGCTCCAATAATTTTTGTGACGTTACACGTGACACATGTGGTCGAGCGTTGTCATGCAACAAAATGGGCCCTTTCCGATTGACCAAAGAGGTGGTCGTTTTACTGACTTTGAGTTGCTCTGCAAGTTCTCGAACAGTTGTTTTGGGGTTTTCTTCCACCACTGATCGCAGAACATCATCATTAAGAGAGGAAGGCCTTCCACGACCTTCTTCATCTTCAAGGCTGAAATCTCCCTCCCGAAATTTTTTAAACCACCTTTGCACAGTGCACTCATTAACACAACCCTCGCCCCAGACTTGGTTAATGTTTCTAGCCGTTTGGGCTCCGCTTCGGCCGAGTTTAAACTCGTAAAAGAAAATCGTACGAAATTCTCGCTTTGACATTATAAGGATGACTGAATTATTTCCAAGTAGCGGAATGCTACAGAGGTAAACAAACAATATCATTTGTGAAGAGGATTAATAAGTGTTGACATTCATACAAATGAGTAATCCTGTAAACGTAAACAGAATATTTTATATAGATTTTTTTTAATGAAAACTTAAAATCCTGCATTATTTTCCGGACAACCCAATATGTGGTCGTCTGTTCGTTTGAGTATTTTATATGGTAATCTAAATCATTTGATGGATTGTTTCTTTAATTTTCTTTGTTACGATACATGAAAAAACCATTTGATGGTTATACAGGTTTTTCTGAGCTACCTCAAAACTATTGTTATAATCCATTGAATACTAACCATTTGGCCCTCTTTCTTTTGTAA
This sequence comes from Cimex hemipterus, assembly GCA_039619505.1. NCBI lineage: Eukaryota > Metazoa > Arthropoda > Insecta > Hemiptera > Cimicidae > Cimex > Cimex hemipterus. Next base: position 19,725,653 of record CM077106.1, on the reverse strand, counting down.
GAACAAACCCATTCTTTTTTAATTATATAGCGACTCATAAAGAAAAGCCGCGGGTTCAAATTCTGTGGTCCTGAATTTTTTCAAAAACCTTGGCACTTACGTTAAAAAATTAAGTAAAATAGGCTGTTTAATTAGAAATTATGCATCATAAATACCATTATGATGAAGTTTTACTGAAAAGTACGTCAAGTTTGATTAAAACTTGAAATACAAAAGAGCTGTAAGTTTAATTTGAGAATGCTATGTAAAAACAACATATTTCTGCGTAAATGGTTATAGTGCACCAAGGTATGATTCATTTTAGCTCTTATTCTAAACTGCTGATATAATGAAATTGATTTACGCCATAAACTTTCAATCTGCCGAAGTTTAATTAAGGAATTGAGTAATTTTTTGAAATCCACCCTATAACTGGAAAATTATCACCAGTAATATATGTAGACATTTCAGAATTTTGGAATATTTGCAATTAGAGGGCCACGGTAGTTGAAATATTGCTCAAACCGTTAAAAGGTAATTTTAATTTGGAATTTTTCTTCTTAATTGAGGGAACAGGTTGTATTTTGCGATTTTGCCTGTTTTAAAACCGGATTCGAAGTTGCATGTTCCCCCCAGGTGATTTTTATTAAGGCGTTTCCTCCCCTTGTGCCTTTTTAACTTTTCAGCCCGTGTTCTCACGTAGGTGAAAAACCGCCTCAATCAGGCCGGCAAGGCCAGTTCGTGCGAAAATCTCCCTTCGGTCGAGACGCTTTTCTCATGCCCTTGGGCCATCGGAGGGAACAAGAGAACGTTACACAACCGCGTGCAAAAAAAAAAAAAAAAAAACCCAACTTATTGTCTAAGTCGACACAACAGAGGAAACAGAAAAGGCGAGTGTTTCGGAACGGAATTACAACAAATATTGTGAAGTGGGCGGTACGGACAAGTGCAATGACTGGAAGTCACGGCCGGAAGCTTACCTGTCGTACGTGCGTTCGGCTTCCGCCTGATCCTTTATCACACGTGCCCTGCCGTATTTGGATCACCCATCCTTCAGACTGGAGAAGTCCAATCCGAGTTTTGCCTCCTCCATTAAGGACAGTCCGAAAAGGTAAACAATGGCATACTAATGTCGTAAGTTCATTATTCGGCACACAAAGGTTAACAAAGCATGCTGAAATATGAGCCAAGCACGTATTCATAATAGAAAGGTGATCGGATGCCATAGCCTCCATATCTTCTGTATTATTTGTCACTGAGATGACTTAGAAATCTGACAACTACATCCAACTACTAAGTAAGTAATTTAAATTTTCCTAATTGCAACAAAAATCGGTACCACTTTAGTTACATTTGTACTGCTGTTTATCAAAAACATTGCTTCTATGGAAATATCTTGTAGGTTCTTTTTGTTATGCCTAATGTTCCCATGTCCCTTATGTTATACATCAACTGAAAATTATCTCCTTTTCAGCAAACAACAAGACATTTTTGTATGCTGAAGAGGAGGCTTCTTCAAGATACAAGGTGATAGATGTTATGTGCTCCACACAATTTTCTTTAATGACGGCAAATTTAAGAAAATATATTTTCTCTTCATATATATATATATATATATATATATATATATATATATATATATATA